>CM040121.1:290168865-290541365 GCA_022559845.1 Amorphophallus konjac | reverse complement strand
GCATAAAAGAGAAGGCGGTACAGGGGGGTGGAGGGGGGGGGGCAATAAGCGTACAAGGCCAAAGGCCCAAGAAAGCGAAAAGCGGCCAAGAGGACCCAAGCGAGGGTAGAAACTAAAGCCCAAAAGCCCACAGATGTAACACGGCCCCTACAAATAGGAATCTTCATCGAAGACCCCTTCTGAATCGGAAGAGAACACAGAACGGACGCTGCGCAGACGACCCGGAGAGAAGGGGTTAACCTCTGAGCCGTCTGTATCGGGCACCTCCGTGAAGGACTAGTAGGCCGGGGGCGGGGGCGCCATCGAGGAAGACTGGAGCCGAAGAGAACGCCGGGGAGGAAGAGCAGCGTCCTCAAACATGCACTGACGATCACGCGAGGAGGAAGTGGAGTTGGACCACCGGAAGGTACGCCGAGGAGCTCCGCTATCCATCCTGGAGGGCAGCCGAGAGAGGACCAGGCCGGAGGTGCCCACGAAAGCCACATGAGCCGCCGTTTCCCCGAGCCCCGACGAAGCAGGCACAACACCGGGTACATGAAGCGGCTGGACGAGTGAGGGAAACCTGAGAGGCATGCCAAGATCCGGGGGGGGCACAAGACCCACGGGGGGTACCAGAGCAGGAGGCGGGACGGAATCGACGATCGGCTCGGGCGGGGCCCGGTTGATTTTCTGCTTCAAAGCTTGGGCGAAGGAGAGACGAGGGGCAGCCGTCGGAGCAGAGAAGGAAGCCAAGGGACGCTCAACAGCAGCCTCCTGGGGAGAGGGCAGCGCCCCAGGAGACCAAGCTACCGCATCGGCATTAAGCCCCGCTTGCGGCAAGGGGGGGCCGCCCAGGGGGTGAGCATCCGGTGCCGGGAGGCCGAGGGTCACAGAGGAGGACGCCCGAGATGCAGGAGGGACACCCGCGGGCACAACAGCACACGGAAGGGGGACCCCCTTCCCAGAAGGGTGAGCACCCCGGGGGATGGGAGCGATGCCCACGGTCGGTGCCGGAGGGCAGGCACCACGACCCGGAGGAGGGGCGAGGCCAACAAAACTAGCATGAGCAGCCGGTAAGTCCGGAAAGTGAGAGATAGGCTCCAATCCTGGCACAGAGAGCACTTGGATAATGGGGCGCACAACAACCGGGTGCTCCACAGGAGAGGCAGAGAGCCCCTCTGTGTGAACACCAGCAGAGACAGGCACCGAGGGAAGTGCAGGGGAAGCAACGGCCGAAACACATGAGCTCACAGGTGCACCGCCAACAGCAAGGCCGTCGACCACAGGGGGTCCTCCAGAGGAAGGGAGGGGGCCACCCGAGGGGCAGCAGGAAGGTCCCCCAACGGGACCGCCCACAGCAGGGAAGACAGCCCGCGGAGGGAGGCCATCAGCAGGGGAGACAAAGAACCCGTCGAGACCAGAGGCAGGCGGGCCATGCAGGTAGCAAGCTGCCAAACCAACCACACCGGGATCAGGAGAAGGCAGCAGGTTGACCAAGTCAACAGGAGAGGCCCCAGACACGGGGAGGTCCACGGGAGCCGCATGAAATTTCAAAGATTTTTTTTTTAACTAAAGTTGATACTTGCAAGGGAGGAGACGGGAGAGGGGGTTCATCTCTTCATTGCGGAAGAAGATGAAAACACTATCCCGGCCACCAGGCAAGCGGTTTTCATATATGAAAGCAAAAGGAGAAAGGGGTACAGGAGGGGGGAGGGGAAGCGCCCAAAGAGGGGCAGGGAGCATACAAGGCCAAAGGCCCAAGAAAGCCTAAGAAAGGACAAAAGAACCCGGGGGTGGGCAGAAACAAGAGCCCACAAAAGAAACAAAGCCCCTACAAATAGGACTCTTCATCGAAAACCCCTTCAGAGTCAGACGAGAACACAGAACGGACACCGCGTTGACGACCTGGAGAGCAAGGCCAATCAAGAGGATCAACCTCCGAACCGTCGGTATCGAGCACCTCCGTGAGGGAAGAGTCGACCGGTGGCGGGGGCGCCATCGAAGAAGACTGGAGCCGGAGAGAGTGACGGGGAAGGAGAGCAGCGTCCTCAAACATGCACTGCCGATCATGCGAGGAGGAAGTGGAGTTGGAACGCCGAGGAGCTCCACCATCCGTCCTCGAGGGTGGCCTAGAGCGGTCCAAGCCCGCGGAGCCCACGAAAGCCACGTGAGCCGCCGTAAGGTCACGGAACCCCGAAGCGGGCTCAATCCCGGGGATATGGAGGGGCTGGACGAGCTGAGGGAACCTGAGGGGCATGCCAAGGTCCGAAGGGGGAACAAGACCCGCGGGATGCACTGGAACAGGAGGCGGGGCAGAGTCGACGATCGGCCTGGGCGGGGCCCAGTTGATTTTCTTCTTCAACGCTTGGGCGAAAGAGAGCCGGGGGGCGGCCGTCGGAGAAGAGGAACCTTCAACGGTACCCGCGTGGGAGGAGGGCTGGACAGGTGGGGACCACGCAACCGCACTGGCATTAAGCCCAGAGGAGGGGCCGCCAGGTGGGTATCCATCCGGCGCAGCTTGGCCGAGAACCAAAGAGGTGGACACCCGAACAATATGAGGAACAGCCGCGGGTGCAACATTGCACGGAGGGGGAGCGCCTTGGCCGGTCGGGACAACATCCGGGGAGGAAGCCGCCAAACTCCCTGCCGAAAGGGAGAGGCCTACAAAGCGAGCATGGGCGTCAGGGAGACGCGGAAACGGCTCCGAGCAAGACATAGCCATGGCTGGTGGAGCGAGTGTAGTAGCAGATGGCTCCGAGACCACCGTGGCCGCTCCAGAGGAGAGGGCCGAAGGGCAGCCAACCACTCCAGAAGGTGGAGGGGGGCTGAGAGCCATGACCTTGCAGACCGCACGCGAAAGAAGGCCAGCAGGGGAGGCGAGAACAGGGGGCGGCACCACCACAGGGACCACGAGGCAAGGGGAAGACGTAAGCCGGTCGGGGGAGGCACACGCAGATGCGTCTAGGGGCGAGGCCGCCACCTCGGCAACGCAGGCTGGAGAGGCAACGGACCTGGCGACAGGGGGCTGAACCTCGGGGGCCACAACAGCCTCAGGCGCTACGGTAAGCCTGGAAGTGGCAACCAACGAAGGTGGAACAACCGAAGGCGCCGCAGGCAGGAGTGCAATAACACACTGCATGCAGACCGACTCAGTCACGGCTCCAAGTCCCACAGCAGAAGCGGAGGAAGGGGCCGCCCCTGGGTATGGCAAGCTAGCAGGGTCCGTGACAACAACGCCGGAGATGGCAGCAAGAGGAGGAGCCAAACACCGCGGTGGTGATGGCTGGATAGCCGGGGCGAGCGCAGGCGGAGGAGGAGGAGCGGATGGTGCCGGACCCACAGCAGGTTGCCGCTTGCACTTGGTGGCAACATGGCCTAGGCGGCGGCACCCCGAACAGAAGCGGGGAAGGCCCGGGTACACCAGAGGCTGCCAGAAGTGCCAGTTCCCGGCCTTGATCCGCACCCGGGGGGGGGGGGGGGGTTTCTTCGTCACGTCCATATGGACACACACACGAGCAGCAACTGATCATGACAGAGAGAGGGAGTCTTTATCGACCTTTAGGGGAGTCCCAAGATTCCCGGCAATAGAGAAGAGCATCGGCTCATTGTAGAAGTTGACTGGGAGGTTGGGCATCTCAACCCAGACCGGCACAATGGGCGAGTCTTCATCAGAGGAGAAGCGAATGTTCCACTGGAAGAAGTGGAATGGCCTGCCTTGGACGAACAAGGATTCTTTGAGCAGTACGAGCAGGAAGTCCTCTTTATTCTGGAAACGAAGAAGGAGATGGCGGTTGTCTAGGGCGCTGATGAAGAAGTCCTCCCGGAGCTGAAAGCACTGGGCAAGGTGAGCTCGGATGTCTTGGAAGGGGGGGCGGCCCCTAGGCGTCCGGGCCACCACAGCGAACTTGAACGGCCGGCAGGAGATGAGGATCTCTTCCGTGGAAAAAATGACAGCAGGTTCTCCCGCATCGGTGGAGGCAGGGGCATGAATGGACAAGGGTAGTGAAGGGGGGGGAAAGGATTGGAGAACTACCTGTGCAAAGGAAGGGCCAACCGTGGCTAAGGATGGGAGATGACCAGGAGCCGGCCAAGCACCTCCGCCGCGAACGGGAGGGACTGTTCGGTTGAAATGCACAGAGCGGTCTGGCCGGGGCAGCCCGAACCCAGGTGAGACGACTCCCGCAGGCTGGGCCAAGGAAGAAGGCGGCCGGTGTTCTGAGGAAGCAGCGTGACCCGATGGCGATGCAAGCACACCGGAGGCAGTGGCCGAGGAGGAGGAGGCCGGCAGGGCCTCGGTCGGAGCAGAAAGGCCGCTGGGAGCGGCGCCCGACAGAGGAAGGGGGGAGGCAGCCGAGCCTCGAACAGAGGCAAAGATAGGGTCACCGCCGGCGAGGGGGACCTGCGACGTAGAGATGGTCGGGGGGGCAGAAACAGGGGCGACGTAGGACGAAGGAATGGAGCGGTGAGAAAACAGAGCACCGTTTTTTCAAAGATTTTTTTTTTTTAACTAAAGTTGATACTTGCAAGGGGGGAGACGGGAGAGGGGGTTCATCACTTCATTGCGGAAGAAGATGAGTCCACTATCCCGGCCACCAAGCAAGCGATTTTCATATAAGAAAGCAAAAAGTGAAAGGGGTATAGAGGGGGGGAGGGGAAAGCCCAAGAGGGGGCAGGAGGGGTACAAGGCCAAAGGCCCAAGAAAGCCCAAAAACGCCCAAGAGGACCCAAAAGCAGCCAGAAACAAGGACCCAAGAGGGGGGGCCAAAACACATGGCAAGGCTAAGGCCCATCACGAGCTCTACGATTGCGCCGGCGGACTGGCAAGAAAGGCGGTCCAAGGTCTTCATCCACCTCAAGAACGAATGCAGCAACCCTGACGGAGTCCTCAACGACAACAGGAACAGGAACGGCAGGCACAGAAGAGGCAGAACCGGTCGAAGACGTAGCAGGGAGCTCAGTAACAGGCGAAGGCAAAGCCTCCTCACGTGACTTCGCACGCAAGGCCAGAACGACGCGGTTGGGCTGCAGGAGCGGCGGCGGCAGGACATGAGTTGAAGCGAGGGAGCTAGAAACACTCACAGGAGCCGCAGGCATGGAAGTAATAGTAGCATGGGCCGCGGCAGCAGGGCGGGCAGCGGAGGGGAAGAGCACAACCGCCGAAGGAGGAATACCAAACTTACCACTGGCCATACGACGGCCAAGGGTGGCTGTAACAGCTAGGGCGGGAGGAGCAACCAGCCCAACAATGAGCTTCACGAAAGTCATCCGGTCCAGCTGCTGACGAGAGCAGACAGCAGCTTGAGAGCGAACAGTGGCAGTCCTCGGTGGGGGACCCAACGGAAGACCCAGGGAGGGCAAGGAGCAAAGTAGAGGTTGGGGGCGTCCGCCTGACAAAGCAGCCTCACGGGCAAGGCTCACAGTGACCAGCGTGGTGGAGGCGAGGCTGGCCGCTGCGAGGTGTGATGGTCCGAACCCCGACTCCCAAGAGGCAGTAGCATGGGGCTGAGTAGGCAGAGCAGGCGGGGCTGAGGCCAGTGCAGCGCCGTAGGCAGAAGCGGGAGAGTGAGGAGCAAGCAGAGAAGGAGGCGATGCTGACGAGAGAGAGCCTGCAGACCCAATGCCTTGGGCGACCAGGGAACGTGTGTAGTCCCGGGCCCCGGCCGCGGTAGCAACGAGGTGAGGGCCACCAACGGAGAGAGTGGCAGCGAAGGTGGAATGGGTCCCAGACCCCAGCTCCCGAACGACAGAAGAAGGGCGCGGAAGAGGCAAAGGTGGCGGGGCCACGGCCTGTAGAGAGGAGGAAGACACACGGCAGCCAGCAGGGGACGAGGGAGGGACCTCATCAGCCACGCATGGAGGAGGTGGCACAGACACAACGGCCAAGGCAGGAGCAGCCAAAGGCGGGAGGACTGCTGCAGAGGAAGGACGAACATCAGCTTTCATCGAGCACTCTTGGTCGGGAGGGACCTGCCGTTGCACGCAGGCCAGTCCCAGAAGAGGAGGAACGGTTGGGGCGATGAGCCGAGTTGAAGCCGTGGCATGGTTGGCACTGGGAGGAGCTCCAGTAGCCCGCCAAACTTGAGCACGAGGACGAATGGGGGCCTTAGTAGCAGGGGGGTGAGGGGGCAGCTCCCTACCAATGGCAGAGACGATCCCACCCCCAATCGGCAACGGGGAACACATCTTCTTGCAGCCCTCCGGCAGATGGCCAAGGAGCGAGCAGCGACAGCAAAACTGAGGAGGATCTGGGTACACGATCTGCTGCCAGGAACCACCGCCACCGATGCCAACCCAGACACGGGGCGGAAGCGGCTTGGAGATGTCGAGCAGGACGCACACTCTGGCGGCATGTCCACGAAGCAGACAAGAAGTGTTTCTGTCCACTTGTAGCACCGGTCCAAGACTCCCGGCAATGGAGCGCAGCAAGGCGTCGTTGAAGAAGTTAACGGGCAGGGCCGGAAGCTCGAGCCAGACCGGGACAACGGGGGAGTCAGCATCAGGCGAGAAGTCGATGGACCACGCAAAGAAGCGGAAGGGCCTCCCATGGATAAGCAGGGATTCCTTAAGCAGCACCTGCAGGTAATCTTCCCGGTTCTGAAAATGGATGAGGAGGTGGCGGTTGTCCAAGGCGCAGATGAGGAACTCTTGCCGGAGAGTGAAACGTTGAGTCAGGTGACTCCGAATATCTTGAAACGGTGGGCGCCCACGCAGCGTTTTGGCAATGACCGCATGCTGAAGAGGCTGGCAGGACAGACGAACTTCTTCAAGAGAGAAGAAAGCCGCCGGTTCGCCCCTGTCAGTGTAAGCGGGAGGGTGGGCCTCCAGGCCAAGTGACGGGCGAGAGAAAGACTGGGAGAGGGCTTGGACAAAGGAAGGGCCCAAGGCAGCCGACGGGGAGGTGAATGCACTCGCGGCCAGCCGGACAGAAGCCCAGGGAGACTTCGGCGGAGGTGGAGCCGAAGGGCACACACCAGGGGGGGCAGAGCGAGCCGCACTCAAGGGGGGAGTGAGGGACGTAGCAGTGGCGGAGGAGGGCAGTGAAGGAGTGAGGATCAAGGGGACAACGGCAGGCGCAGGAGAGCTGACGGGGGAGGCAGTGGGAAGGTAGGCACCGGCAGGGGCAACGAGGGGGAAGGGCAACGGCGGCCGGTCAGAAGCAGTAAGGAGGAAGTCGACGGGAGCAGAAACAGGGGGGCCTTGGGGCAAAAACAGAGTACCGTTTTCGCCCAAGGTCCCATCAAGATGAGGAAAAACGGGATGGCTAGTGGGGCCTAGACACGCATCCGAAAGCGAAGCAAGAGGGGGGGTCAACGAAAAGAAGCCGTCAACGCCAGCACCAACAGCAGGGGAGCCTTGCGTGGCCGGAAGGCCAAAGACGTGGCGCCCAGCTGTTGGGGAAGGGACGTTGAAGCCGACAGGAGGGGACACTGCGTGGACAGGGCTGACCGCCAACGACTGAGACGGAAGCACGGATCTCGCCGGAGGCCGACCGGCAGACGACGAAGCGGAGACACCGGCGAAGTTGGCGGGGGGTGCAGGGGCCGAGCCCAAGGCCTCCGAGGAAGAAGCTCGGGTTGGGGTGGGGAGGAACCCAGCTAGGGGCAGGAGCCCGCCCACAGGAGACAACGACGCGACTGCAGAAGGGAAAGATGCAGGGCCGGAGGCCAAGCCAGCCGATGGAGGAAGCCCGTGGACGAAGATGCCAGTGACAAGAGCATCGGCAGCCGGTGCAGGAACAGCAGGGAGACCTCCTGGGGGAGCACCAAGGCCGGCAGGAGACGCACCAGAGCCATACGCGGCAGAGTTGGCCACGGCCGTGCGAGGAAGACCAGCAGAAGGGGCCGCCGTAGCAGGGCCACCAGAAGAAAGGTCCACCGGTGGGACAGAGCCAGGAAGGGGAGGGGGGGGGCACAGGCCCCCCCCCACCGCCGGCCATCGCCTGAGGGCAACAGCCACGGGAGAGGACAAACCACAGGGGGGAGCAGTCACGCGAGAGGGAAGTTATAAACTCGTTGAATACATCAGTGTAGCGCGCGTGCGGCCCAGAACATCTAAGGGCATCACAGACCTGTTATTGCCTCAAACTTCCGTGGCCTAAGCGGCCATAGTCCCTCTAAGAAGCTGGCCGCGGAGGGTCGCCTCCGCATAGCTAGTTAGCAGGCTAAGGTCTCGTTCGTTAACAGAATTAACCAGACAAATCGCTCCACCAACTAAGAACGGCCATGCACCACCACCCATAGAATCAAGAAAGAGCTCTCAGTCTATCAATCCTTACTATGTCCGGACCTGGTAAGTTTCCCCGTGTTGAGTCAAATTAAGCCGCAGGCTCCACTCCTGGTGGTGCACAGGACGTCTTTCCATTTTCCCGCGCTTTAAATGCCTGGTCGCTTCGTGTGTCCCACTGGGGTGGAAGACGACCTGGAGAGCAAGGCCAATCAAGAGGATCAACCTCCGAACCTTCGGTATCGAGCACCTCCGTGAGGGAAGAGTCGACCGGTGGCGGGGGCGCCATCGAAGAAGACTGGAGCCGGAGAGAGTGACGGGGAAGGAGAGCAGCATCCTCAAACATGCACTGCCGATCATGCGAGGAGGAAGTGGAGTTGGAACGCCGAGGAGCTCCACCATCCGTCCTCGAGGGTGGCCTAGAGCGGTCCAAGCCCGCGGAGCCCACGAAAGCCACGTGAGCCGCCGTAAGGTCACGGAACCCCGAAGCGGGCTCAATCCCGGGGATATGGAGGGGCTGGACGAGCTGAGGGAACCTGAGGGGCATGCCAAGGTCCGAAGGGGGCACAAGACCCGCGGGATGCACTGGAACAGGAGGCGGGGCAGAGTCGACGATCGGCCTGGGCGGGGCCCGGTTGATTTTCTTCTTCAACGCTTGGGCGAAAGAGAGCCGGGGGGCGGCCGTCGGAGAAGAGGAACCTTCAACGGTACCCGCGTGGGAGGAGGGCTGGACAGGTGGGGACCACGCAACCGCACTGGCATTAAGCCCAGAGGAGGGGCCGCCAGGTGGGTATCCATCCGGCGCAGCTTGGCCGAGAACCAAAGAGGTGGACACCCGAACAATATGAGGAACAGCCGCGGGTGCAACATTGCACGGAGGGGGAGCGCCTTGGCCGGTCGGGACAACATCCGGGGAGGAAGCCGCCAAACTCCCTGCCGAAAGGGAGAGGCCTACAAAGCGAGCATGGGCGTCAGGGAGACGCGGAAACGGCTCCGAGCAAGACATAGCCGTGGCTGGTGGAGCGAGTGTAGTAGCAGATGGCTCCGAGACCACCGTGGCCGCTCCAGAGGAGAGGGCCGAAGGGCAGCCAACCACTCCAGAAGGTGGAGGGGGGCTGAGAGCCATGACCTTGCAGACCGCACGCGAAAGAAGGCCAGCAGGGGAGGCGAGAACAGGGGGCGGCACCACCACAGGGACCACGAGGCAAGGGGAAGACGTAAGCCGGTCGGGGGAGGCACACGCAGATGCGTCTAGGGGCGAGGCCGCCACCTCGGCAACGCAGGCTGGAGAGGCAACGGACCTGGCGACAGGGGGCTGAACCTCGGGGGCCACAACAGCCTCAGGCGCTATGGTAAGCCTGGAAGTGGCAACCAACGAAGGCGGAACAACCGAAGGCGCCGCAGGCAGGGGTGCAATAACACACTGCATGCAGACCGACTCAGTCACGGCTCCAAGTCCCACAGCAGAAGCGGAGGAAGGGGCCGCCCCTGGGTATGGCAAGCTAGCAGGGTCCGTGACAACAACGCCGGAGATGGCAGCAAGAGGAGGAGCCAAACACCGCGGTGGTGATGGCTGGATAGCCGGGGCGAGCGCAGGCGGAGGAGCGGATGGTGCCGGACCCACAGCAGGTTGCCGCTTGCACTTGGTGGCAACATGGCCTAGGCGGCGGCACCCCGAACAGAAGCGGGGAAGGCCCGGGTACACCAGAGGCTGCCAGAAGTGCCAGTTCTCGGCCTTGATCCGCACCCGGGGGGGGGGGGGGGTTTCTTCGTCACGTCCATATGGACACACACACGAGCAGCAACTGATCATGACAGAGAGAGGGAGTCTTTATCGACCTTTAGGGGAGTCCCAAGATTCCCGGCAATAGAGAAGAGCATCGGCTCATTGTAGAAGTTGACTGGGAGGTTGGGCATCTCAACCCAGACCGGCACAATGGGCGAGTCTTCATCAGAGGAGAAGCGAATGTTCCACTGTAAGAAGTGGAATGGCCTGCCTTGGACGAACAAGGATTCTTTGAGCAGTACGAGCAGGAAGTCCTCTTTATTCTGGAAACGAAGAAGGAGATGGCGGTTGTCTAGGGCGCTGATGAAGAAGTCCTCCCGGAGCTGAAAGCACTGGGCAAGGTGAGCTCGGATGTCTTGGAAGGGGGTGCGGCCCCTAGGCGTCTGGGCCACCACAGCGAACTTGAATGGCCGGCAGAGATGAGGATCTCTTCCGTGGAAAAAATGACAGCAGGTTCTCCCGCATCGGTGGAGGCAGGGGCATGAATGGACAAGGGTAGTGAAGGGGGGGGAAAGGATTGGAGAACTACCTGTGCAAAGGAAGGGCCAACCGTGGCTAAGGATGGGAGATGACCAGGAGCCGGCCAAGCACCTCCGCCGCGAACGGGAGGGACTGTTCGGTTGAAATGCACAGAGCGGTCTGGCCGGGGCAGCCCGAACCCAGGTGAGACGACTCCCGCAGGCTGGGCCAAGGAAGAAGGCGGCCGGTGTTCTGAGGAAGCGGCGTGACCCGATGGCGATGCAAGCACACCGGAGGCAGTGGCCGAGGAGGAGGAGGCCGGTAGGGCCTCGGTCGGAGCAGAAAGGCCGCTGGGAGCGGCGCCCGACAGAGGAAGGGGGGAGGCAGCTGAGCCTCGAACAGAGGCAAAGATAGGGTCACCGCCGGCGAGGGGGACCTGCGACGTAGAGATGGTCGGGGGGGCAGAAACAGGGGCGACGTAGGACGAAGGAATGGAGCGGTGAGAAAACAGAGCACCGTTTTTTCAAAGATTACCTGGGCCTGTCGGCCAAGGTTATAAACTCGTTGAATACATCAGTGTAGCGCGCGTGCGGCCCAGAACATCTAAGGGCATCACAGACCTGTTATTGCCTCAAACTTCCGTGGCCTAAGCGGCCATAGTCCCTCTAAGAAGCTGGCCGCGGAGGGTCGCCTCCGCATAGCTAGTTAGCAGGCTAAGGTCTCGTTCGTTAACAGAATTAACCAGACAAATCGCTCCACCAACTAAGAACGGCCATGCACCACCACCCATAGAATCAAGAAAGAGCTCTCAGTCTGTCAATCCTTACTATGTCCGGACCTGGTAAGTTTCCCCGTGTTGAGTCAAATTAAGCCGCAGGCTCCACTCCTGGTGGTGCACAGGACGTCTTTCCATTTTCCCGTGCTTTAAATGCATGGTCGCTTCGTGTGTCCCACTGGGGTGGAAGACGAGAAGTTTGAGGTGACCATTCATAGGGGGAAATTCCTTTGGTGTGTTTTCGAGGAGGGAATCATTTAAGGCGAGTAGCCTCCCTTTGCCTATAAAAAGGGCTGAAGGGCGTCCCTTCTTCTCCACCACTTAGGATTTTCCCTGACAGTCTTTCCTCGTTCCTTCTTCACGTTGCGTGGTGCCGTTGCATTTGGAGCATGGAGGAGGCTCCAGATGAGGGAGCTGCCGACGACGGGGGGAAGGGAGTTCCTGCTGCTTCGGACTTGAAAAGGTGTCGACGGTCTGCGAGCAGACTTGAAAAGGGGTCGACGCGCGGAGGCATGCTGTCTTCCCTTTATCAGTTCCGACGAGGCTTGCAGGGGGGCGAGATGGAGGGCGAATGGGGGCATTAGACATGCCTGCTGCGCGTCCCTTCCTGCTCGCTTCTCGGATGGGAGGAGGAAGCCAACTAGGCTCCATCCCCTCCGGGCCTTCCCCTGCCTCCTTATCCAGCGCTGCTGGTTTCTTTTTCTTTCTGGCAGCCTCTTTTTCTCTCTTCTGCTCTTCCTTTCTTTCACTCTTCGGAGGGTGCCCGTACTCTCTTTCTTCCAAGGAGTTGACAATTTGGTGGGGAAAATGTTTTCATATGCATTCCCTCTCCTCCTTCTCTTCCAAGTTCAACTTGGAAGGTAGCCTTCCCTTTCTCAATCCCTATGTCACCTTTGTCTCGAGCTGCCCGAACCAACGGGGTCAACTATCCTTTATCCGAGCCAATTTCTACACAAGGCAGAGTCAGTGGCTGGATGCAGGAAGGTCATCCGAGTCGGCCGAGCGGTGGGCTCATACGACGGCGCTAGATGGATCTTTTGCTTTTCTTGACATGTATTCTCTTGGCTTCGGCCTTCCTGATGTACAAGCGGGTTGTTTGAATAATAAAGAAAAAAGGGAATTTTTTGTTTATTCTATGCTGCTTACACAATGTTTGGTATTCAGAAATAGAACTTGAGTAGTGTAGTTGTGTTCCAGGTCTGAGCGATGGGTTCTCCTTCCATCATAGATAACCGGTAAGCTCCCTTCCCGAGCGTCTCGACCACTCGGTAGGGGCCTTCCCAGTTAGGGGATCGCTTGCCCGCCGCCTCAAGTGGTCGAGAGGCTTCGGCTTTTCCGAGGATGAAGTCTCCCGGTTGAAAGTGTCTGTCTTGGACTTTGGCATTGTAGTATCGAGTGAGGCGGCGTTGGTATTCCATTGCATGGATGCTGGAAATATCTCAGATCTCATCTGCTAGGTCGAGGTTTTCGAGTAATTTATGCTCGTTTGCCTCGGGCGAAAAGCAGACAACTCGGAGGGAGGGATTAGCGATCTCCAATGGAATGACGGCCTCGGTGCCGTATACCAACTGGAAAGGACTTTCACCGGTTGCCGTTCTAGGAGTCGTTCTCTGCGACCAAAGCACGCTAGGCAATTTCTCAAGCCAGCTGCCCTTGGCCTTGCCGAGCCTGGTCTTGATGCCTTTTAAGATAGTCTTATTGGCATTCTCGACCAGTCCGTTAGCCTGAGGGTGGGAGACCGAGGTGAAGTGATTGCGAATGCCTAGATCGGCGCATCTGTCTCGGAAATAGCGAGAATCAAATTACCGACTGTTATCACTCACTATCACCCGGGGGATGCCGTAGCGACAGATGATCAACTTCCAGATGAAATTCCAGACGACTACCTCGGTGATCCTCACCGTGGCTTCGGCCTCGATCCACTTGGTGAAGTAGTCGATGGCGACGATGATGAACTTCTTCTGGGCCTGGGCCGTGGGGAATGGCCCGAGGATGTCGATTCCCCACCGAGCGAACGGATAAGGCTCGGCTAGGGTGATGAGCTCCGTTGTCGGCCGATGGACCAAGTGGTCAAATCACTGGCATCGATCGTATTGTTGCACATAGGCTGAGCAGTCGCGTTGAAGAGTGGGCCACTAGTAACCCTGCCGCAGTAGGATCCTGGCAAGCGACCTTCCTCCCGAATGCGCTCCGCACAGGCCTTCGTGAATCTCTTGAATAGCTCGGTTGGCTTCGTCGGTGCTGAGGCACTTCAGCAGGGGACCGGAGAAGGACCTTCGGTAGAGAGTGACGTCTAGGATGATGAAACATTGAGCTTGGTATTTCAATCTGTGGGCCTCTCGGGAGTCGAGGGGCTCTTGGGAGTCCTGGAGCCACGATAGGTACGGGGTGCGCCAGTCGCTCAGGGTGGCTAGGTCAACAGCGAGGAGCTCCGAGTCAATGCTCGGGTGCTCTAGCTCTTCGAGGAGGACCGATCGGGTACCCTCAGGGTCGAGAGAGGAGGCCAGCCGAGAGAGGGCGTCCGCTCGGGAGTTTTCCTCGCGAGCTATTCGGACTACCTCAAATCTCTCGAATTTCTCGGCCAGGGCTCTGACCAATTGGAGGTATTTGATCATTGGTGCTTCTCGAGCTTCGTACTCGCCGTTGACCTGGCTAGCGATCAGTTGGGAGTCGGTGTAGATTTTGACTCGCTCAGCCCCCAGCCGTCGGGCCATGCGTGCTCCCGAGATAAGGGCTTCGTACTCGGAAGCGTTGTTGGACGCTTGGAATTTGAACTTCAAGGCATACTGTAGCTCTGCTCCTTCGGGGGACTTTAGGAGGATTCCGGCACCACTCCCGACCGAGTTGGAAGACCCATCGCCGAACAGTTCCCAGGTTGGCCCGGGTACGGATGGACATCTTTCTTCAGTCAGGATGGTGCTCTCGGCGATGAAATCAGGGAGCACCTGGCCCTTGATAGCCGAGCAAGGCCGATAAGATATATCGTAGGCCCCAAGCATGATGGCCCACTTGACGAGGCGTCCTGAGGCTTCGGGGTGAGTGAGGATCCTCTTCAATGGTTCACTGGTCAGCACGGTGATGGGATGCCCCTGAAAGTAGGGTCGGAGGTGCTTGGCTGAGGTAACCAATGGTAGCACGAGCTTCTCGGTTGCGGGGTACCTTCTTTCAGCCTCGTTGAGCACCTTGCTTGTGTAGTAGACCGGTCTCTTGATTCCTGAATCATCTCTGACTAGGACCGAGCTGACTGTGGATGGAGTTGCCGAGAGATAGAGATGCAGGGCTTCGCCCAGGACGGGCTTGGAAAGCACCGGGGGCGAAGCCAAGAACTCCTTGAGCTCGGTGAACGCTTTCTGACATTCCTCGTCCCATGCGAACGTAGCAGATGCCCATTTGGGCCCCCTCAATAGTTTGAAGAAGGGCAGGCATCGTTCGGCCGCACGGGACAGGAATCTACTAAGAGCGGCGATACGCCCGGTTAGGCGCTGGACGTCCTTGATGCAGGTGGGCGGGCGCATGTCCAGGATGGCCTGGACTTTATCGGGGTTGGCCTCGATCCCACGCTGAGTAATCAGGAAACCCAGGAACTTCCCAGATCTTACTCCGAAGGCGCACTTGGCAGGATTAACCTTCATGTTGTACCTTAGGAGAGTGCCGAAGGTCTCGGCGAGGTCGGCGAAGTGGTCTTCAGCCTTGGGGGTCTTGACGAGCATGTCGTCAATATAAGCCTCGATGTTCCGACCGAGCTGTCCTTCGAACATATGGTTGACCAGCCTCTGGTACGTGGCTTCAGCGTTCTTCAACCCGAAAGGCATCCGGGTGTAGCGGTACACGCCGAAGTCGGTGACGAAGGCGGTCTTCTCGATATCTTCTGGATCCATTCTGGTCTGATGGTAACCTGAATAGGCGTCTAGGAAGCTGAGTATTTCATTGCCCGAGGTTGAATTAACTAGTTGGTCGATGCTCGGTAACGGGTAACAGTCCTTAGGGGTGGCCTTGTTCAGGTCGGTGAAGTCCACGCACATCCGCCACTTGCCTGAAGCTTTCGGTACTAGGACGACGTTGGCTAGCCACGTCGAGTACAAAACCGGTCTAAAGAGGCCTATCTCTTGCCCTTTGGTGACCTGCGCCTTGATGATCGCCTACTTTTCTGGTGCGTGCTTCCTCTTTCACTGTTGCACGGGCTTCATAGTGGGGTCGAGGTTGAGCTTGTGCCTTACGGTCTCCCCTGGTATCCCAGGGAGCTGATCATCCGACCATGCGAAGACTCGAATGTACGCAGAAAGAAAATCTTTATATTGCTTCTGAACCTTAGACGGTAGGTCGGCTCCGATCTTTACTCCTAGGGTCGGGTCATCGTTTAAGAAAACCGCTAGCAATTCGCCTCCAGGATCGGCGGTTGCGGATTTTTCCTCGACTCCCCGGGGGCCCTTGTTATTCCCGTCCGGCCTTGAGACTTCCACCGAGATGTTATAGCACTTTCGAGCCATGGCCTGGTTACCTCGGACTTCCCCTACCCCATTTTTGGTGGGGAACTTCATCTTTTGGTGATAGGTAGAAGGCACCGCTCTCGTTCGGCTGAGGATTCCTCGGCCGAAGATGGCGTTGTATGCTATCATACCCTTGATCACTATGAAGTCCACCATGACCGTAACGATTTTGGGTGGGGTGCCGAGAGTAACCGGCAGGCTTGGGGCTCCCTCAGGGTAGGTGGCCTGGCCATTGAACCCGTAGAGAGGGGTCCGGATCTGGCGGAGCTTAGATGGATCCTCCCCCATCTTAAGGAATCAATCATAGGACAGCACATCAGGGGCACTTCCATTGTCAACTAGAATCCTATCTACATTACAATGGTTTATTGTGGTCGATATCATGAGGGCATAGTCATGCGGGGTGTTCAGCCCTTCCAGGTCTCGGTCAGAGAAGACTATGACCTGGGGCTCACTCGGCGGGGCCTTGGGAGGCTCTAAGGATCGGTTCGCCCGTTCAGCATGACGCTTCCTTCCTTGGCCGTTGTCACCTCCTGATGCTGCTCCTCCAGAGATGACGTTAATGTGGACCCCTCGGGGGGTGTTGTCGATCTCCTCTGGGGTGCCTCGATCTTCCTTGCGCTCGGCTACGAACCGAGCTAGGTGCCCCTGACGGATGAGGCGCTCGATCTCATCCTGGAGCTGGTGGCAGTCGCCGGTGTGGTGCCCGTGATCGCTGTGGAACAAGCAGTGTTTGCCGCGATTATGATTTTTCGACCTCATTGGCTCGGGTTGGGGGAGGAGTCCCGAGTCTTTGATGTCTTCATAGATCTCGTAGACCGGCGCGGCGAGTGGGGTGTATCACTCATACTTCCGTCACGGTTCCTTGCATTCCCCGTCCCGGTTCTACCTTTTTCCCTAACCTGAGCTTGGCTCGGATGCCCGCTTCTTGTCCCCCTCCCGACCTGAGCCGGTTGCATCTCGACAGGCGCTGAGTACCTCTTCGCACTTGACATGGCGCAAGGCCAGAGTTACTAGCTCGGCTAGGGTCGAGAGATGGTGGAGGACAAGCTCGCGGCGGAGATTCTCGTCCCGGGTGCCCCTGGTCAATGCGGTTACGGCTGAGGCCATGTCTAGGCGGGGGATTCTCAGGGCTTCTTACTTGAATAGGTGAATATAAGCCCGGAGTCTCTCCCCTTGCGCCTGTTTAAGGGCCAGGATCCCCGCTACCGACCTTGGGGGGGCACTTCCGGTGAAACTCTCTTTGAAGATTCCCCCAAACTGTTTGAAATCTCGGATGGATCCAGGGGCGAGGGCCCGGAACCATGCTTGAGCACCTTGGACCAGGGTGGTCACGAAGGCTCGGCATTTGATGGTGTCGGACGCTCCGTGTAGGGTCATTAGAGCATCGAAGCTGTCATAGTGATCGGCCGAGTCGCCCTGGCTGTCGTAGAGCTTGAAGGTTGGGATGGCGGTTCTGGGAGACACCTCTGCCTTCAAGATATACTCGAAGAAAGGGGATTTCTCCTCCTCCTCCGGGGGAGAGGCCTTCTGCAGGGCCCATAGGGCGCGCTCTTGTTCCGTGAAGTGTCTCTCGAACTCTCGTAGTCGGAGGGATAGCTCCGGCTACTGTTGTGCCGCGGGGCTAGGGGGAATTTCTTGGTGATCCTCGGGAACATCGGTCTCCGGGTTTTGGCGGTGCATCCCAGGTTTTCCCCTCCTTGGTGTGGAGGAAGCCTCTTGCTCCGGGGGCGGAGCTTGCAAGGGTCCTCCCATCCTATTACGGATAATATGCTGGCCGCGGATCGTGAAGCGGCCTCCGGCAGTGTGTTGGGATGCATTCTCGCGGGGAGGGCTTCCTGATGGGGCGCGTGACCTTCCATCCCTAGCCGCCTGGGTCCTCATGAGTTACACGAGGACATCCAGTTTTACGTTGAGGGCTTGGAAGGCGTCTGCACCACCGTTAAGCGGTAGCCCTACTGCCGCAGGGGGGGTGGTGGTCTGTCGGTGGGGGCGCTGGCGTTGGAGGGGGGGTTCTGCGAGGCCCGAGAGGGGCCATCCCCAGCCGCTACCATGGCCCTTCCCCTCTCGCCGGCGGACCTCCTCCCTGAGCTCCTTCGTACCATACTGGCTTTTCGTACGTTTCCCACAGACGGTGCCAGATGAAGAGGCGAGATCTCGCGCGGGTCCTGAGCGGGCGATGGATCACCGGATTGTGAACTGCAAGAAAGGGAAACGGATCAGGGGGCCCAAGGATGAGTCCCTGGGAAAAACCCTCCGATGCTTAAGTCAGTAGAGCTATGGTAGGAGCAATAAATGGAGGAAGTAGCTTCTGCGCGAGATCCCTCTCCACCAGAAGGGTGAAGTGGTTCCTGCTCAGGAGTTTTGAGCGTGTGGTCGCCCTCCTTCCTTTTACCGGAGGGTATCCTTCATTTAAATAGAGCGCCGTCTTCAGGAGTCCCGTAAGTCGAGGGGTTTTAGGCGAGAGTTACGTCATCAGCGTGAGCTCTTAACTGCCTCATCGTGAGATCTTTACGTCCTCATCGTGGGCTCTTCATGACCTTGGGAGATCGTGGCGCCCTTATCCCGCTGAACTCCAGCTCATAAAGGACTGCTAACGGTTGTACGGATAGGCATTTGTCAGTTGATCCAAGCATGAGAAGTGCCAGCCCTATCCGGGCGATGGGCATAGCTCGGACGTAGTCAGATCAGAGTGGGCGCTTAGCGCCTGCCTTTATCTCAGTGTGGAGATGGCTCGGGCGGGGGTCTCCCTCCGTTCTGTCGTTCGGCCCTTCCGAGCCTCAGGGCCGCCGAGGAAGGATGGGTCTCCGAGTGATATTTATTGGGCTTTTCTGCCGAAGTGGGCCCTAGAGGGCTGTCACTTGGATGAGCTGAGCCTCATTCTATCCGGATAGGCCTGGTTCGACTGCTCTTAATTAGGCTACAGAAATCCCCCTCTCCAGGTAGTATCCCTAATAATGTCGAGACCGAGAAATTACCTTTCTTCTATTTCATTCCAACAAATAGGCGAACGACAGCTTCTTCCATCTAAAGCTTCAAACGGTGCCATTTGAATACTCGCTTGGTAGCTATTGTTGTATGAAAATTCTACTAGAGGCAAGTGATCATACCAACTTCCTCCGAAGTCGATAGTACATGCCCTAAGCATATCTTCCACCACTTGATTTGTCCTTTCAGTTTGACCATCAGTTTATGGATGGAATGCCATGCTAAAATTCAGTTAGGTCCCTAAAGAATGTTGTAGACCCTTCCAGAATTGAGATGTAAACCAAGGATCTCGGTCAGATATGATGGTGACTAGGACACCGTGTACTTTGACAATTTCTCTCATGTATAATGCCGCTAATACATCCACAGACCATCGACTTTTGATTGGTAGAAAATGTGCAGACTTAGTCAACCGGTCTATGATTACCCATATACCATCATGTCCTCCTCTTGTTTTAGGTAAACCCATGATGAAATCCATCCCAACACTTTCCCATTTCCATTCAGGAATATTTAAGGGGTGCAATTTACCTGCGGGTTTTAAATGTTCTTCCTTTACTTGCTGACAAGTGAGACAGCGGGACACGAAATCTGCCACTTCTCTTTTCATGTTAGGCCACCAGAAGTTTCTTTTAAGATCTTGATACATTTTTGTACCACCAGGATGAATGATGTACTTGGAATTATGAGCTTCTTCCAGGATCAGTCTCTTAGTACAACATGATCCGATATACAAATCCGGCCATTGAATAGCAACCTTCCATCCTTGACAATAGAGAAATCTGGCTTTTGCCCTATATTCGTTTTGATCTCCAACAATACTGGATCGTTGTCCTGCAGCTTGACCATATCTTCTATTAATGTGGGTTGAGTTCGGATGTTGGCTACGAAACAATCTTCCTTCTTTATGTCAACATCTAAATTCCATTGGGCAAATTGAGGAATGAGATTTGTCATACTAATCATAAGACTCGATAGCTTTCCTATCAGTTTTCTGCTGAGTGCATCGGCTACAACATTAGCCTTACTAGGATGATATTGGATAGTAAAATCAAAGTCTTTAAGGTATTCCAACCATCTTCTTTGTCTCATATTCATCTCCTTTTGGGAGAATTAATATTTCGAGCTTTTGTGGTCCGAATAGACCGTAAATTTCTCTCCATAAAGGTAGTGACGCCAAATTTTTAAGGCAAATATAACAGATGCCAATTCTAAATCATTCACAGGGTAATTTTCTTCGTGACGCTTCAACTGTCTTGAAGAATAACAGATCACCTTCCCATTTTGCATAAGAATGCACCCTAGGCCAATGCCAGATGCATCCGTGTAGACTTCAAATCCACCACCCTCAACGGGTAATGATAATATATGGGCTGTCGTGAGATGTTCCTTAAGAGTTAGGAAACTCTTTTCACAGTCCTTCAACCATACAAAAGGATTTTATTTTCTTATAAGTCTTGTCAAAGGAACGGCAATCTTAGAAAAATTCTTAATAAGCCTCCTGTAATACCCAGCTAGACCTAGAAAACTTCTTACTTTTGAAACGGTCGTTGGCCGGCTCTAGTTCTTAACAACTTCCACCTTAGAAGGATCGACCGCAATACCTTCCTTTGAAATAATTTGGCCGATGAATGAGACTTCCTTTAGCTAGAACTCGCACTTACTAAGCTTTGCATAGAGTTTATGTTCTCTTAGTGTTTGCAAGGCTATCCTCAAGTGCTCTTCATGTTCTTCCTTAGTCTTGGAATATATAAGGATGTCATCAATGAAGACGACCACAAACTGGTCAAGTAAGGCTGGAAGACATTATTCATCAGTTGCATGAATGTTGTCGGGGCATTAGTTAACCCGAACGTCATTACCATAAATTCATAGTGGCCATAGCGACTTCGAAAAGTAGTCTTGTGTATGTCTTCATCCTTGATCTTGAGTTGATGATAACCCGACCTGAGGTCGATCTTGGAGAAATATTCTGCACTTGAAAGTTGATGAAAGAGTTCATCGATACGCAGCAACGGATACTTGCTCTTGATAGTAAGCTGATTCAGTCGCTGGTAATCGATACATAGCCTGAGAGATCCATCTTTATTTTTGACAAATAGAACTGGCGCACCCCAAGGGGATGTGCTTGGTCGAATGAATCCCTTGTCCAATAACTCCTGAAGCTATTTCTTCAATTCCTTAAGTTCTGTGGGGGACATCCTGTAAGGAGCTATTGAAATAGGTGCTGCTCCGGGAAGAAGTTCAATGGAGAAGTTTACTTCCCTTTCGGGTGGTAAAATGGGTAGATCTGATGGAAATACACCAAGAAACTCATTTACGATAGGAATATCTTCTAAGATAATCTCCTTGGATTCGGTGATAATTACGGAAGCAAGAAAGGCTTCACACCCTTGCGAGATAAGTTTGCAAGCGTGAAGAGATGAAATAATGGTAGGTTGCTTCCTATATTTGATACCAAGGAAGGAAAACCTTGGAAGACCAGGTTTTCAAAAAGAGATAATTCTGTTTCGGCAAATAATGTAGGCATCGTGGTCCACTAGCCAATCCACACCTTGAATGGCATCGTAGCCCTCCATATCAAAGCATACGAGGTTTGCAGGAAGATTGTGACCTTCTACTACCACCTCGCTATCAGGATAATAGTTGGTAAGTTTAGTTCCGGGACCTAAAAGTGTAGTAATAGCAAGGTCCGAAGGTAAAGGAACTGATGAAATGGGTAAAGTCTTTGCAAAAGCAGTGGATATAAAGGAATGAGAAGCACCAGTATCAAATAATACAAAAGCAGGATGGGAATAGATCTGGATAGTACCTTCCATTAGCCCATCATTCGGGGGCACTCCTTCCTCTTCCAGAATAGCATTTAAACGAGCCTGATGCTTACGTCCACTCTCGGAAGATAGTTCCTTCATAAGGGGGCAATTCGGCATGCGGTGCTCCCTTCTGCCACAATGTAAACAAGCACCAAGGCACTTCCAACTTTCTTCGGCCGAATGACCGAACTTCTCACAAAAGGTATAGGCCGTGGCGACTTGCTTGTCTTCTTCCTTGACTTTCTTATTCTTGTGGTAGCCACTACCACTCCCGTTCCGGGATCTCTTCTTGCTATCACGGGATTTGTAAGGTTCCGTGATACTGAATTTGCTTTTCTTATCACGCCGATCAGACCTTCGGCTTGGTTCTTCGCCCTTTCCTTTCAACTTCTCGACCTTCTCTAAGGTCCTTTCGCATAGATATGCCCATTGGACCATCTCCGCATAAGTACAAATATTTTGAGTCCCGAGCTGCTGAATAAAATCAGGTCTTAACCCATCCATAAATCGATTTACCTTTAGTAAATCGATACTGATCAGATGAGAAGCATATGGCGCCAGCCTGGAAAATTGAAGCTCATATTCTACCACTGACAGCATACCCTGGCGTAAAGAAGCGAATTCCATAGCCTTCCGCTCCTTGACGTGCTCGAAAAAATATTTGACATGGAATAGTATAAGAAAACCTTCCCATGTATGCGGTGCATCTGCTGGCGGTGCAGGAACCGACTTCCACCATGTATGGGCATCCTTGTTAAGTTAAAAAGTGGCGAGGCAAACCTTCTCTTGATCTGCACATTGCATAACTTCAAATATATGGTTCATCTCATCAATCTAGTTTTCAGCTTCGTCTGGATTAGAAGAACCATAGAATCGTGGAGGATTTAGACTCCGAAAGTTGCTATGTAAATCTCCAACCCTTGCTCCTGCGCCAGCTTGTGCCATAGTTTGTAAAGCCAGAGTAAGACCAGCGACCGTCTCTTGCATTCCATTCCAGTCTACGCGATGAGCCATTATGATAAGAATAAGGTACCTGAGAAAAATAATGAATTTGTTAATTCTAAGGGGATGTTAATCTTAGAAATAATTCTAATGACTATCTCACCCCAGGTTCTACCCAATTTCTCTCATAGGTTGGGATTTTCTTTCCTAGTTCATAGGTAGGGGTTCTTAAACCTTGGACATAACCTATGACATGACATTTTCCCCTAAGTCCTTAGACTTAGGCTCTGATACCACCTTAACTATCACGCCCCGAGATTATGCAGCGAAAATAATCGGGAATGCGAACATCCGGCATGGTAAGCCTCGAGCAAGCAATATAATCAGAGTGTAATAACAATCACACAAAGTAATTGCACAATAATTTAATCAACCTTCACTTTTATTTCATATTAAATAACCATAAGTCAAGTACATAATATCCCACTTTCTTTCTAGACTCAAATAAAGACAAAATTACATAGACTCAATCTAGACATAATTTGACATTCCAAGTCTTCACTCAAGTCCATATATCCTTTAATCGCTCTCGGACCCATCACTGGAATGACCTGAATCCGAATCCGACCCACTGGTACTTCTTGAAACATTGAGAAAGTTGGTAATGAGCACACTTGCCTAGTAGGTATCTTCGCATCAACATGATTGGCAATGTTAAAGTAATTAATATCTTTTGCTCTAAATAAAAAGATAAATCATGCAAATACGATCAAACATGCGATTAAAACTTAAAGTGACAAAGTATAATCAAACTTGAGATATAATAAATCAAGAATATTACTTTGGCCTTTTCATGAACAAGAATGTACTAGCAAGTCGTGTAACAAGTAAGAATGTACTCTTCATGTCATGCCCCGTACTCTATGCCGTCGAGGTATTGTCCGCTTTGGCCTGCCGACCTCAAGATTTTATCTTTTTCTAACAGTGATGGGCTCCAGAATGGGGGACTTCCCGGGCAGGTCACCCATCCCAGTACTACTCCCCATTAAGCACGCTTAACTTCGGAGTTCCTTACAAGAACTGAGCCGATACTTCAAAAGACGCCTCGATGATATAGAGTATAACTTAGCTATATTTGACGGTGTTACAATCTACCCCTCTTATATAGGCGACGTCCTCGTCGCTGGGCACATATAGCACGCAATCAAACCCCCAGGCAGGTAGGATTCTAGAGGTGGCCCCTACAGGCTCAAGAGGTGGCTCCCACTATGTAGCACTTTGTCCTATTGCGGGTTCAAGAGGTTGCTCCCATAGCATAGCACTTTACCCTATATGGCGCTTAGTTCCCACACTTCCGGCTGGGGTATAGCTCTGATACCATTCTGTCATGCCCCGTACTCTATACTATCGAGGTATTGTCCGCCTTGGCCTGCCGGCCTCACGATTTTATCTTTTTCTAACAGTGATCGACTCCAGAATGCGAGACTTCCCGGGCAGGTCACCCATCCCAATACTACTCCCCATTAAGCACGCTTAACTTCGAAGTTCCTTACAAGAACTGAGCCGATACTTCAAAAGATGCCTCGATGATATAGAGTACAACTTAGCTACATTTGAGGCTGTTACACTTCACTTAGTAACAAGTACTTCGTGAATTTCTATGGATATTTCACCTCACGAGGCGTGGATATTTCCGTGGATTACCATGGACATTTCACTTATTTATAAAGAAAGTACTCCCACCGTAATGCGACGCCAGTAGCATCATACCCTATGGTTTAAATAGTATGTTCCTGACAATCAGCCGAGGGGACTAGCATAGAGCCCTTGAACACAATCAGTGCTCGAACTGCATCTTCAAGTATAAATCAAGTTACTTCCACGTATAAAAATAATGTGGCCAAGAATGTACAATTTCAATGAATGTTTAATGAATAAGTATCCAAAAATAAGAATGTTTCTATTGAGAACAAGATGTCAATAAACACATTAATAACTAGGTTATGCCGTGGAAATAAATCGGGAGCATAACGGTACATTTCTCAATTCTCACAATTTACTTAGGTATTTTTGGAATAATGTGACAGGTTCTAGATAATCAATTAGACTATCTAAGATCATAAGAATATTAACCCTTGGGTTAAACTTTGGGTCAAGTGTACTCAGGGAAATAGCGGTCATTTACTGGGCACTTTCTTGAATAAAGCGGTCTTGTTTTGGACTATTAAGGACAAGACTGTTCGATATTTAAAACAGATTCTCTAGAGTAGTTAGCAGTCAAATAAAAAATCGTGAAGGATCCTTTAGCGGTCTAGTAATGGCCCGCTAGCCGACTCTGGCGGTCAACAATAATGCCGCTAAGTTCTAGAAACATAAAACACCGGTATAAGTGCTTTCTAGACAATGGGTTTTAATGGTAAAACCAACTCGGCGTCTTGAAGGGAATCCCAGGCTCACGGAAAATTACGGAGACCTTGAAACATGATTTCCTAGTCCGTTGGAAGGAATATCCAAAGGAGAGGTTATCAAGTCCAAGATTATGTGCTTAATCTGCATAAGTGTAACTAATGGTCATATACCGGGATATATGCCATGAACTTATGAAATTGACTCTATAGATGAGAAAAAAATCATTAAAACAGCGATCAAGGTAAACCATGAATCATCAAACTTTAGAAACATGTATTTAATACAAAAGTATATGACTTTGGTAAGAAATTAACTTATGTTAAAAATAATCCTAAGTACAATAAAGAATATGAAATCACTGTTATGAATCAGTAATTAAAACTCAGAGTAGCGAAATAACATTAAAACATGTTGGTATATAGTTAGCTAGGCTTTTTTATAAGCTAGACGGACTGCTCTTGATTTAGTCTCGGGTTGACAAAAATCAGAACATTGGCGGTCTATCTGAGAGCCGTTACAAGCGTTGACAGTTTATCGTGAGGCCGCCAAAGGGACTTTAACGGTCTATTTCTGGTGCGCCAGAGGTTTCATAAAAAATCTGACTAGCGGTTTATCGTAGGACCACTGCACAGGGTTGGCGGTCGAAGATTAGGCCGCTAGAGCACATCTGACAGTAAATTAAATAAGAAGAACTAATATTTAAATTACATCATGTCTGTAAATCTACATATATTAACTTCTCTATCATGATAGAATGAAGATTAGGCTAACAATATGCATAGGATTCATGTATTATGTCAAAGAGAATTAATTTAGGGCTAAGAAAGATGCATGGATGTATATATCTTATTAAAAGATGAAATTCCCTATACACAATACGTGAAATCAAGTGCAATAAGAGGGTTTTTAATCCTAGAATGATATTTTAGCCGTTCATGAGATGACCTACCTCTGGTAACACTTCTAGACTTTGAATTTCAGACTGGAAGTCAACCCTAGTTTTGCACTTCTTGTGATAAATTAGTAACTTCACGCCCGGATATTTCTTGACCCACTTGACCTAAGGACGTGAAATTTGGAGGGTAAGAAGAAGATGCTAAGGGGAACAAAAAGTTCTAAAGACACTAATGCTAAATACCTCGTTCTGAATCCCTAATTTCTTGATCTTCACCACACCGTTGCACAGTTTCCTGAGTTGTTGATGTTCAACCAGCAACTTTGGGGGCTTCTATCTTCCTGATGGTTTGATCTCCTAGCATGAAATTTTGAGGCAAGTTAGTACTTAGTATTAGGAATAAAAGCCTCCAAAGAACCTACCTGAAATAATACCTCCTTACCTTAGTTCCACGCGAGCCAAATGTAAGGGTCGCGCATGTGAAACCTAGAGTCTATTTATAGGGTTTGACTAGGGTTTCGTGGATTAGATCAATTCTAGAGTCCCTAGTTGGTACTATTTCGACTTCTGAGAGTCCTTATGATGTTTACTAGTCCTCCCATCTCGATCTCTTGGAAGATAAATGTTAAAAATCCAATCTTTTTGCTCTTCAACTTACGGAACTGACAGAATGTAGCGGTCTAAGATTGGACTGTCAATCTCCATATAGCGGTTTTACGATAGATCGCCATTATCATTGGGCACCGATTTCAAATTTAATTCAAACTCTTTTACTCACTTATCCATTTAATTATCTTAAATAGGGGTATTTATCCCTTATATTCCGTGAATAAGCTAATTAACCTTCTAGAATATGGGCCAAACTTTATGGGCTTGGTCCTTAAGTCCTTTGGGCTTATTTTAAATAGGCTAGGTCAATTAGTTATCACACTTGGGCCTTAATAATGATTTTATTGAACCCAAAAATTCATTTATTATCTATTTTTCTCTTTAAAAATTCTTATAAATTCTCAAAAAAAATTTAAATACTTCAGAAATATTCTATAAAATTTTCGGGGCATTACACGGGTCTCGCACTCGCAACACTCAATGGTGACTAATTTAGCTAGCTAGGAAATAAACTAACGCACATGCAGCGGCATTCTACAATGGATACTAGCTAAGCAAGTACGATAAAAGGGGGAAGTGAGTGTACCTCCACGCTCGGGGCGTGGGGAAGACGTCCCGGCCGAGATCCGGAACTCCCGGTACAGAAATAATTATTAATTAGAGAATTGATTCTACATCCCACTCCACGCAGGGAGGTAACAGGCGACACGTGGGGTCAGAGAGCACCAATCTCGGGTTGACGGTCAGCAGTCGGTGGCGCTCGGGCGGACGCGATTGGTCGGTTCAGCTCGGTTCACTCGGGCCCGCAGGTAAGGGTGTTCATGGTTTGGTTTGGTTCGGTTTGGAGGCTTTTTTTCCAAACCGAACCAAACGAAACTTAACCTTAAACCGAACCGAACCGAACCAAACAAATTCGGTTTGGTTTGGTTTGGTTCAGTTCAAACCAAAATTTTTATATCTTATTACAATATATATGAATTTAATAAATTATATATATATAATAAAAATAAAAAATAAAAATACTTATATTTTGTATGTTTATACATCTATGTAATCATGTCTTTAAATTTTATTATATTTATGATATATAATATTAATAAATATAAATATAAATAATACATTCGGTTTATTTGGTTTGGTTCGGTTTCACACATTATGAAACCAAACCGAACCGAATTTAAGTTCAAACCGAACCAAACCGAACCGAACCGAATCGAAGTTCGGTTCGGTTTGAATCGAATTATGAACACCCTTACCCGCAGGATAGCACATGGGACCGTCTGTTGGTACGGCGACGTCTGGGGGGCTCCTGGCTGCAGCGACCGGCGGGGGCGTCTCTAGAGTGTCCTGGGTCGATCCCCGGGAGCGGCGGTCATCGGAGTGGAGTTGGGCGACTTCTTGGGATTTATTTCATAAGGCTGTCCCGCAGCTCTACTTTAAGCCAGATCTGCGCACTCTGACGAGAACGGCTGGTACGCCCAGCCCCAATGTCGGATCGAGATGCAATGGGTACCATTGGAAAGAGGACTCAAAATCCTACGACATATTAGAAAGCTAGATCCATCCAACGGCTAGATTGGAAATGAAAATGACTAGAAACCGAATGAGCACTCTGTCCCGAAACACAGAATAGGCAAGGCAGAACATGAACTGCTTATTCAAGGGGTTTGACCGAAGAACAAATGAAATATTTAGGACCTGGGAATTTTATGGTGGAAAGAGGGGAGGGTGACAGTGACGCACATAGTTTTTTTGTAATTTTCTGACAACGTTTGAGGGGTGAAAAAATTCGGCTACCAAGATCTATCTCGCAGATCTGCACACATGCAGACTTTAAGGGGGGAAAACAAGAGGCTGGGAAAGAGGGCAAACGGGCTCAAATCGGCATGAAAATTAAACTATGATTGATTGACGGTGGGGGGACCTACCCTCAAAACTTCGTCACGATCCAACAGTTTGATTTCCCGTACCAGCCCTTTCACCGAGCTGCTATCCTGCAACTCTGAATTTCAGGGCAGCAGATGGTGGCCGGCTTGTGGTGGCTCGACGGCGGCACGAACGGCGCCGGTGGCGGTGGTGATTGATCACAGCAAGTGGAGGAAGAGGGGAAGAGGAAGACATTTGTGAGAGATGGAGGATTTGGATCTGGATCTGAAGAAGATTGGAGGAAGAAGATGAAGAACACCAAGAACAAGGGAGAGAGACGGGGGGTGCGCCCAATGCACTTCTTCAAATTAATTCTTCATTAATTTCATCCAACTACAACAAGAGACATTATATATTCAAACCCTAGACCTAGCCAAATGACCCTTGGTCAAGGGGGTATAATGGGGAAATGAGATAAAGAAGGATTAAACAAATCCCCTATGTGGAGACAAAAGAGGGGGCACCCCTCTCTCCAAGTCAACATAAGGGGCTTGTTTAATTTAATCCCTTTAGACCATATTAATCCCCCCTTGGACCAAATTAAATCAAAAATATAAATACATGGTCAATTATTCTACCATTGATGTAATATAAAAACCCAAGATAATACAAGCCAAATACATGCTAAATACACACCAAATACGGCCAAAAATGTATACCGTACAAATACATATAAAAATACATACTGAAATATCAAGGCTCTGGTGGCGATTCCAGACTGTCCCCCAGCCACAAAGAGGTCGGTGTCAACCGAGTCGTGCTGCGGGTCCGGTACCGACGGCTCGCTATGTCGAGCCATACTCGTGCTCTAGTGTCCTCACCAATTCTCCCCGGGTTGGAGAAACTCGACGCCGTCGAGTAAGGGTCCGGGTCGCTCTGGTATCGATCCAGCAGATCTAGATCTATCCTCTGTAGCTCGTCCCGGGTGATCCAAGTATCCTCGAACGCGGGACGTCCCCTCCAACACACCAAATAGCGCTGGTACACTCCGCCTCGAGTAGTCGTCACCTACTCGTCTAGTATACATTATATCTGCTCTCGCTGCTGAGGTAACAAGGCTGGAGGTGGGCGCTCTTGGGTGGTGTCACTCACAATGGGTGGGGATGGCTCAAAGGGCTCACTGGGTATCACCGTTGGGTCCCTATAAGCGACGAGATCTGAGACGTTGAAAGTGGAGTTGATCCCATAATCCTCTGGCAAGTCCACAACATATGCGTTTGATCCGACTCACCTCACTACCCGAAAAGGGACCAACACCGCGAGCATGCAACTTCTTCACGGCTCCCGAGGGAAACCGTTCAGGTCTGACCCTGATCATGACATAAGCACCCTCTTGAAATTCACGGTGGTGCCAATGGGCGTCAGCCAATTCTTTGTATCGTGCGTTACAGGACTCAATGTGACGACAGATATGCTCATGCAACTGTCTAATATGATCGGCAAAAGACTCAGCTGACTCGGACACACGGGACTGGATGGGAGATGGGACTTGGTCTATGGGCATCCTAGGTCTATGGCCAGTCACAATCTCGAAGGGGCTCATAACTGTAGACCTATTGACCAAATCGTTATAGGCAAACTCTGCTAAGGGTAAGACCAAATCCCAATCCCTGACTCGATCTCGGACCAGACATCTAAGAAGATCCCCCAAACTCCTATTGATAACCTCAGTCTGAACATCGGTCTGGAGGTGATATGGAGTGGAGAATTTCAATTGGGTGCCCATCATGTGCCATAGGGTCTTCCAAAGGTAACTAGTGAAGCGCACATCCCTATCAGACACTATAGTGCGTGGGAGTCCGAACCTGGAGACACAGTGTGAAAAGAATGGACTGACAACTCTAGAGGCATCCGACGTTTTGGAGCACGGAATGAATAATGCCATCTTCGAGAACCTGTCTACAACCACAAAGATAGAGTCATGCCATCGGAGGGTGCGGGGAAATCCAAACACAAAGTCCATGCTAATGTCCTGCCATGGACTATCCGGGACGGGGAGGGGAGTACAGAGGCTGGTATTCTACTTCCTTTGCTTGGCCATAGCACAAGTGCGGCACTGGACGAGGATACGAGCGACATCCCTCATCAAGCTAGGCCAATAGAATCTATGCTCAACCGCCTCTATGGTCTTGTTCCGGCCAAAGTGGCCAGCAAGACCTCCCGCGTGCATCTCCCATATAAGAAAGTCACAAACAGAAGTCCGTGGGATGCACAACTTGTCACCCCGGAATAGGTGACCCTCCTGTAGCACAAACTCACTATAATCACGCGATGGACCGGTCTGAAGGGCTGCATAGATCGAACCAAAATCTGGACAATCAACATAAGCATCCTTCAGCCTCTCTAAACCTACCACCTCTACACTCATGGTGATCAACATCATCTTCTGCCAACTTAGCGCATCGGCTACCTTGTTCTCAGCCCCTGCCTTGTGCTTGAGCACAAAGGTGTACTCCTGGAGATACTCCACCCAACTACTGTAGCGAGTGTTCAGCTTGTTCTGGGTATGGAGGAATCGTAAGGCCTCATGATCAGAAAAGAGGACAAACTCCTGGTGCAACAGATAGTGCCTCCAATACCGCAATGCCTAGACAACTACGTAAAATTCTTTATCATAAGTGGAATACTACAGTTTGGCATCATTAAGCTTCTCTCTAAAGAATGCAATGGGGTGGGATTCCTAACTCAACACGCCACCAATACCCACTCTAGAAGCGTCACATGTGACCTCAAACACCTTCAAAAAATCTAGTAATGCAAGGACTGGTGCGTGGCTCATACGCTCCTTGATGTCCTAAAAGACTATGGGTGGAGCCTTAGTCCATACGAATGCCTCCTTCTTTATGCAATCAGTGATCGGGGCGGTGATGGAACTGAAGCCACGAATGAAGCAGCGATAGAACGTCGCTAAGCCATGGAAGCTCTGGACATAGTGGAGGGTGCGGGGCTCGGGCCATTCCCTGATGGCCCTAATCTTCTCCGGATTAGCGGAGACTCCATCCCTAGACACAATGAACCCGAGGAAGGTGATCTGATCAGTCATGAAGGCACACTTCTTCGGGTTGGCGAATAAGCTCTCTCACCTCAAAATGACACAGACCTGCCTAAGGTAGTCTAAGTGGTCTTCCCTAGTGTGGCTGTAGATAAGAATGTCATCAAAGTAGACGACCAAGAAGACCCCTATCATAGGGCATAAAACATGGGTCATCAACTGCATGAAGGTACTAGGGGTGTTGGAAAGCCCGAAGGGCATAACCAACCACTCATAAAAACCACCCTTGGTCTTGAATGCGATCTTCCATTCATCCCCAGGCCTGATCCGCACCTGGTGATAGCCACTACGAAGATCTATCTTTGAAAAGATAGTGGCTCCAAACATCATGTCTAACAAGTCATCCAATCGGGGAATATGAAAACGATACTTCACCGTGATCTTGTTGATCGCACGGCTATCAACGCACATTCTCCATGTGCCATCCTTCTTTGGGGCCAATAATGCGGGAATAGCGCAAGGACTCTTGCTGTCCCTAAGAGATCCCCGACTCATCAACTCCTCGACCTGCCTTTGAAGTTCGGCATGGTCCGTGAGACTCATCCTATAATGGGGAAGGTTGGGCGAGGATGAGCCCGGGACAAGGTCGATCTCGTGCTGGATATCCCTCATAGGCGGAAGGCCTTCAAGGAGGTCTTCTGGGAAGACATCGGAAAAATCCCGTAGGATCGTAGCTACCTCTGGGGGGTGCTCATCATCAAACCCAGGAGCGACATCCTTCACTCCTCGGACAACAACGGCAAGGATAGGGCTACCCCCGGTCACCTCTTGCTCCATCTCTCGCGGGCTAATCATCATTAACCTCCGGGGTGGGAGGCCTCTTATGCTAGGAGCAGTCAAAGTGGTAGTATCCCGCTCTAAGGATGAGGTGGAAGGACCGACCATCCCCTGAATAGGAGGAGTCGAAGTGCTGGGGCCAGCTGGCCCTCAGATAGGAGGTTCCTTCGGCTGAGTGGGGTGGTGGTTGATCCTATGACCCCCGTGGTCGAATGTGCATGTGTTCGACCGACCTTGAAGGGTGGCATCCCGATCGAAAAGTCAGAACCTACTTAGGATAATGCTACCCACCTCCATAGGAAACACATCACACCAGATCTCGTCATGGTAAGCCTGGAACTGCAATGGCACCAGACATCGCAATCTGACCGGGATGGAAGTGGAATCCACCCAAGATACCCTGAAAGGGGCAGGGTGATCTACGGGCGTCAAACCTAGATGCCTAACAGTGCCTATAGAGATAGCGTTAATGTAACTCTCGCTATCTATGATAACCTTGCAGGCCTTCCCTCCCAGCCTACAAAATATATGGAAGATGGTGGTACGACGCTAGTCGTCACTCACCTGATGCTGGGTAAGGATGCACCTGACTACACCCAGCTGTACATCACCCTTATGCTAAGTACCCGAGACATCGACTGGCTCTCCCTCCATTAGTTCATCAAAGAACTCCTCCTCTAAGTCCTAATCAGCCTCGTAACTAAGTGGCACTAGCTCAGGTGTAGGGTCGCTGGCAGAGGGATCAGAGATGACAAGCGACTCCCGAGTGGGACACTTGGCCGAATAGTGGCCAACCCCACCACACCTATAGCAAGTTCCCTATGTCCCAAAACCCTTGGATGTTCCACCAACCATCGTCCCCTTACCCTTGTCCAAAGGACGGATTGGGGGTGTAGGAAGTAGGGGTTGTCGAGTTGGCATGGCGGGTTGGGCAAGTCTAGGGGCAGGGACGGGTGCCTGCTGGCGAAGGGGAGGATCCCTCGGAGGGAGGGGGCGCCTAGGAGCAGCAAGGTACTGGCGAGGAGGTTCCTAGGGGCGGGTCACAGGCCACCGAGTATAGGAACCAGACATGATCCTAGGGTCAGACACACGTGGATATGGGACCCCTGGCGCGGAGTACGAGCAAACTCTGCCTCAAATTGCTCCACCTCGAGGACAACCTGGTACGCGTCCTCCAATTTGTCCACCTTGCGACGGAAAAGCTCATATTGTAGGTGTGGCCGCAGACCAAGCCGAAAATGGGAAACAGTCAGGGAGCTTTCCTCCGTGGAGTCACATCGCAAAAAGTATTCATCGAACTCGGCGATGTAATCGGAGACGGAACGATCTCCTTGGGTGAGACTCTACCATCGGTCTATGAGACGCTGGCAGTAGGAGGTAGGAAGATACTTCTTTCTAAGTTTAGACCTCATCTCATCCCACATCTCTACCTGGTGCTCCTGATGGTGAAACAACAGGTTCTCCATGTTCCTCCAATAAGTTTGTGCCTGCCCTAGCAGTTTCATTTTTGTGAACTTGACTTTTCGGTGGTCCATCATCTCAAACCACTCGAAATATCGGTCCATGCCGGCCTCCCAATCGGGATAGACTTTCGGGTCTAAGGACCCGTCGAAAGTGGGAGGGTCTGCTCGCACCGTCCTGAGGACCCGCTCGTCCTCATCATCCCTCTATGGTCAGTGACCACGACGGCGTCAGCCATTTCCCCCATAATTATTTTTGTACTCGTAGTCCTCAACATCGGGGGCATGTGGCTATCGCTCCTCAGCCCTAAGTGGGGCAGGCTAGATAGCAGGCGCCGGAGGGGGCACCTGCGGGGCCGGGACAGCTCCGGGGAGCTCCTGGCAAGGGACTCTCTCCACATTCTCCATCCTTCCAACCAGACCTTGGATAGATCGATCGGGGACCTCGGCACGGTCCTCAATGGCCTTGAAACGGCTCTCCATACGCTCGGTATGCTCCCTAAGAGTTTGGTCGGACCTGTCCATGCCCTCCATGAGTAGAGCCACCAAGTCATCCAGAGTTCGGCCTCCCGAGTTGGCACCTCGGGTTCACCCATAGCGTCAGGGTGATGGTACTGGGCACCTCCATGGGTGGGCATGCAATGGGAGAGGACCTAGAGGGAACTAAGGGGTGACTCACTACGACCTATATGGACGGACTAATGCAAAATAGACGGACGACCTATACTCTAATATCCAGTACGATGCGGAGGTTTGATCTGAAGATCGCGCTCACGCAAGTGTGCCCCTTTCCCAATAGGCGTAGCCTACCATTCCGAGAACACCTTTTAATATACCAGATGAAATGGAGCACCTGGGACTGACTACCCTAGACTCAAATCGGCTCTGATACCAATTTGATGCGAGATGACTACGGGACTGAACTCGGACTGGTTGCGACCTTGGACTCTATAGGACGACACAACTAATAAGACGATGCGACCAGCAACAATACTATGATGCGGCACCGAAAGAGCTCCAGAAGAGGCGATCATGCCCAAAACAAGAAGCGCTTAACCCATGGTCGTCCCCGACGAGGGAAACGTGACGATCTGCACGGTTGGGAAACCGGCTTTGAGTCTCGGGTGGTCAACTTACTCTTGTGCTCAGAACGAGCCACGGGACGGGTCTCGCACTCACAACTCTCAGCGGTGACTAATTTAGCTAGCTAGGAAATAAACTAATGCACATGCAGCGGCATTCTAGAATGGATACTAGCTAAGCAAGTACGACAAAAGGGGGAAGCAAGTTTACCTCCACGCTCGGGCGTGGGGAAGACATCCCGGCCGAGATCCGGAACTCCCGGTATAGAAATAATTATTAATTACAGAATTGATTCTACAGCCCACTCCATGCAAGGAGGTAACAGGCGACACGTGGGGTCCGGGAGCACCAATGTCGGGTTGACAGGTAGCAATTGGTGGCGCTCGGGCGGACGCGGTCGGCCGGTTCAGCTCGGTTCCCTCGGGCCCGCAGGACAGCACGTCGGGCCGTCTACTAGTACGGAGACATCCGGGGGGCTCCTGGCTGTAGCAACCGGCGGGGGCATCTCTGGAGTGTCCAGGGTCGATCCCCGGGAGCGGCGGTCACCGGAGTGGAGTCGGGCGACTTCTTGGGATTTATTTCCCAAGGCTGTCCCGCAGCTCTGCTTCAGGTCAGATCTACGCACTCTGACGAGAACGGCTCGTACACCCAGCTCTGACGTCGGATCAAGACGCAATGGGTACCGTTGGAAAGAGGACGCAAAATCCTATGACATACTGGAAGGCCAGGGACATCCAACAGTTGGATTGGAAATGAAAATAACTACAAACTTACTGAGCACTCTATCTCGAAACACAGAACAGGCAGGGCATAACATGAATTGCCTATTGAAGGGGTTTGACTGAAGATCAAATAAAAGATTTAGGACCTGGGAATTTTATGGTGGAAAGAGGGGAGGGTGATGGTGACGCACATAGTTTTTTTGTAATTTTATGACAACGTTTGAGGGGTTAGAAAATTCAGCTACCAGGATCTATCTCGCAGATCTGCACACAGGCAGACTTTGAGGGGGGAAACAAGAGGCTGGGAAAGGGTGGAAACGGCCTCAGATGGAAGTGAACATTAAACTGGGATTGACTGACAATGGGGGAAACCTACCCTCAAAATGTCATCACGATCCAACGGTTGCATCTCCCGTACCAGCCCTTTCACCGAGCTACTATCATGTAACTCCGAATTTTGGGGCAGCAGATGGTGGCCGGCTTGTGGTGGCTCGACGGCGGCACGAACGGCGGCGGCGATGATTGATCACAGCAAGTGGCGGAAGAGGGGAAGAGGAAGAAATTTAAGAGAGATGGAGGATCTGGATCTGGATATGAAGAAGATTGGAGGAAGAAGATGAAGAACACCAAGAAAAAGGGAGAGAGAGGGGGGGTGCGCCCAATGCACTTCTTCAAATTAATTCTTCATTAATTTCATCCAAATACAACAAGAGACATTATATATTCAAACCCTAGACCTACCCAAATGACCTAGAATACCCTTGGTCAAGGGGGTATAATGGGGAAATGGGATAAAGAAGGATTAAATAAATCCCCCATCTGGAGACAAAGGAGGGGGCGCCCCTCTCTCAAACTCAACATAAGGGGCTTGTTTAATTTAATCCCTTTAGACCATATTAATCCCCCCTTGGACCAAATTAAATCAAAAATACAAATACATAGTCAATTATTCTACCATTGACCCAATATAAAAACCCAAGATAATACAAGTCAAATACAACCCAAATACATGCTAAATACACACCAAATACGACCAAATACGTATACCGTACAAATACGTATAAAAATACATATGAAATATCAATGTTCCGGTGGCGATTCCAGACTGTCCCCCAGCCACAAAGAGGTCGGTGTCGACCGAGTCGTGCTACGGGTCTAGTACCGATGGCTCGCTGAGTCGAGCCGTACTCGTGCTCTGGTGTCCTCACCATAATGCTAATTTTCCAAATGAGAAGGCATATACTATATAAAGAAAAAATCATTTTTGTTTTCCTTCAAACCCCCATTCACCCCCCCCCCCCCCGTTCACCCTCTGTATCTTTCACTCTCTCACGTTCTCTTCCTCACCCACCATGCTCACCCTCTCACCCTTCACCTCTCCAGCGGCCGACGGATCTTGGCAGGGGCAGGATTGTGGATGTACTCGTGTGGAGGAGACGGAGGCGTGGAACGTGGGACAGTGGCACGGCTTTCCCACAGTTGCAAGATCGAGGGATAGATCACGATTTTGTGGAGGTTCCGCATCCAATCGTGTATTTTCTTCGTCAAAGAGGTAGGGGGATAGATTTCCCAAACTCTACTCGCGATTTCCCATGATTTGGTGCGAACATATGCATGCTAGGAGGCTAAATTCTTGATATGGTTCATGTAGGGTTTGAGTTCCTTATTGTTCTTGATTTAAACTCGGATCTCTTTATGTTTTTGGAAGTAAAATGCATGTAAATGGATTTATGATAGCAGGTTTTGACGTTTCTGTGTGGTTTACCCCTCATTTGTAGTGAGTGGGATGGGTTTCTAAACGAAACGGTCCTATTTGGAATTGGAAGAGAGAACGCAGTTCTCTTCTGACCTTGTTCTACCTTCTGGATCTTGTCGCAGTATTTTCAAGACCGCGTTTAGGTGTTTTTAGGGAAGGCTTAGTCGGTTATTGAACGCGGTTTCAGACCAACTACGTTCAGGCTGATGCGGCCTTGAGCTGACTACGATTTGACTTACCTTTTCTTTTTTAAGCCAAGGTAGCGGCTCACTACCGACTGCTACCTGATTATAGCAGTACTCTGTTGACCACGTTTAAGGTGCACCGATGCACCCTTGTAAAAGGGGTCGGAGCACTCCTTCGATTGTAAACACAAGTTGCAGCTTCCCATCGACCACTATATCATGGTAGCGGCCCTCTATTGACTACGTTTAAGGTGCATCGATACTCCATCATGATGCGCCGACGCAGCCCCTCTTTTATAATGTAGGTAGCGGTTCTCCTGCAACTGCTACTAGCTAGTGGCAGATCTCCATCAACCGCTATCAGCAACTAGCGGTTCTCTCTTGATTGCGGTTTACAGGTCGATTCACCTTTGAACAAGTCGACCCATGGCCTTGTCCTTTAACTTGAAATTGGTCCTTTTGATCCCAAAAATAAAATGTGTTTTTTCATTCTAAAACCTAGATAAGGTATTATTGGATAAATCACCTAGAATTTTGCTGTATGAACCCCATGAGGGCTGTCTCACGGAGGGACGCCCGATGACCTGGTTCAAAACATGTAGGTGTATCCTTTGGCAAGGAATTATAAATAGTTCATGTTTTTTGAGATAATAACCTCGGCAGCCTCATATTATACGGACTTAAACTCATGTTTGTGTGGCGTGCTCTTGTTCACAACCAGTTACACGTTGGTAGTTTTACACTAGGTCTACACTTAGAGTGACCTTTCACTCGTCAGAGCCTCATACAATACGCGAGTGTTGACCCTACCTAAGAGTGGTAGTGTGACTTCCCGACAGAGATGGTTTTTAAGCTGGTTACCGTAGAGCCCGCCTGCTATACTGCCAGAGTCTAACTGGGGGGGAACCAGTTAGAGGACACGACCGAAGGTAGTTTATCTTTGTGCCCACACTTAGTCGGTGGCTTAGGACACACGCTAACGAGCGTGACCCTGACTAGTCCTTGTTGGTTACTGGTTGCTTGTACGATGTCTCAGTTTCCACCTGGGGTGAGCAAGGAGACACCGGAGATGCGGACTAAGTTGTCAGTGGACGCTTCCGGTCTTACTTCTAGTGGATAGGACTCCTGTCACTCGAGGGTGTGGCAGCCATAGTTTTCTCACCGTTGTGACTTAGTGTTTAGGGCGGCCGAGGGTATCCCCTTGTATGGTATTACTTAGGGTATCTTATTGTATGTTATCACTTAGGGTATTCCATTGCACGGTACTACTTCGTGGATCGCTATGAATAACCGTGATACTCGTGTGATTGGGTTTAGAGTTTTGGCGGTTCCGTATTTATGTTAGGCATGATTGAAACGTAGTTCTTTGCTACCTTCGGCAATCCTGCCCGGGTAGTATAACTACGTCCTTCTGTAGGCCGATCGAGAGTCTGCTTGGTAGCCTAGCCTAGAGTATAGTGTTTGTCCGCCATTAGAGATAGGTTGCTGTGATCCAACACTTTTGTCTGATTACGAGAACTTAGTCTGACATGGTTTATACGAGTCACTTTACTGTTACGTAGGCTTATGGCAGTTAATAGTTCACCTTGGTTATGTGTCTTAATATGTTGTACTTTCTACCTTATTATTTTTCTTGCCTACTGTTCTTACACTTTTATTTGTTATGCTGCTCTTTACATTTGTTGTGTTGTGTTGGGAGATCCGCAGGATCCCTACTGAGCCAATGAGATGAGGCTCACCCCTTTTTCTTTCAGGTCTGATGTGTCCTTTCGCTGTTCGGTGGCGTTGAGCAGCATCTGAGCGTCTTAGCCTTGCCAGCTTCTGTCAGCCAAGGTATACCCCAAGGCTTTGTACTTTTATTTTCTTGAGTTGTATTTCTGGGACTTGTACATCCGGACTAGTGATCTTGTAAACTATGTAAATATGTTTATAAAGGAAAATTTTAAATTTTAGTTCTTTAAATTCTGCACTTATTTTAGATTTATGTACGCTCTCGTGACACCTTTTCCAACCGTTCGGAGCTTTACAGCTCTTGGGTGGCATCGCATGGCCCAAGTGGTATCAGGTTCTCCCGATATCCGGGTTCTGGGTCATTACAGGCCGTGATCAGGACATAACACAAAAATCATGAAGTGCTTTTCTAGACTTGGATTTTTAGGGTACAACCAGCTTGGTATCCTAGTGGAAATCCTAGGCTCGTGGAGACTTACGGAGGCCTTTAAACATGAACTCCTAGTCCGGCAGAAGTAATATCCGACGGAGAGGCATTCCATGTCCAAGAAGGTTTCGTATCATGTGCAAGTGACTAATAGCAACGTACCGGACTACGGGCTATGAGCAAGTAATGGAGAAAGATAGAAGATTATAGTGAACATATGAAAATAGAAATCGGTGTATAAAGAGTTCAAAAGAAAATCCCTTAAGTACAAAACTATGGGGGTTTAGTGTGAAATTAGCATATGTGAAAATAGTCCTTTTAAAGCATGAGAGGCATAAAAACATAACCCTTAAAACTTGATATGGCAGAACCATAAACATCATGACATAATGTGAAATAGAGCATACATAACTATACATAACAGGGATGCATACAGTTTGATTTGGTTTCTATTTTGGGTGAACAGAACACAGATCGTGGTTGATCGGGAACCGCTATATGGAGGTTGTGGTTTCTATAAGACCGCTATATGTCTTCATCAGACAGAAACAAATCCTGGCCTTACAAGGCCTATTTCTATGCCAAATAATGATGCAAACTATATAAAACTGAAAGAGGAAGCACGATAGCATGTGAGTAATGCATGAGAAGGCATGAATTTGACCAAAGTTCTTACCTTTTTCATTAGCATTACATGCACAGCATGAAAATAAAACCCTACTACGTGATCAAGGTAAAATATGAAATACTATGAGCATGGTGCATGAAAATGAGAGGGAACAGAGGGCTTTCAATCCTAACATGACGTCTAAGCCAATTATGAGACAACCTACCTCTTAGGTTGGTCGTACACTTTGAATTGCTCGTTGGAAGGGGGATCTCGTTCTTGTGCGTCCTATGCAGAAACAACAACTTCCGCACGATCTATCTCCTGAGTTACTTGTTCTCCTAACATGAAAATCAGAGGGATGTTAGAAGACACTAAGGGGAATAAAAAGTTTTAAAGGAAGAATTGAAAATGATGACACCTTTCCTTCGATCCTCGCGATCCAAAATTAGGGTTCGCGCTGCACAAATCTGGGGTCTATTAGTAGGGAATGACCTAGGGCTAGGGTTTCCCTTCGAAAATAGGATCATATTGGGTGTCAATTTGATCCTTTAAGAGTCCTAGATAGGTTTTCTCTCTAGATAGCATCGAATCATGGCCAATTGGTAGATAGGAATCCAAGCTTTCCATGATTATCTGCTTTCGAGTTTTGGAAGAAGGTAGCGGTCGAGTCTTGACCACTTTCTCCAGGTAGCAGTCACGCGATAGACCGTGACTTGCCTGGCTTTCCGAAAATTGAGTTTGATCTTGACTCCACTTCTAATTATCCCCTATATCCTTATTTATCCTTCTTAATTAGGAAAATATTCCCTATTATGTCTAGCTCTAGGGTTTGGGCTTGGGCCAAAAGGCTCAAATTTAGGCTTAAAGACCTTTTTAAAGTGGGCTTAACTATTTTGTTATTAATCGAACCTTCAACCAAAAGGTTTTAACTTATTTATCCCATTAATTAACCCATTAAGCCTTTAAGCCTATTAAATGCTTAAATAATTCCGTTTAATTTTCTAAAATATTCTAGAAAATCACCAGGGGTGCTACAGGTTTTCTTCGCGAAAGGTAGGGGGACAGACCAACACTACTCTCCCCATGTTTTCCCTCGCATGGGGTTGAGTTTTGAGCGAGATAGCGGGGTTTGCCACTTTTTGGGGAAATTCCATGTTTATGGGCGTGTGATCGGATCGATTCACTGAAATCAAGTTTCGTGCATCCCAATGTAGTTGGGGGTGATTCTCTACGCATTCTGGGAGTTTTCGATCCCAATGTGGGCCTATTAGGCTTGGGGATGAGCCTCCGGAGTAGTCCCCAGAGGGGACCCTGCTATTGGGAACAGCCCAGTTGGGTGGCCAGGGTTCTGGCCGCCCAATGGTGCTGGGCGGCCAGAGTGGTGGCCGCCCAGGGCCATTCCCATCTCGGAGGCCAAAGGCCTGGCTACCCAGGGGTCTGGGCGGTAATTGGTTTGGCCGCCCAAGTCTGCAAGTGACCAAGGAGTTGGCCGCCTAGGCAGTAGGGTGACGACAACCTGTGTGGCCGCCTACGGCTGAGGATGGAAAGTGAGTTAGCTGCCCAGCCCCTGTGAGCTGTGATTTGGTCTTTTCCATGTTCCACATGTCGGTGGTCGCTGTCTGTGCCATTTTCATCGACAGTCCAGAGAGTAGTCACCTAGTCAGAGGTTCTAGGGTATTGTGTTCTATCCGTAGCTGCCTTGTGTTGTGTTACACGTGTACTGTGAGTTAAAGTACGGATCAGTGGTGTTCCAGTGGCTTTCCACTTCTTTAGCGAGTTCTCAACTTTTGGTGACCTTCCCCACTAGTTGTAGCTTTCCTGCATACGCGTGTGCGGACCCACTTGGGAGTGGTGGAGAGCTTTCCCAGTGTGACGATTTTTAGGCTAGTTACCGTGGGCCCCTCATCTTTGCATCCTAAGTCTGGGCTGGGGGGGAAACCAGCTAAGAGATCTTACCTAGAGCGCATGGTCTGTGTGTGCACACGTGGTTGGGGGTGTCGGACACACATTGATGAGCGCGACCCCAGCTAGTTCTTGTTCTCTGGTTCCATGGTTGGTGTGTCTCAGTTTCCACCTGGGACAAGGAGGGAGACACCAGGGGTGCATACTAAGACGTCAGTCGATGCATCTGGCCTTGCTTCTAGTGGCTAGTGCTCATGTCATATGACAGGTTTCGACTCAGGTTTCCTTTTCATGAGTTTCAGTGTTTTGGCGGCTCGGTGTCTTGGTTACTCATGATCGAGCTGTGGTTCCTCGCTGTTGTCATGAGTCTTGTCCAACTGTGTAGCCATGTGTCTTGGTTGACCGATCGAGGGTCTACCTAGTAGCCTAGATCCTGGCATGTGTGTCCTAGGAGAGGTGTTCTGAGACAGGTCATCGTGGTCTAGCTTTCTATGACCCTGGTTCGAGAATCCGCTTCGACGTGAGTTGTATCCGATATTCGAGGTGGCCCGATGGTGCGCTGGTTTTTGGCAGTTAGTGGTTGATGTGACACAACCTCGGACCTAATGCAAGCAAGCACAATCGCATTCAAATGGGCCGAATTGGGCCACCGCTCTATCGACACTCACCCAAGCCCGGGGTAACTTGGCAATGCCAAGGTGAGGTTGAGGGATTGGGCCCTTGCTGGTAGAGGGCCAGCAAGGCCAAGATTGGATTCCCAATGGGTGTGGAAGCCCAATTCAATGGGGCCGACGAAGTGTCGAAGGCACCGGTTGCACTTTTCCCATGGTGATCACTCAAGGCAATGGGGTTGAGGATCGAGCTCTCACTCGCATAACCAGCGGAACTAGAACTTATATTGAAAGACAAGCACTAATGGAGTGAGGTGTGAGCACTTACTCGACCGGTTTGAAGAAACCGATCCCGCTCGGAGATGAGGGCGAGCGGGGAGGCGAGTGGATCCCCACACGCCGCGGCGGTGTCGCTTGACCTGCCCAAAGAAGTTACAACACTACACCTCTCACAGGGGGGGGACCTTGGGGTGGGGGTTAATGATATTACAATCAATACTACCTCCACACAGGGAGGGGCCTTCAGCCGGCCAAGCGGGGAGGGGGAAACTAGGACCAAAAGCGATAAGAAGTTGGGAAGCCGTATCTGCCTGCTGTCTGGGAGGGAGGACTGACAGTTGAAGTTGGGGCTGCAGAAATTGATACAGAATTCTGATGATGGCGAGACCAGGGGGGAACTCTTCGTGACTGGTACTGTAACACGTCAGAATTTTTTAAATTTCTTATGGTACCACTGGTGACCGGGGTGAAGCTTCGAACAGAGTGGCAAGTTCTGGGACTGGCAGCTTCAGATTTCCAACCGCAGGTGGCAGAGAATGCTCCGATGGCTCCCGGACTCCGAATCGATAACCGCCAGAGTTTTTGGAATCATGGACGAGTCTTCTTCACATAAAAACTGACGGGGATGCTAAAAGATGCCGGAGAAGACCTGGAGACTATGAACAAGGATGACTGGTCGGGGTAGACTGTGGGGAAGCAGATCCATGCAGCAGAGGGAGAAAATTGATAACTTCTGCTACTGAATGCCGAACGGAGTTCCGCTTCTTGATTCTGAAAGTGGACAGGACGATGAAGAACTTTGTGGAAGAGCTTGGGGGCTGATTCCTCAGAGGTGCGTCGTGGCAGTGCTTCTAATCCGGTTCTGGTACTCAGCAGGGGCAGCTCTGCGCCGTTGTGGAAGAATGAAGCTCCTGGGCAGCACACAGCTCGGCTGAAGACGAAATCACTTCTGTTGCAAAGAAGACAGGGAGACACTTCTGTGGATGCCTCTTGTGCCTTCAAACTCGTCCGGAGGAAGTTGTGGTGGCCTCTGCAATTGGCTGGTTCACCTGCAACTTCTAGACAGCGAGCTGCAACTTGAATAAAGCTTCCAAAGACCTCCAAGAAGAAGGGGAAGCAAGAACTATAGGGTGAAGGGGAGGTAGGGGATGATGGAGGGAGTATGTGGGAGGTGTGGAGGGGGTCTAATGGTGGAGGGGAGATGGAGGAAGAGGGGGAGGCCGCAGGTTTCAGCTGAGGTAATGGGGAATGGGGATTGCAAGGGGGATGAATAATGGAGGGAGGTGGGGGGCGACCTAGGCTAAAGGGGATAGTGGGAGGGGCGGCCAAAGCTTGGAGGGAAGGGATTTCAAATTTGAAATGGCCTTGGGAGTGGGGAGAAGGTGTGGGGAAGAGGGGTGATTGTGTTGGAATGGGGAAGATTTGGTTGGAATGGGGGAGATGGTGTTGGAATGGGGAAGACTCTACCTAGGAACTAGGGGGGGAAGTAAATGGGGTGTGGGAAAGTGGAGGGGCCTTAATGGAGGTAGGTGGGGGTTGGAGGTGGTTGGGAGGAGGAGAGAGGAATGGGGTGAACCCCTCCTTGGGGAAGAGAGAGAAAGAGAGAGAGAGAGAGGTGGGGTGGGGATTCACTCCCCTAGGGCTTCTCACCCAACTATAGGATTCACTCCACTAGAACTAAGCTTGAGTACTCAAATGGAATTATTTTGTATTAAATCATTCATTACCTCCAAATGAAGGAAATGGGGCCCTATATATAGGAAACCCACATTTTACAATAAGTCCCTGACAAAAGACTCAATAGCAAATAACCGAAGGGGTAGGGTGGCTCATGGGCCAAGCCCGAAGAATTGGGCCCAATAGCACATTACACAATCTAATGACACTCAATACTTAGGAAAATAAATGCAAGACTTAGGGACATGACTCAAATAAACTGAAAATTACATCAAATGACTCAAGTAATTAGCATAAAAAGGATAAGTGGGCCTTTATAGAGAGAGGCCCGAACTGAAATGATGCCGGAGTGTGAAGAAGACCCTAGCCAAAGGGAATTGTGGATGATGTCTCCATCAAATCCCCTGGGCTGTGAAGAGCTCGACTCCGTCGAGTAGGGGTCCATCCGGCTGTGGTACTGCTCGAGGAGGTCCAGATCCAACCGCTAGAGATCCTCCCGACTCACCCAAGAATCCTCCGAAGGAGGCCGATCCTTCCACCTGACGAGATAGCGCTCATATACCTTGCTCCGAGTGGTAGTGACTTGTACATCCAATATTTGTTCAATTTGTTCCCGCTGGGCTCTTTTGGTTGGTGGCCTCTCCTCACGGGTGGGTGCTCTCTCAATGGAAGAAGTAGGCCCAATCTCCTCACTAGGTACCACCGTGGGTCCCTTATATGGCACTAGGTCGGTGACATTGAATGTGAGACTTATTCCATACTCCTCAGGGAGATCTAATTCGTAGGCATTTGCACCAATACGCCTCAAGACCTGGAAGGGACCAGCCCCACGTGGCCTCAGTTTAGAGTTGGCTCCCAGGGAGAGCCTCTCCGTCCTTACCATCACAAAGTCACCCACATGGAATTCTTGGTGACGTCGATGAGAGTCGGCCAACCTTTTATAAGCCTCATTCTTTTTGCTGATGTGCTTGTGAATTTCTTCATGCAATTCTCTAATATGTTGTGCAAAAGACTCAGCTGAAATGGACACTCTAGCATGCTGGGGAAGGGTAATGAGATCGGAAGGCTTTCTTGATTTGTATCCATGCACGGCTTCAAATGGACTCATCCCTATGGACTTATTGATGGAGTTGTTATATGCAAATTCGGCCTGGGGTAAGATGAGATCCCAATTTCTGGGGCGATCCTCAACAAGACACCTAAGAAGGTTCCCTAGACTCCGATTGACAACTTCGGTTTGGCCATCTGTTTGGGGGTGGTAGGCAGTGGAGAATTTGAGGAGGGTACCCATCATGTGTCAAAGAGTTTTCCAAAAGTAGCTAGTGAATTTGACATCCCTATCGGAGACTATGGTCTTAGGTAGCCCGTGGAGACGGACAACCTCATCAAAGAACAATCCGGCCACATGGGAGGCATCGGAGGTTTTGGAGCATGGGATGAAATGGGCTATTTTGGAAAATCTATCAACCACCACATAGATGGAGTCATGCCTTCTTTGAGTCTTGGGTAATCCTAGCACAAAGTCCATGCTTAAGTCTTGCCATGGTCGGTCGGGGATGGGGAGTGGGGTATATAGGCCGGTGTTTTGTTTCACTTGTTTGGCCGAGGCACATGTTCGGCATTGACCCACAACATTGCCTACATCTCTCTTGAGACTAGGCCAATAAAACTGACCCTCAACTAGGGCAATGGTTTTGTGGACTCCAAAATGACCAGCTAACCCTCCCGCATGTAATTCCCAAACCAAGAAGTCTCGGAGTGAGGTCCGTGGAATGCAAAGCTTGGGTCCCTTGAAGAGGAACCCATCCTCTAAGACAAATCCCTCATGTTCCTTGCTAGAAGGGGTGGTCAAGGTGGTATAGATGTGCCCAAAGTCGGGGCAGCTAGGGTACTCATCCTTGATCCTATCAAATCCGATCACTTCCACTTGGATAGTGGAGAGCAAGGAAACTTTCCTACTAAGGGCATCCGCCGCTCAATTCTCACTCCCGGCCTTGTGTTTGATGACAAAAGTGTAGGATTGGATGAACTCAACCCATCGGGCATGTCGAGCATTTAGCTTTTATTGGGAGTTGAGGTATTTGAGGGCCTCATGGTCAGAAAAGATGACAAACTCCTTGGGCAACAAGTAGTGCCTCCAATGTCGGAGGGACTGAACTACGGCATAGAACTCCTTGTCATAAGTGGAGTATCTTGTCCTAGCATCACAAAGCTTCTCACTAAAGAAGGCTACCGGGTGTCCCTCTTGGCTAAGAATCCCTCCTATCCCTATCCCGGATGCATCACATGTGACTTCAAAGACTTTAGAGAAATCGGGAAGGCATAGGACCGGGGCTTGGGTCAACTTCTCCTTAAGTTCTTGGAAGGCTTTAGAGGCTGATTTGGTCCATACAAAAGTTCCCTTCTTGAGACAATCGGTGATTGGGCCGGTGATACTGCTAAATCCATGAATAAACCTCCTATAGAATGTTGCCAATCCATGGAAACTGCGGACCTCATGAAGGGTGTGGGGTTCCGGCCAATTAATAATAGCTTGGACCTTGTCGGGGTCCATAAAGACGCCTTTGGTGGACACCACAAATCCTAGGAAGGTGAGAGAGGTGGTCATGAAGTGGCACTTTCCTAAGTTGGCAAATAGCCTCTCTTGTCGAAGGATGGTACAAACTTGCCTAAGGTGGTCAAGGTGGGCTTCTTGGGATTGACTATAGATGAGTATGTCTTCAAAGTAGACCACTAGAAAGATCCCAATGAATGACCTAAGGACCTCCGTCATGAGACGCATGAAAGTACTTGGGGTATTTGAAAGCCCAAAAGGCATGACTAACCATTCAAAGAGACCATCTTTGATTTTGAAAGCCGTTTTTCACTCATCCCCGGGCCTTATCCTAACTTGGTGATAGCCACTCTTAAGGTCAATTTTGGAGAAAATTGTGATTCCGGCTAACATATCAAGCATGTCATCAAGTCTAGGGATGGGAAACATATACTTGACGGTGATTTTGTTAATGGCCCTACTATCCACACACATTCGCCATGACCCATCATTCTTGGGAGTTAGAAGGGCCGGGACGGCACATGGGCTTTTGCTAATGCGAATGAAGCCCTTCCTAATGAGTTCCTCTATTTGCCTCCGAAGTTCGGCATGTTCCGTGGGATTGAGGCGATAATGAGGAAGGTTTTGGAGAGTGGCCCCCGGGACTAGATCAATTGCATGTTGCACATCCCGCATGGGCGGGAGTTGGTCCGGGAGTTCCGTTGGGAACACATCATGGAATTCTTCTAGGAGTTGTTGGATTTCTATGGGATGTGGATTGGTGGAAGTGGGTTCTCCTAGGCAAATGGCCACCGCACATAGTGGTGCTCCTTGAACTATCTCCTCTTCAAGTTCTTTCCTAGTGATGAGATGTAGACCCTTGGTCAACCCCGAGGTCCCACTTTGTTTGGGAGTTTGGGTGAGGGATGGGGTTGGAGGGGTGGAGTTCCCCGAGACTTGTGGGGTGATGGGGTGTTGTCCTTGAGGGAGAGGGTTCCTTTTGGTCATGGGACGAGGTGGGGAGGGGTTAAGACGGATAGTCTTTCCCTCATGTTCAAAGGTGCATATGTTGCTCCTACCCAAGATGGTGGCATCTACATCATAAAGCCAAGGTCTTCCTAGTAGGATGCTACCTACTTCCATGGGTATGATGTCACACCATATTTGACCATGGTATGAAGAGAAGGTGAGGGGCACAAGACATTGAGTGTTGACCGGGATGGAGTTGTTGTTGATCCATGAGACGCGATAGGGATTTGGGTGGGGAGTGATAGTAAGCCCAAGAAGCTTAACGGTATCGGGGGATACGGCATTGACACAACTCCCACTATCCAAGATTACTTTCCTTACATGGCTCCCTATCTTGACAAAGGTGTGAAAGATTGAAGTTCGGCGCCAATCTTCTTTTCGGGATTTGGTGAGGGTGCACCTAATCACTCCTAGATGGGAGTTGGTAGATGGAGTGGTGTGGTCTAAACCCGACTCTAGGTATTGGGCCTCATACTCTTCTTCCCAATCTAGGGAGGCTTCATGATCCTCAACAACACTCTCAAGTTCTTTTTGGGGTGGGGGAGCTTCTTCCTCAATAAGCAAGCTAGATAATCCCTTGCATGGACATTGCCCCGCAAAGTGGCCAAACCCTTGACACCTAAAGCATTGTTGACGCCCGCTACCCGAAGTAGTTCCTACATTTGGGCCTTTGGGAATGTCTTCCCTCCGTGGGAGGGGGTGACTAGGGTTGGGTTTGTTTGGAGTGATGGTGGGAGGAGGGTTGTAAGGCCTTAATGGGGTGTTCCCACTTGGATTATGGGCTTTCATGGGAGTGGCCGGAATGGGCCGTGGTCCCATATTTTTGGGATCGACCGGTCGGGGAGTAGCAAATCGAGGGATCCTAGAGAATCTTTCTACATCCCTAGCTATTTGATAAGCTATCTCAAGGTTATCAACATCTCTCATGAAAAGCTCTCTTTTGATGTGACTTTGAAGCCCATTCCTAAAGCGGGACAAGGTAACAGCCGGGTCCTCATGAACTCCACACTTCAAAAGATAGGAGTCAAACTTCTCAATGTATTCAACCACGGTCTTCCCTTCTTGGGTGAGGATTTGCCATTCATCTAAGAGCATTTGATGGTAGGATTGGGGAAGGTATTTGTTCCTAAGTTGGTTCTTCATACCCTCCCAAGTATCAATAGGCTCTCCCCGCCTAATCCTTCTTAGACCCTCTTGGTTTAACCAATAAGTTTTGGCTAATTTGATGAGATGCATTTTGGCCAACCTTACCCTCCTTTGGTCGGACATAGGGTACCATTCAAAGTATTGGTCCATGGCGGTTTCCCACTCTAAGTAGACACTTGGTTCATGGGAACCATCAAAGTTTGGGGCCTCTACTTTAATCATCCTTAGGAGACGGTCATCCGGGTCGTCCCGTGGACGCCTTTCATGAATTTGATGGTGTCGGAGTGTCTCATGGTCATGGTAAGGGTCATGATCCAAGTCCTCCCTATAAATTTCAGCATGTGGATGATAGGCTCTTGGTCCATGGTTCCTAGGATGGAACTCATCCCTATGAGGCTCAATATGTGGAGGGTGGACTCTTGGATCATTGTTCCTTGGGTGGAACTCATTCCTATGCAACTCACCATGTGGTGGTTGAACTCTTGGCTCATTATTCCTTGGATGAGGGTCTTCCCTAGGAGGCTCAACATGTGGAAGGTGGACTCTAGGTTCATTGTTCCTTGGGTGGAATTCATGCTCTTCAAGCCGAGCAATTCGAGTGGTAAGGGACTCAAGTTGGGCAAGAATGTTAGTAAGGGCAGCATCTACCCTATTCATTTGGCCTTGAGGTTCCTCCCTAAGAGCATCTTGATTGAGTTGAGGATGGGGATCCATGGGTGGATTTGAAGATGAAGGATCGGGTCGGTAACTAGCACCACTACGGGTGGACATGCAAGACAAGGGGCCAAAGATGTTGGACACACAATGCAATGGTCCTAGGACTTAGACTTGATAGAGACAAGTCAAAGACTTGCTCTGACACCCATTGATGTGACACAACCTCGGACCTAATGCAAGCAAGCACAATCGCATTCAAATGGGCCGAATTGGGCCACCGCTCTATCGACACTCACCCTAGCCCGGGGTAACTTGGCAATGCCAAGGTGAGGTTGAGGGATTGGGCCCTTGCTGGTAGATGGCCAGCAAGGCCAAGATTGGATTCCCAATGGGTGTGGAAGCCCAATTCAATGGGTCGACGAAGTGCCGAAGGCACCGGTTTCACTTTTCCCACGGTGATCACTCAAGGCAATGGGGCTTGAGGATCGAGCTCTCACTCGCATAACCAGCGGAACTAGAACTTATATTGAAAGACAAGCACTAATGGAGTGAGGTGTGAGCACTTACTCGACCGGTTTGAAGAAACCGATCCCGCTCGGAGACGAGGGCGAGCGGGGAGGCGAGTGGATCCCCACATGCCGCGGCGGTGTCGCTTGACCTGCCCAAAGAATTTACAACACTACACCTCTCGCAGGAGGGGGACCTTGGGGTGGGGGTTAATGATATTACAATCAATACTACCTCCACATAGGGAGGGGCCTTCAGCCGGCCAAGCGGGGAGGGGGAAACTAGGACCAAAAGCGATAAGAAGTTGGGAAGCCGTATCTGCCTGCTGTCTGGGAGGGAGGACTGACAGTCGAAGTTGGGGCTGCAGAAATTGATACAGAATTCTTCTGATGGCGAGACTAGGGGGGAACTCTTCATGACTGGTACTGGAACACCTCAGAATTTTTTAAATTTCTTCTGGTACCACTGCTGACCGGGGTGAAGCTTCGAACAGAGTGGCAAGTTCTGGGACTGGCAGCTTCAGATTTCCAACCGCAGGTTGTAGAGAATGCTCCGATGGCTCCCGGACTCCGAATCGATAACCGCCAGAGTTGTTAGAATCATGGACGAGTCTTCTTCACAGCAAAACTAACAGGGATGCTAAAAGATGCCGGAGAAGACCTGGATACTATGAACAAGGATGACTGGTCGGGGTAGACTATGGGGAAGCAGATCCGTGCAGCAGAGGGAGAAAATTGATAACGTCTGCTACTGGATGCCGAACGGAGTTTCGCTTCTTGATTCTGAAAGTGGACAGAGCGATGAAGAACTTTGTAGAAGAGCTTGGGGGCTGATTCCTCCGAGGTTCGTCGTGGCAGTACTTCTAATCAGGTTTTGGTACTCAGCAGGGGCAGCTCTGGACCATTGTGGAAGAACGAAGCTCCTGGGCAGCACACAGCTCGGATGAAGACGAAATCACTTCTGTTGCAAAGAAGACAGGGAGACGCTTCTGTGGATGCCTCTTGTGCCTTCAAACTCGTCCGGAGGAAGTAGTGGTCGCCTCTGCAAGTGGCTGGTTCACCTGCAACTTCTGGACAGCGAGCTGCAACTTGAATAAAGCTTCCAAAGACCTCCAAGAAGAAGGGGAAGCAAGAACTATAGGGTGAAGGGGAGGTAGGGGATGATGGAGGGAGTATGTGGGAGGTGTGGAGGGGGTCTAATGGTGGAGGGGAGATGGAGGAAGAGGATGAGGCCGAAGGTTTCTGCTGAGGTAATGGGGAATGGGGATTGCAAGGGGGATGAATAATGGAGGGAGGTGGGGGGCGACCTAGGCTAAAGGGGATAGTGGGAGGGGCGGCCAAAGCTTGGAGGGAAGGGATTTCAAATTTGAAATGGCCTTGGGAGTGGGGAGAAGGTGTGGGGAAGAGGGGTGATTGTGTTGGAATGGGGAAGATTTGGTTGGAATGGGGGAGATGGTGTTGGAATGGGGAAGACTCTACCTAGGAACTAGGGGTAAGTAAATGGGGTGTGGGGAAGTGGAGGGGCCTTAATGGAGGTAGGTGGGGGTTGGAGGTGGTTGGGAGGAGGAGGAGAGAGGAATGGGGCGAACCCCTCCTTGGGGAAGAGAGAGAAAGAGAGAGAGAGAGGTGGGGTGGGGATTCACTCCCCTAGGGCTTCTCACCCAACTATAGGATTCACTCCACTAGAACTAAGTTTGAGTACTCAAATGAAATTATTTTGTATTGAATCATTCATTACCTCCAAATGAAGGAAATGGGGCCCTATATATAAGAAACTCACATTTTACAATAAGTCCCTGACAGAAGACTCAATAGCAAATAACCGAAGGGGTAGGGGGGCTCATGGGCCAAGCCCGAAGAATTGGGCCCAATAGCACATTACACAATCTAATGACACTCAATACTTAGGAAAATAAATGTAAGACCTAGGGACATGACTCAAATAAACTGAAAATTACATCAAATGACTCAAGTAATTAGCATAAAAAGGATAAGTGGGCCTTTATAGAGAGAGGCCCGAACTCAAACGATGTCGGAGTGTGAAGAAGACCCTAGCCAAAGGGAATTGTGGATGATGTCTCCAACAGTGGTTTAGAGGGTTTCCTTGTGTGCTGTGCTGCTCTTACTGCTTTACTGCTTTACTTGCCTTATTTTATTTATATTTTATTATCCACTGCTCTGTTTATTTTGTTTTGTTGTGGTGGGGATCCGCGGGACCCCTACTGAGCCAATGAGATGAGGCTTAACCCTTTCCTTTTCAGGTCGGCGTGCCTCCTCGTCATTCGGAGGCCTTGATCAACATTTGAGGTCCTAGCGTAGCCAGCTTGTGTTAGTCGGGGTATGCCACAAAGGCTGTGTACTTTTCTTTTGTTGCACTATACCTTTAGGACTTGTATATATCTGGACTGATAATTGTATAAATATGTTTTTAAATGTAAATTGTAATTTTAGCACTTTAATTCCTACATTTGTTTTATATTTCTGTACACTCCCATGACACCTTTTAACCCTTCCAAGCTTCCCATCTCGTGGGTGGCGGCGTAGGATCTTAGTGATATCGGGTTTGACCCGGTATCCGGATCTTGGGTCATTACAGTTGGTATCAGAGTAGAGGTTATGGTAGAGTACATAAATGTAGAGTAAATGCAGGGTTTAACAATCCAGAGAGTCCGGTATAGTCAACAACTGAGTTAGGTTGTTTCGCTTACTCACAATGTTATCTTTTTACGTGTTTAAGGTCCCGCGATGGCGCAGATGGGGGAGGCGCGGTCCCAAGTAGAGCTGGCCGCGGGGACGCAAGAGGTGCAGGGTGGAGCACTGCCCCCTCTGGTAGATGCGGCTCCGAGTGCGCCAAGACCAAGGAGGTTTTTCTATTTGTCCATCCAATTTTTGGCGTTGGCTCAGGGGCCATTGTCGGTTGCCCTGTATTGGGTGATGTTCATGAAGTTGAGCGAGTACGTGCCGCGGGCCATGGCAGGTCTGAGGTTTTTGGCTCAGCAGTTCATTGCCGATTTGAGGCTAGAGATTCGCCAGCCCCTCATGGCATCCGGGGTTGCCGATGTGGAGGTAGCTTTTCATACAGCGGCAATTTTGGAGTTAGACCTATTGCGTGCCCAGGAGTAGGTTAGTTCGTTGCAATTCCAGTTGGGTCTCCCTTAGGATATTCAGGATAAGCCAGCTGCGTCCTCTTTCCCAATCTGTGGTCCTGGCCGAAGGGACAAGAGGAGACGTAGGTAGGATAGATAGGCACCTCGGCATGGTTTTGGGTGAAGCCAAGAGCTTAGGCGTCGGCGGCAGGCCCAAGATCAGGTGCAGGTGCGGGCCTCAGAGGAGTCCGTGGAGCAGTCAGTTGCGCGGCGATGGCGACGACGGCATGGCTTGGTGTTAGACCAGGTGGTGCACGGAGATAGATCTAGAGGGGAGTGAATGGATCTTTTAGAATTTTTGCCCTATTAAAAACCAAACCCCACTCTAGGAACCAAATGACAATAGCTCCATGGAAGACACTTAACAATGAGAGCTTCTACTGGACCAGTGAGCAAACACTTAAAATTCAAACACAGACTCAGCGGGAGGTAAGGTATAGCCCATGACACACACAACTCAAGAAAGCAGATAAGGAGTTGAATAACCACCACCCAAAAGAACAATTAACGAACCCTATGAAGGGGGCAGAAGATAAGGAACAAGCACACAATTCAAACCACTACTCACAGGATTTTTAGGTGGTTTGATATGTGATCCCAGATCTGCATCCACCCCTCACTCAAACTTAGTGAGGATTCCACTAGCACAAGCTAGAGTTCAAGATAGACTCAGTCTGCAACAAACGCTACCTTACAGCTTGACTCAGAGGAACACTCTCCTCTCTTCTTCCAACCCGGAAGGAACCACTAGTGACACCCACTCACTAGCAACCAGAGACCCAAGTCTCTCTTCCTCCAAACCAGAGGGAAACCACAAGCGACACCCAGTCACTTGCAAAACAGAGGACCAATCCTCCCTTCCTCCAAACCGGAGGGAACCTAGCGACACCCAGTCACTAGCAACCAGAGACCCAAGTCTCTCTTCTCCTGAGTCCACAGGAGGAACCCTGACCTTAAACTAGAGAATCGAAAAACACAGTGGAAAAGGAAAGCACCAAAAGAAAATAGAACAAACAGAAAATGAAGACGAATGTAGCTCTCGCAGGAGCAGATTGGTCTGGGTCTGATCCAGAAATCGACAGATAGCTGGACACTGCCTGCTTCAATCTCTAGCACTCTCTCTTCTCTCGATCGTCTCTTCTTCTCTTTTCTTCTTATTCTTCTCTTATCACACACTAGCTCTCCCTTCTCTTTTCTTCTCCTTCTTCTTCTTTCTCTATGGCGGCACTCAGGCTTCAGCACTTCTTCATATCCACTTTATTTCATCAAAGGGTTATGAGATCTTTATATAGAACAGAGGCGCCGGAGGTAATTTGATGAAGGTGATGATGCTGCCTCAGACAGATGACTCCACGTGGCAGAATCATGTCACTCAGGTTCATGATCTTCTTGTGATTCGCCAGGGCGTGTGGAGGGAACATTCTCGCCAAGAAGTGAGCGCCATCGGAAGTCCACGTGTTGGACTCTGGATAGAATCAGGTCAACGTGGCAGATCCTTTTTGACCACCATCCACCTCGGATCATGTGCCCATGGCTACCTTGGATCACGTGTCTTTTTAAGTTGAGACACGAGCTACATAACTTGACCTTCTGCTCACTTAAGTCCCTGATAGAAAGATAAGAAACATTTGATCAAACACTTTGTTGTCAGTCATATTTCACTTTTGAACGGACTAGTTGGAAATGTTATAACATGTGCACGAACCTTGAGATGTGCTGGAAATAGATAAGCACAGACTTCATATCGCAATGTGCAAACATGCACAGACTTATAATGCGTATGAGGAATTGAGTACAGACCATGTAAGTCTATATGCACGAACCTTGACAGCATATGAGTATATTTGCACTGACCTTAACTAGCGTGCAACAGAACATAGCATCGACTATGTGTGCTTGTGCATGGAGTGAAACGTGCACTGACCTAGCATATGCACGGACCTTAATAGCATATGACCAAAACAGAACCTGCAAAACATAAACATGCACCTACCCATATGACTGCTCGGACCTTATATGGGGTCAGGGCTTCGACATATAAGTGCTCAAACATGAGACGCAAGGCATGCTCATACCTGGTTATCCTAAGAGACAACATGAGACACAAAATGAGACGCACACATGCACTGACTCTAGGTGTGCATGAGATGCAAAATGAGACGCACACATGCATGAGACACAAATGCATGAGACGTAGAAGTACACTGACACTGGGTGTGCTAAGACGCAGTAGAGACGCAGTCATAGACACAGTTGAGCATAAGATGCAATATGAGATGCAACAAAAGACACAATTGCATGAGACACAAACAGAGACGCTATACCACAAATTCATGAGACGCAAGTGAAAATATGTATGAGATGCAAATGAAAATATGTATGAGATGCAAGCAGAGACGCAAGTGTAGACGCAGATGTGTATTGACCGTGTGTGTGCATTAGACGAAGCATGAGACGCAGACTGTACCGACCTGAACAGTGAAGTGCACGGGCTTCATATATGGATGAAGTAAAATAATGCACTGACCTTATAGACACCAAACACCGATGCAAGGACTTGCACCGACCGAGGCCAAAATGAGATGCAAGATAAGTCAGGACAACATGCAGATGTGCACATATACAGCAAACGCACGTTGACTCATGGTGATTGCTATCCTCAAAACACAGGGACACAACAATCTCCCCCTTCTTGATGATGGCAACACTATGAGTCATATGCAACACTAAGCAACACAAGAGAGCTAGGCAACAACAGGATAGATATGACTCACAAATATTCATCTAGGCTATGACTCGCAAATATTGTCCCCCTTTGACAACATCAAAAACAACGAATCAGGAAGATGAATGGAATTTATCAAAAACACAGGAGTTTTCACACAGTCTCCTCCTTACCAAATGTAAGAGCAGTGAGCAATAGATTTCCAAAACAGATGAACACATAAAAAAAGGATAGAGCACTGATAAGCAGTATAACACAAATAGTTCCTCTCCTTTTTAGAAAATATATAAAACACCAGATAATCAATAATTCATGAAATTGTTCAAAGCAGTGTAAAACATGAATTCCACTAGTTCTCCCCAAAAGCTCATTCCAGACATGTATGTGAAGACACTCTCCCCTTTTGACTTCGAAAGAGTTGAAACTAATAGTCAGAGCAAATCATAGAGCCTTACACCCCCTGAAGATGTGAGGATATGAGAATGATAAGGGACAGACAAGAAGAAATATCAGTCTGAGCAAGGAGATGTAAGCAAGAAGAAATCAGACTAATCTCCCCCTTAATAGCAGAAAGATGCTGATTCCAATTGTTAAGAAGCGTGATATCAATGAAAAGCACAGGGATGCAATTACAGATAGTGTTCGGTCAATCCCAAGAGATATCAAGATCAATGAGTGCAATTGATTTTGCCAATGAGTGAAAGCTGAGCACAGAGCATTGACTGAAAGAACTCATACTCCCCCTTAAACAGAGAATGTCCCTCTTTGGACAAATTAGTAGGCTTGGAAGAGATTCAAAGCACTAGTCAAGATTAAGCTGATTAAAGCAGATCAAGTGGACAAGTCATAAGGTCAAAGAGAGCACTAGCAAAGACACATTATCAGACAAGTAAAAGTTCAGGTCATGACAAATGGAAGCAGAATCAGTGTGCAATAGAGTTTCAAACACACTAGGGTATGAGTTCAATTGATTGTTCCCCCTTGAAGCAAATGGCACAATAAAATATTTTCTCAAGGGCGCTCAGCAAAGGCACTGGGGCAATCAAAGATGAAATCAGCCCATGACAAATTTTATGAGACTAGCTGATACCAATGCAGACATATTTCTGGAAGAGCAAGGATAATCAGAATGAGCAAGGTTAGTCATGCAGTTCAAGAAATACTTATGCTCCCCCTAAATTCAAGAAAAATTGAAGATTAGTTAGTGAGCAAAGATAAAGACTAAGCACAAGGTTTTCAATGAGCTTCAATCAAGATTTTCAATGAGATACCAATATCATAAATCCAAGAGTATGAATATTTCAGAGTCTTCCATTATAAGGGCTTATGATTGAATCTTTATTGAATAGCATGGTTTAAATATGATGCATATACAGTTTGTCAATAAAGTTCTTTACTCATATCTGAATTTAGATTTAATAAAAGTGAACCAAGCCCTCATGTTAACATGTTGATTAACCTCCCTACATCTTACTTAATCTATTTCAATGATTTCTTTAGGAAAAACAATCATGAGTATTGAGGTTAAACAATTTGACATATCTGAATTTTAACCTTTTGGGTTTAGCAGAGATTTTCATTTCTTTTTATTTTCAAAACAGTCAGGAATAATTCATGCCTTTCATCGTAAAGGTAGACGCTGATTAGACGCCAGTACCCCTACCTTACTCAGCAGAATATACCATTCTGTTTCAGGTATAGATATCACCTTTTTGCGTAAGGGTACACGTTTACCAGACGCAGTTACCCCTAGATACTGAGTGAAACTAACCTTTGTTAATTTTCTGAATAGAGTTAGCCAAGAAGCATCATGACTTTGGGTCCATTGTCTTTGACAAGGATCCTAGTTTCTCAACACATTTAGCCATTGCTCTACCATTTACATAGCTGAATTAGCATTTAGATACAGCTACCCATACGGTTTTGAAGAAAGACTTGTTTAAAAACAATACAGATTTCATGCATTTCAACCAAGTAGGTCATGATTTCAATATTTCAGATTACAGAAGGTTTTTCAAAAAAAATAACATGAAACAGTTGGTTAAAGTTTATTAAAAACTGAATCAGATATTTTTATGGCATTTAAGAAACAAGCTGAAAATATATTAAACTTAAACCAATTTGATCTTTTCAGAACATTCATAGTTCCATATGATGGAAGATTCCTAGTACATATGTTTTTTAGACTTATGATCAAGGTACGTAAATTGAAATCTTCTCAAGTTTTAGAATTTTCAATAAGATTCAGTAGCAGTCAAGTTGTGAATTGAGACACAAGCATCAAGGAGTATGCATGTATGTGAAGGCACATGAATTTCAAGCATGTAGCAAAGATGACCTGGTTTATTGTAATAAGGCTGCAGATTTCAAGGAAATGACCATGAGATTACAACAGGATTTTTGTAGACAACAACAGGATATCAAGTTTGACAGAGAGTTTCAAAGATATGTGTAACCATGGATATTCAGAGAGTTTGAGAATCATTTAAGATCGTTGAGCTGAGAACATGGCAGATGTTTAATGTTCATGTGAGTTCAAATGATAGGTGAAGGCAAAAGAAACCAACTGAAATCAATTATTGATGTGAGTTGCTGGAAGAACAGAGATTAAGCAGTAAAGGTTTCAGACAGAGATAGAACAACAAACTCACCATGCATCTCAAACGCTTTTGTATGCTCCCCCTGTCTATATGCAGTGAACCAATCTTTTGGTATTTTCTTTAGAAATGATATGCAATTAACTCATGTATGCAAATGCACTAACATTATGCAGCTTATGCAATGAAGGCTAACAAAGGATTTTAAAATTCATGCACATGAAAGTCTAGACTGCTCTATGTGAAGACTTGACCCTCAGTACTTGGTGGAGGATAGCCTCTACGCATGATGTGAGTTTCCAGACAGACATAATCTGTCCTTCTCTCAGCATACCATTTAATATACCATCGGGTCATGCATAGCAATGCAGTGCAGAGTGCAGTCTTATGTGCATCTTCAAATTTTTCTTATGACAATTCTCTAAGCTAATATGTATGTGAATGAGCATGTGTGGAAATGAGCATTTTATACAGGAGACAGTAGGGATCAAATTCCAGCTTTTCAGATTTTTAAAAAAATGTAATTTGTTTTAAGTGATTATGCATTTTAACAAATATCAAACAATTGCAATTGACATATGCATGCATCAAATGTAGACAACCCTTAAGCCTCATATATGCACAGATCACCCAGCAAGTGTATTTGAGGACCTATGAATAACAAGTAAAATTCAGATGTGAGCATGTATGCATGAAATGTAACTGACTGAAGGAAATTATCTAAGGTTTGAAGATCGAACCTATCAAGCACAAAGATGGGGTTTTACCAGATTTGGGTGCCTTGGCTTATTCAACCCCTTATTTATTTCTTTCCAAGGCACACCTCCAAAATAGATTCTTATTTTACAGATTTAGTACCCAAGAATTGTTGGGTCCTACATGGTTAGTAGCACCTCTGATGGGTGTTTTCCACAATCTTTGGGCTTTTGAATTATCAAATATCATCATAGAGCAGTTATTCATAGAATGCCCAACTTGCCCACAATAATGACAAGAAATAACAGATTTCATATTCTTCTTATATGTGTTAGCATGCACATGAAGTTGGTGTGGGTAAACATGATTGTTTCTGTTAGTAACATGGAAATTTATCTTTTCACTACCAGCCAGCCAACAGTCAGCAGCTCTGTGGCCTGGCTTTCCACAGTTAAAACATGTAAGAGATTTTCCTTTAAAAAAAGAATTATTTCCACCAACTACTCTCTCTTTAGCATGAAGTCCAACAAATCTGGGATGTGTATTTCTTCCTTGGGCATGCCAACAGTGCTCTACTGTATGGCCGGACTTACCACATGCATTGCAATAAGGTCTCCTTGGAGCAGTTCTAGGGACAATGTTCCTCCTAAGAACCTTACACTCATTCTCTTTCACAAACCAACAGTCATGCATTGCATGACCAGATCTACCACAGTTGAAACATTTGAGTTACCTTTTCTGGGAAAACTGATTCTTGAATGACTTTTTAGTAATGTGCACATGTGTATTTTCTGAATTTTTTATTTTCTTCATCCCATTATGAAAATTCAATTCATCAGATTTCAGGATATAACAGTTGTAAATCACATGACAAATTTTTTCACAATAGTAACATGAAATTTTCTTCGCATGAATGTGTGGAGGTGCATGTGACTCGTGTGCAGCATTCTTTGTACCAGCAAGAGTGTTTTTGTTCTTTTTATGTGGATTTTCATTCTTTTTCATTGTTTGAATTTGTTCTACATTTTTGGGACTGACAGTGGATTTTTGGTTTTTCTGAGCACTGAATTGGAAGGGAGGTGCACTAGATGTGCTATTTGGCTCAAAACTACACACAAAAGAAGTGTAAAGCTTACTATCAAAGCTCTTTTTATTAGCTAGGTTAAAACCCAGACCTTCATGTTGGAAGTTCACCTTACAGCCAAGGAGCTTGTCTAGATTATCTTTTCCACTCACAAATTTTTCCAGAGATTTGTTTAAGTCAGAAATTTTAGTTTCAAGTTCTGAGACATGGAGCTCATATGCAGCTAACTTCTCTTCATAGGATGTAGCTTTTTCATTCAACATTTGATTAACAGTTTTTAAGCTTTCAATTTCATGTTCAGCCTTTTGCAACTCTTCAGAGCTATCCATGCTCATGCATTTACCTTTCTCAAGTGTGATGAGTCTTTCAGATAGAGTTGTGTTTTGGTGTTTTAGCTTGTCAATTTTCTCCTCTAGTTTACTATTTTATTCCTGGAGTACATCATCAACCACCAAATCACTTAGAGAATTCTGACATTCTTTAAACACTTCTTGTTGATTTTCTGATAAAAGTTTGTCAACATTTTTCTAAAGCTTTTAATTTATTATTCTAACATTCTCCAATTTTTCAGAGATCAATATGTTTTAACTTTCAAGATTTTCATATCTATGTTCATATTCCTGAACTTGGTTTTTGAGTTTCTTGTTCTCAGATTTCAAGGAATCAAGTTCTGTAATAAGAGCATCAAGATCTGTCAGTTGTCTTCTAAATATACCATTTTCTATTTTTAGAATTTCAATGTCCTCACCTATAGAGTCAGCATTTTCAAATTTGTGTAACTTCTTTTTCAGGGATTTCTTCTATTTTCTCAATTTTTCATAGGACTCTAGCAAACTAGCATATGCATCTTCCCAATCATTTAACGTAAAGTTAGCAAAAGGGTTGTTTACCTCTTCTTCATCCTCACCTTCATTGCTTCCTTCAGCCATCATACATTTTTGGTTCTCATGAAATGTGATGACGGAATCCCAGATCTCTTTCGCAGTCCTGCAGGTAGGAATTGAGAATATGACATTAGCATCTACTGCTTTCTGCATAATGTTCAGAGCTTGTATATTCTCAAGATTCTTTTGTTTGTCCTTCTGGGACCATTTACTCTCTCGAGGCAAGACATGTGGACCAAGTTTAATGAGATTTCACAGATTTGGATCTATAGATTTTATAAAGCCACACAGATTGCCTAACCAATTACTAAAATTAGATCCATCAAAAATCGGTGGATGACCCATAAAAACAAATCAGACAAATGAATTAGAACTAGCAGCACATCAGGACGTAGCCGGATCCTCTATAGATTGTTGGATCTGATGAATCAGAAACCTGCTCTGATACCACTTGTTAGACCAGGTGGTGCACGGAGATAGATGCAGAGGGGGGGTGAATGGATCTTTCGAATTTTTTGCCCTATTAAAAACCAAACCCCACTCTAGGAACCAAATGATAATAGCTCCACGGAAGACACTTAACAATGAGAGCTTCTACTAGAGCAGTGAGCAAACACATAACATTCTAACACAGACTCAGTGGGAGGTAAGGTATAGCCCACGGCACACACAACCTCAAGAAAGCAGATAAGGAGTTGAATAACCGCCACCCAAAAGAACAATTAACGAACCCTGTGAAAGGGGGCAGAAGATAAGGAACAACCACACAATTCAAACCACTACTCACAGGATTTTTAGGTGGTTCGACTTGTGATCCCAGATCTACATTCACCCCTCACTCAAACTGAGTGAGGATTCCACTAGCACAAGCTAGAGTTCAAGGCAGACTCTGTCTGCAACAAACGCTGCCTTATAGCTTGACCTAGAGGAACACTCTCCTCTCTTCTTCCAACCCGGAAGGAACCACTAGTGACACCCAGTCACTAGCAACCAGAGACCCAAGTCTCTCTTCCTCCAAACCAGAGGGAAACCACAAGTGACACCCAGTCACTTGCAAAACGGAGGACCAATCCTCCCTTCCTCCAAACCGGAGGGAACCTAGCGACACCCAGTCACTAGCAACTAGAGACCCAAGTCTCTCTTCTCCGGAGTCCACAGGAGGAACACCGACCTAAAACCAGAGAATCAAAAAACACAGTGGAAAAGGAAAGCAACAAAAGAAAATAGAACAAATAGAAAATGAAGACGAATGTAGCTCTCGCAGGAGCAGATTGGTCTGGGTCTGATCCAGAAATCGACAGATAACTGGACACTACCTACTTCAATCTCTAGCACTCTCTCTTCCCTCGATCGTCTCTTCTTCTCTTTTCTTCTTATTCTTCTCTTATCACACACTAGCTCTCTCTTCTCTTTTCTTCTCCTTCTTCTTCTTTCTCTATGGCGGCACTCAGGCTTCAGCACTTCTTCATATCCACTTTATTTCATCAAAGGGTGATGAGATCTTTATATAGAACAGAGGCGCCGGAGGTAATTTGATGAAGGTGATGATGCTGCCTTAGACAGATACCTCCACATGGCCGAATCATGGCACTCAGGTTTATGATCTTCTCGTGATTCACCAGGGCGTGTGGAGGGAACATTCCCACCAAGAAGTGAGCGCCATAGGAAGTCCACGCTTTGGACTCTAGATAGAATCAGGTCCACGTGGTAGATCCTTCTGACCACCATCCACCTCGGATCATGTGCCCATGGCTACCTTGGATCACGTGTCTTTTTAAGTTGAGACACGAGCCACATAACTCGACCTTCTGCTCACTTAAGTACCTGACAGAAAGATAAGAAACATTTGGTCAAACACTTTGTTGTCAGCCATATTTCACTTTTGCACGGACTAGTTGGACAGGTTATAACATGTGCACGAACCTTGAGATGTGCTGGAAATAGATAAGCACATACTTCATATCGCAATGTGCAAACATGCACAGACTTATAATGCGTATGAGGAATTGAGTACAGACCATGTAAGTCTATATGCACGGACCTTGATAGCATATGAGTAGATTTGCACTGACCTTAACTAGTGTGCAACAGAACATAGCATCGACTATGTGTGCTTGTGCATGGAGTGAAACGTGCACTGACCTAGCATATGCACGGACCTCAATAGCATATGACCAAAATAGAACCTACAAAACATAAACATGCACCTACCTATATGACTGCTCGGACCTTATATGGGCTCAGTGCTTCGACATATAAGTGCTCAAACATGAGACGCAAGGCATGCTCATACCTGGTTATGCTAAGACACAACATGAGACATAAAATGAGACGCACACATGCACTCACTCTAGGTGTGCATGAGACGTAAAATGAGATGCACACATGCATGAGACGCAGAAGTACATTGACACTGGGTGTGCTAAGACGCAGTAGAGGCGCAGACATAGACACAGCTGACCATAAGAGGCAATATGAGACGCAACAAAAGACACAATTGCATGAGACACAAACAGAGATGCTATGACACAAATGCATGAGACGTAAGTGAAAATATGTATGAGATGCAAATGAAAATATGTATGAGATGCAAATAGAGACGCAAGTGTAGACGCAGATGTGTATTGACCGTGTGTGTGCATTAGACGAAGCATGAGACGCAGACTGCACCGACCTGAACAGTGAAGTGCACGGACTTCATATATGCATGACGTAAAATAATGCACTGACCTTATAGACACCAAACACCGATGCCAGGACTTGCACCGACCGAGGCCTAAATGAGATGCAAGATAAGTCAGGACAACATGCAGATGTGCACATATATAGCAAATGCATATTTACTCATGGTGATTGCTATCATCAAAACACAAGGACATAGCAATCTCCCCCTTTTTGATGATGGCAACACTATGAGTCATATGCAACACTAAGCAACACAAGAGAGCTAGGCAACAACAGGATAGATATGACTCACAAATATTCATCTAGGCTATGACTCACAAATATTCTCCCCTTTGAAAACATCAAAAAGAACGAATCAGGGAGATGAATGGAATTTATCAAAAACACATGAGTTTTCACACAGTCTCCCCCTCACCAAATGTAAGAGCAGTGAGCAATAGATTTCCAAAACAGATGAACACATAAAAAAATGAGAGAGCAATGATAAGCAGTATGAACACAAATAGTTCCTCTCCTTTTTAGAAAAGATATAAAACACTAGATAATCAATAATTCATGAAATTGTTCAAAGCAGTGAAAAACATGAATTCCACTAGTTCTCCCCCAAAGCTCATTCCAGACATGTATGTGAAGACACTATCCCCTTTTGACTTCGTAAGAGTTGAAACTAATAGTCAGAGCAAATCATAGAGCCTTACACCCCCTGAAGATGTGAGGATAGGAGAATGACAAGGGATAGACAAGAAGAAATATCAATCTGAGCAAGGAGATGTAAGCAAGAAAAAATCAGACTAATCTCCCCCTTAATAGCATATAGATGTTGATACCAATTGTTAAGAAGCGTGATATCAATCAAAAGCACAGGGATGCAATTACAGATAGTGTTCGATCAATCCCAAGAGACATCAAGATCAGTGAGTGCAATTGATTTTGCCAGGGAGTGAAAGCTGAGCACAGTGTATTGACTGAAAGAACTCATACTCCCCCTTAAACAGAGAATGTCCCTCTTTGGACAAATTAGTAGGCTTGGAAGAGATTCAAATCACTAGTCAAGATTAAGCAGATCAAAGCAGATCAAGTGGACAAGTCATAAGGTCAAAGAGAGCACTAGCAAAGACACATGATCAGACAAGTAAAAGTTCAGGTCATGACAGATGGAAGCAGAATTAGTGTGCAATAGAGTTTCAAACACACTAGGGTATGAGTTCAATTGATTTTTCCCCCTTGAAGCAAATGGCACAATAAAATGTTTTCTCAAGGGTGCTCAGCAAAAGCACAGGGGCAATCAAAGATGAAATCAGCCCATGACAGATTTTATGAGACTAGCTGATACCAATGGAGACATATTTTTGGAAGAGCAAGGATAATCAGAATGAGCAAGGTTAGTCATGCAGTTCAAGAAATACTTATACTCCCCCTAAATTCAAGACAAATTGAAGATTAGTCAGTGAGCAAAGATAAAGACTAAGCACAATGTTTTCAATGAGCTTCAATCAAGATTTTCAATGAGATACCAATATCATAAATCCAAGAGTATGAATATTTCAGAGTCTTCCATTATAAGGGCTTATGAGTGAATCTTTATTGAATAGCATGGTTTAAATATGATGCATATACAGTTTGTCAATAAAGTTCTTTACTCATATCTAACTTCAGATTTAATAAAAGTGAACCAAGTCCTCTTGTAAACATGTTGATTAACCTCCCTACATCTTACTTAATCTATTTCAATGACTTCTTTAGGAAAAACAATCATGAGTATTGAGGTTAAACAATTTGACATATCTGAATTTTCACCTTTTGGGTTAGCAGAGATTTTCATTTCTTTTTATTTTCAGAACTGTCAGGAATAATTCATGCCTTTCATCATAAAGGTAGACGCTGATTAGACGCCAGTACCCCTAGCTTACTCAGCAGAATATACCATTCTGTTTCAGGTATAGATATCACCATTTTGTGTAAGGGTACACGTTTACCAGACGCAGGTACCCCTAGATATTGAGTGAAACTAACCTTTGTTAATTTTCTGAACAGAGTTAGCCAAGAAGCATCATGACTTTGGGTCCATTGTCTTTGACAAGGATCCTTGTTTCTCAGCGTATTTAGCCATTGCTTTGCCATTTACATAGCTGAATTAGCATTTAGATACGGCTACCCATAAGGTTTTGAAGAAAGACTTGTTTAAAAACAATACTGATTTCATGCATTTCAACCAAATATGTCATGATTTCAATAATTGATTTCAGTTGGTTTCTTTTGCCTTCACCTGTCATTTGAACTCACATTAACATTAAACATATGCCATGTTCTCAGCTCAATGATCTTAAATGATTCTCAAACTCGCTGAATATCCATGGTTGCACATATCTTTGAAACTCTCTGTCAAACTTGATATCCTGTTGTTGTCTCCAAAAATCCTGTTGAAATCTCATGGTCATTTCCTTGAAATCTGCAGCCTTATTACAATAAACCAGGTCATCTTTGCTACATGCTAGCACAAGCTGGCACAAGCTAGAGTTCAAGGCAGACTCAGTATGTAACAAACGCTGCCTTACAGCTTGACCCAGAGGAACACTCTCCTATCTTCTTCCAACTCGGAAGGAACCACTAGTGACACCCAGTCTCTAGCAACCAGAGACCCAAGTCTCTCTTCTTCCAAACCAGAGGGAAACCACAAGGGACACCCAGTCACTTGCAAAACAGAGGACCAATCCTCCCTTCCTCCAAACCGGAAGGAACCTAGCGACACCCAGTCACTAGCAACCAGAGACCGAAGTCTCTCTTCTCCTGAGTCCACAGGAGGAACCCCGACCTCAAACTAGAGAATCGAAAAACACAGTGGAAAAGGAAATCAACAAAAGAAAATAGAACAAACAGAAAATGAAGATGAATGTAGCTCTCACAAGAGCAGATTGGTCTGGGTCTGATCCAGAAATCGACAGATAGCTGGACACTGCCTACTTCAATCTCTATCACTCTCTCTTCTCTCGATCCTCTCTTCTTCTCTTTTCTTCTTCTTCTTCTCTTATCACACACTAGCTCTCTCTTCTCTTTTCTTCTCCTTCTTCTTCTTTCTCTATGGCGGCACTCAGGCTTCAGCACTTCTTCGTATCCGCTTTATTTCATCAAAGGGTGATGAGATCTTTATATAGAACAGAGGCGCCGGAGGTAATTTGATGAAGGGGATGATGCTGCCTCAGACAGATGACTCCACGTGGCAGAATCATGGCACTCAGGTTCATGATCTTCTCGTGATTCGCCAGGGCGTGTGGAGGGAACATTCCCACCAAGAAGTGAGCGCCATAGGAAGTCCACGTGTTGGACTCTGGATAGAATCAGGTCCACGTGGCAGATCCTTTCTAACCACCATCCACCTCGGATCATGTGCCCATGGCTACCTTGGATCACGTGTCTTTTTAAGTTGAGACACGAGCCACATAACTCGACCTTCTGCTCACTTAAGTCCCTGGTAGAAAAATAAGAAACATTTGATCAAACACGTTATTGTTTGTCATATTTCACTTTTGCACGGACTAGTTGGACAGGTTATAACATGTGCACGAACCTTGAGATGTTCTGGAATCAGATAAGCACAGACTTCATATCGCAATGTGCAAACATGCACAGACTTATAATGCGTATGAGGAATTGAGTACAGACCATGTAAGTCTATATGCACAGACCTTGACAGCATATGAGTAGATTTGCACTGACCTTAACTAGTGTGCAACAGAACATAGCATCGACTATGTGTGCTTGTGCATAGAGTGAAACATGCACTGACCTAGCATATGCACGGGCCTCAGTAGCATATGACCAAAATAGAACCTGGAAAACATAAACATGCACCTACCTATATGACTGCTCGGACCTTATATGGGCTCAGTGCTTCGACATATAAGTGCTCAAACATGAGACGCAAGGCATGCTCATACCTGGTTATGCTAAGACACAACATGAGACACAAAATGAGACGCACACATGCATGTTGATATTTATTTGCCTATCTTTGATCTTACTTTTGAGGTTTGCTAAGTAATATGGCAAGATGACAAACAAGCAATGAAAGATCTGCTCAAACCTATGAACATGTGAACATGAACCTAGGCAATCATAGCTAGCTCTAGCATGGGCATGCTATCTCAATCAAATTACGCTAAGGAAAAGGAAAAACACACGCCGGGGCGTGGAGCAAGGAGTAAATAAAAACACACCACTAGGGATGGAACAAGCAAGGAAATAAAGATGTGATGAAGGAAATAGCTATTGCCCAGCACTAAGGAAAGATGTGATCGCCACCAAAGTAAACACAAGTCAAAGACTCGAATATACCTTGGAAATAGGTGGATGAAGCACCCGCCCACGGGTGAGAAAACCAAAGAAAGCCTGCAGATCAGCTTGAAAGTAACGGCCAGAGACCCGTGCGTTGCTTTAAGTAACGGTCTCACCCTAGACCGCCAGAAGAACGTGACGCTCCTGCACCAGACCGTCAGATAACCTGCAGTAGTAAAGCTTGAATTCTTTTAACTCCAACTCTTCCAGCCGGCTAGAAGACTTGGGCCTCGTGCTAATGAACCTGTAAACCTGCCAAAGAAGTAGAAAAGACAAGACAAGACAACCTCAATCAGCCCTCTTCGCAAGCATAGCATCAATTCTTAAAGAATTTAAGAACATCAAAAGGAGAGGAAATTACCGGGGAGTTTTGGTTTTTTAACCCCTCTGGGCGTTTTTAAAAGTTGGGAGGATGTTTGTATGCTTAAAGAACAGTGAAAAACATGGAGGAGGAGGAGGGACAATGCTTTGTTTAAAAAGACCAAGGAAGAACTCAAGCATGCAAAGATGAACTTGAAAGATCAAAACAAAAGTACTCCCTTGACTGGAAGATGGATGGACGTGGGAAGCAACTCCTCCTAGATGAAGATCGCTTCTGAGGTCGGTAGCACTTCATCGTGAATCAAAATCTCCTCCTCTTTGGCCATGAATTCAAGGGTTCTATTTATAGACCCTCAAAACTCGTAGGTCGAGTAGAGGATAATTCAGCAGGAAAAAAGGGATAAGTCTTAGCAAATCTTTGAGGATAATATCACCAAGAGTCCAAAGAAACAAACGGGAAGTCCTGAGGATCGGATTAGAAAGAGATAAAGTCAATCCACGTTCTTATCTCAAACACGGAGTAGCAGAGAAAAGGCATGAACTGCCAGGACTCCCGGAAAGAAGTAACGGCTGTACGATAGACCGCCACTTGGAAGTAACGCACCAAGGAACGACCGCTATTTGCAACCTTATCCAAAGTGATAAGATCAACGGAAAGAAGCCCCAACAACCTGGACTCTTCAAGGAAATGACGGTCAAAGCATAGGGCGTTATAAGGAAACAACGGCTGCACGACAGACCGTTATTATCAACGTGGATTCAACAGGATAAGCACTGAACACGTGGCCTTAAGCCTTAGGACTCTTCAAAGAGTAACGGTCTAAGATCCATCCGTTAGAAGGAAGTGACGCACCTGCCTGGGACCGTTATTTAGCATTGAGATTCAAGAATATAGGGAAGGGTTTTGCTAAGCTTTATCCAACGAAATGCTACCGGGAGCCAATTCTTTATCCAGAAGAAGACTCAAGAAACAGGCTTCAACTGATCAGGAGACTCGATGAAAAGCGAACAACTCGGAGCATCATATTGAATGAATAAGGAGATGACCCGACTTATGGGTATAAAACGGGTGTCAACAGATGCCCCTCCTTAACGTCCTCTTTGCAGGGGAGTGAGCGGAGGTGAAGCGGAAGTGAAATGGAACATGGAGATGAAGTGGAGATGAAGCGGAGTGTACCAAAAAGAGGGCGTTAAGGTAAACGACACCCGTTCTTTACCAACAAGCGACAAGAATTTTCTGGAAAACTTCAAATTGATCACAAGGAAATAGCCAACCAAAGGATGCAAGTCTGGAGGAATTAATTAACTAAGGAAAGGAAACACGGCTAGCCGCCGGAGGCAACGGAAAGGAAAGAGACTAAACTCCAGACAGGAATCTTCAGTGAACCAGATCAAGCGAGCAAATCGAAGGAAACCTTCTAATTCAGAGTGGAATTATTCTCCTTATTCGGGATTAAGAACACAGTTGTTCACCATCACTGAGATATCTTGAACAGATAAAGCTTCACGAATGCTCAAAGAATGCGAATGATGCATGCTGGGCTAAAGGAAAAAGAAATCTTCAAGACAAATGCAAAGAAAGATAAAATAGCAAATACTCGAGAATAATATTGCTAGATCGGAGAAATCAGAGTCAGGACACCATCTGCAACCACGGCGTGCAAGACAGAACCATCGTCCCCAAATTTTCCAACCTAACGGCCTATCCAACGATTAAACATGTGAACTTAGATCATCATCATTTTTGTTTAAGGGGAACATCAGATCCCAGGACACATGAATGACCAGCCGGTTCTCGAGGTAATATATCACAAGTAACATATAGTAATGCATTAAGGGAATGAGGGAATGATATACAATACCTGACTTACATGCCTGACGGACGGCCAAGCATGATTTTTGCTTAGAATCCTTCATGAAAGATAGGTTAGCCGGATAATAATCATGATAAAAATTAGGCATAACCATAAGAAGCATCAAATAGGAACATCATATAGACAATAGGGTTTGTTCAAGCATTAATTAGACCTTCCAATTCATCAAGAAACTTGCAAGCATATAACGGTCCGATGTAGGGGCGTCACATCAAGTAACGGATCATACCCAGTCCGTCATAATCAAGGCGGTTCACATTCTTCAATAAAATAGTTCAACACATGTAACGGCCTCAAACTGGAGCGTCAGGAGGATGTGACGGCCGGTCGATAGACCGTCACATTTCCTGAGATTTCAAAAAAAACAACCAAACGGTCACGGCCCGTTCATTCAAACACTCAACGCCCAAAACCCAAAAAAACTGAGAGCTCCGGCGACCACCGTCCCCACCGTTCCAATGGCCGGTGACGAGGCACCCCAGCCGCCACCAAAGAAGAGAGAGAGAGGGAAAAGGATGGCAATACGGCGGCTTCACCGCCGGATTGAACGGGAGGTGATCCCTTCGGTGGAAGAGGAACAACCGATGAGGGGAGATCAAACGGAAGAAGAAGAAGTTCCCACGACTACGGGGGACGAGGGGGAAGTTCCCTTGGGTGCAGAGGAGCCCAAGGAACCAAAGAAGAAGAAGAAGAGAGCCATGGACCACGAGGTAGGCCCTCCGCCCTAACTTTTCAAATTTTGATTTTTGTGTTTATTTATGTGTGTATGTGGGGGATAAGGATAGAAATGGGTCCACGAACCCATTAGGAACAATTGTAGGCCATTTGGCCACAGTGGGAAGCCATGAGAATGTAGGGAAAAAAATTCCCAAACGCAGAGAATGTGACGGTCCTGCCAGCGACTGTCACTCCCCTGACGCTCCAAGCTAGGGCCGTCAGAGACAAGTGACGTCCCAACCCAGGGCCGTCACTTCTGCCAGGGAATTAAACTATTTTTTAGGGTTTTTAATTTTCAAATTTTTGTTTTTGTTTTAAATTATGGATGTTTATGCAATGATTACATGATGCAAATTGACTAACTAATGATCTAATATGCAAATGCAGGGAAAGAGGAGATCACGGATTTCCTGGCTTCAGATCTGGGCGGTGTACCAGGCACTGCCCGACTACCAGAGAGAGAGACTCACCGATATGGGATTCGCCGAGGTGCTTAGCATCGAGGTGATCCGGATGGATACGCCACTGCTATACGCACTGCACGAGAGATGGGACCCGATCAGCCGAGCTTTCATCTTCCCGTGGGGCCACATGATCCCCACATTGGAAGACATAGCGAGGATTACAGGATTGAGAGTCCACGGCTCCGCAGTGACTGGATGGACGTACGGAGATTACCGGGAGATAGCACAGCAGCTGCTTGGGTTAGATCTGATCAGGCCGGGTCAGTCCTCTTCCCAGCTCGCGAGATCGGTGCTGCAGGAGAGTTTGGAGCTGAGAGGAGCGGCAATTACCGTGGGAGAGCTGCCGGAGGAGCATCTGGGCAGAGTGATTGATCAGGTGCGCCCTTGCGTGGCGGCAGAGGTAGGAGCAGAGGGAGACAGAGTGCTCAGGCGCTTCCTGATGCTATTGTTCGGGAAGCTCCTATTCGCGACTCGGGCAGATGTCATCAGCTGCAGATTGCTGCCGCTGATAGAGGATCTGAGCAGAGTGAGGAAGTATGCATGGGGGGCAGCGGTACTAGCATTCCTGTTCGACTCCGTGAGCACCACGGACCGGCAGACGATGCTGGGTGGCTTCTCGCCCTTCCTACAGGTAAATGTACTTTGAATGCTTTCTATTATGCCATGATTATGATTATGCAATGATTTATGCAAAATGGCTTATGCAAATGATTCGACTGACTTGATTTCTAAATGCAGGTCTGGAGCTACATGTACCTCCCGGGCATTGGGAGAGGTTCATTACTCCATCCCGGCCTCATACCAATCGCGAGGCGATGGTCGGTGGCGAGGGACACGGGATCGATCCTCCGATTGACCCGGACGATCCAGGACGACCTGGACTCCTACCCCCACACATCGGTAAGCCCGAGACTCAAAATGATTTCTATATGCTTCTATATGCTGACAAATGCTGACAAATGCTGATAAATGAATGAAATGAATGAAATGCTTTCAGGTGAGATGGACCCCGTACCGCAGCGAGGGCTACACAGGACAGCCGTGGGTGGAGGCGTCCTTATCGTACCGGGGGCGAGACATATGGTTGCATTGCATCCATATCATCGAGCCTCTGCACTACAGGCTGATCCTGCGGACTCGGGGACTACACCAGCCCGAGGTGGCCTTTCCGCATCGCAACGATGACCGCCCAAGCAAGTCGGCGAGGGTCCTCAGCGGCAGTGTGGATTGGCGCGCCCAGAAGGTGAAGTATGTCCTCGACTGGAGGCAGCGAGGCAGGGCCGTGAAGGAGCGGGACGAGAGCGACGAGGCCTACCTAAAGGCCTTCGCTCGACACTACGGCGACCGGGTATACCGAGGTACCCGACGACCGGTATGCAAGTCTAAACCAAAAAACCTTTCTATATGAACCTGCAAGATGATGGATGCTGACTTATGCTTTCTAAATGCAGCTAGACCCAGAAGGACGGATAGCCGAGCTAGAAGGGCTACTCCACTCCACCATCCAACAGCGGGATGGGTATCGGTCTGCCCTGGAGCTCCTGGTGAGACTAAATGCTTTCTACATAATTATGAATGATGCTAATGCTTTGATTATGATGATGCAAATGCAAATGTCAACTAACTTATGACTTCTAAATGCAGCGGGCTGAGGGAGCCCAACGAGCAGGACCAGATGCCCCGTCATCGTCCTCGCAGCCTGCGGGAGATAGGACCGAGCGGGATGCTGACTTTGCTCGGGCAATTGCCCGGGCCGAGGAGGCGGAGGCCACCCTCGCGGAGCGGGTAAGAGACTAAAAAAACTTATGATTATGCCTAATTAAATGCTTTATGACTAATGATGTGAAAATGCAATCTACAGGCGAGGGATCTAGCAGCAGCAGTAGCCGAGGTAGAGAGAAGCAGGGCCGAGACTGATCGAGCCCGAGCGGAGACGGAGCTGGTGCGGGCAGAGATGGCCCGGCAGAGAGCGGAGACCCTGCGACGGCCAGATGATCCAGAGATGGAACAACTCCGGAAGGAGTTAGCGCAGGCGCGAGCTGAGGTGGAGGAGCTCCGGATCGGGACGGCTGACTTGGATCACTATCGGACCGAGGCACGAGAGACGCGGCGTCAGATCTTTACACTGAAGATCGAGCTGCGGACATTGGAGCGGACGGTGCGGATGATTGGCCGGGGACCGGAGCGAGGTACCTCCCAGAGTGGGATACATAGGAGCGCTGCCCCTAGCGGCTCAGTAGGGGACTTCCTCGTCAGCTCCTCCGCCCAGCGGAGGAATGATAGGGCAGAGAGAGGACAGCAGGAGGAGAGTGCTTCCATAGTACCGCCACCCAGGAAACCCGAGGGTGGAGAGGATGAGGGTGGCCCAGCTGATAAGCCGGCCGAATGATGCCTTTTCTTATGTTTTCTTTATTTGCATATAACTTTTAGCAAAAATGGAATGAAATTATCTTTTTCATTTTTCTGTTTGGTTTTAATTTGAAGCGAGCGTGCATGAATGAATGTGAAATGTACAGGATGGATGAAATGTGGATGAATGAATGAGATGTATGCCGGAATGCATGTATGAAAATGGGAAGAAGATGAGGTGTATAAATGTGAAAGACCGCCAGGTCTAGTCAAGGATTAAAGGAATAGCTTGAACCCAGCAGCAGAGCAAGTGACGGTCTAAGATCGAACCGTCATAATCAAGTGACGCTCTGGTGAGAGACCGTTAATCATCAGAGGCCCACACGGGTCGTGGGGCTTCAGGATAAATGACGGCCAATGGATGGTGCGTCAGAGGCAAATAACGGCCAAGGGTCAGACCGTCGATCATGGCAGAACGTTAGTTGGGCAGGGTAACTAGCAGGAAAATGTGACGGTCTGAAGGGGACGCGTCAGAATCAAGAGACGGTCCGAAGTAAGACCGTCAGGAAGCGTTTTAGCCCAGAAGAGAAAGAACCAAGTGGCTGAGAATGTGACGGCTCAGGGATAGAGCGTTAGAGTGGAGTGACGGCCATGATATGGACCGTTACTCACCACAGAACATGATTCGGGGAACTGAAACCCACAGAGAATGCGACGGTCGAGCGATGGCGCGTCGGAGTGAAGTGACGGCCATGCGATGGACCGTTAGAGTCTGGGTCGCAATCCGAATCGGATTGAGCCGAGATAACTAAAACCCGAGGTTTAGCCACTTAAATCACCGCTAGGACTTATCCTAATTGAAGATAAAGCCTTCTAGCCCGAGTCTTACCCTTCCAAAGTTAAATACAAGCCTTGGTAACTTAAAACCTTAATCAAAATCGCAGCTTTGCTAAAACCCCTGTTCTAGGGTTTGAAGAGCTCCTCCAAAGGGCAGAAAGCATGATGAAGAGGAGCTTCGAGATGATGGCTATGGAGGAGAAAGCTTACACCGGCCCTAAAGCTGCAAGGAAGGAACATGGAGGGCTCCAACGGCTAACCTCAATTCCCAAGCACTTAAGTTCTAACGTCCAAAGAGTGGTAAGTACTTATAACTTCATCCAAAGTTCAGAATTTTGCTGTACTTATTCTTTTCATGACTTCCTCCTTTCTTTTCTCAAGCCCCTTCCCGGCCCAAGGTGTTATTCCAATCTAAAGTGGGTGGCTCCCATGGTAAAGGCACTTCCCATAGAGGTCACATCCATCCTCAAAGCATGGCACCTCCAACCTCTCTTGGTTTTAGGCAAGAATTTCCAGAAATTGTCTTTCAATTGGCCAAGCCTTTCAGCACTTGTGGAACTATGGCATCCACAAACTCATACTTTCATCTTTCCTTCCTTCGAAGCAACCGTCCTATTGGAGGAGGTAGAAACCTACTTAGCCCTTCCTAAGACAAAAGTGGGGGATGAAGACCGGGTTTGCTACACAATAGAGCCTATCGACCCGTCCTCGATCTTGAGTGATTTTATTCACAATCCGAAGGACGTGAGAACCATGATCAGCTCACACCACATTCACTTTATACCCTTGGCTCAATGGGTGGTGTCTCATTGTAAAAACAAGTGGGAGAGACATGAAGCCATAGCCAAGGCGGTAGCGTTTTGCCTGTGTGGAATCTTTCTTTTTACCATTACCGACCACCTCTTAGACATCCAAAACCTTGGTATTATTAGCGGGCTGTGGTGGGGTATGTCTATCTCTCAAGCGGTCCTCTCATACCTCTATGAAGGATTAAGCTCGGCGTGCCTCGGAGGGCTTTTGTTCGGCTCTATGGTACTCCTTGAGTGCTGGATAGGGGTGAGAGTCAAATTCCTTCCTAAGGAAGACATAACTTCTGCAAGCCGACTCTTCGGGAGCCACCCTCTCTTCTTTATTGGAGGGGCATTTGGATATTCTCCTCAGGTTGAATGCAAGACAGCGGATAAGAAAACTCGGGATGAATGGCGCCTCTTCTTCAACACTTTACCAATGGACAAGTTCATCATGCGACCAAGAGTCCTCCGAAGTGCTTTTCTCAAAATACCGCGGCGCCAAGGCCTCGACCTCCAGCTAGTAGGGAACACTACCATGGCGATCTACAACCCGCACCGATGCCATCTTCAGATCGGATTACCTCGAATCAGCGTTTCTGCACTATCACACTACCCTCCCCTTCTACCTAGGAAGATGGGGACCGAGGAAGATGAAAGAGCGATCCGGAACGCGCTGACCATGTGGGAGATCAGCAAGGTGCGTCCGTGGCAAGCAGAAGTTGAAGAGAACGACGAAACACGCCGAGATTACTTGAAAGAGTTGAGAAGAATCCGCCCTCTTGCGGATAAGAAGTTGAATGTACCTTGATTTTCTTTCTTTTTTTGTTTATGAGAGATATTTATGTTATTGACAATCAATTTTGATTTTACCAAGATTTATATTTCATTAATCTTTGCTTGAGTGAGATAAGATTGCCATAGTTAAAAGATCTTGGGTTCCATCATGGGGAAGGCTAGAATGATATAAACAGATGGGGCTTCTAGAGGATGTGACGGATGTACTCTGGGCCGTCATATGGAAATGACGGTCTTGCGACAGGCCGCCAGAATCGGAGTAATCAAGAGCCCAGTTTCTGAAGGATGTGACGGATGTGTCTTGAGCCGTTATTTTTAAGTAACGGTAGACTCCCAGACCGTTATAATGATGGTTCAATGGAAAGGAAGAAGGCCCATGCCTGAAGGAAGTGACGGTCAAAGATGGGCCCGTTACATGACTGTAACGGTCTGATGCTGGCGCGTTACACACCTGAACCTGAATAGTTGTGAGCTTTTACCTTCGGGCTTGCCCCTGTATTCTGCACACACTTAGACATGAAACAAGTTAGCTCTGTTCTTAGACTCAACCCCTTGCCTTGAAGCAAGTTAGATAATGACCGTTTCTTGATATTTGGTCAAGGGGTGGAGCCTTATTAAATAGGCGAAAAACATAATGAAAATGCGATGCATGCTATGCATATGATGGTATTTTTGGGGGTTTTGGAAAATCTTTAATGTTTTGGATTTTGAAAATATTTGTTGTTTTTGGATTTTGAAAATATTTGATGTTTTTGGATTTTGAAAACATATTTGATGTTTTTGGATTTTGAAAACATATTTGATGTTTTTGGATTTTGAAACATATTTGATGTTTTTGGATTTTGAGAAATATTTGATATTTTTGGATTTTGAAACATATTTGTTGTTTTTGGATTTTGAAACACCAGTGCCTCTCCAGCAACACGAGACCTCCCTTGTTTTTAGCTTGAGCCTCGAGATCGGCGTGCAGATAGTGTGACAACCCCTGGCCGAGACCTGGTCATTGTGACGGTGTTTTTACCAATGTCATACCTAGGGTACTCGCCTCAGTCCTAAAAGAAAAAGGATTATGGGGGTAAGCTTAGGCCAGATATGGAAGTTTTTAGAACTTGATTCCCTCACCGTGCAACCTTATTAGAGATTTGGTCTGTTGTGCCGGTGCTTTTATGTCCGTCATCGAACCTTTATCCACTTAGGCATGCATGCGACCGGGCTCATAACGTCCCGCGGGGAACTGTACTGCCACTCTTGTCATGCCTAATTTTCTTTTTCTTTTGGAGCTTTTGAGAATTCATTCACAGACCTTGAGATGATGCTTTTGATTTCATGGTAAAGAGCACTCCTTTGCTTTTCTTTTCTTTTCTTTCTTGTGGAGTCAGGTCATAACGGACTTGCCCCTATTTGAGACCTCTTCTCGTTAGGGAGTTTGGATCGGTTGTCTCCTTCTTATTTACTCCTTGCCCCTGGATGCAGCCGAAGAATGAAACGTACAGGGACTTTGACTTTCCCCCAAAGCATGGCCGAGGAAAAACGGTGTCTTTTTAAACAAGGAACCCGACCGGGGGCGTCGTGTAGTGTGTGTTTGCCTTACTCAAGACTCTCTTTTGAAGATAGGGAGGCATTTCTTATTGCCGGAAAAGCACATTGTTTAGATTTTTAAGGAAAGAAACGCTTAAGATACAACCCATTCCACGGGTGAGAGAGCTCCTCACCTTCCGCGTTTACTAAACGATAAGCATTCCCTGGATAAGCTTCTTTTATTACAAACGGCCCTTCCCAGTTAGGTTGCAACTTGGACCTAGGACCTGCAGACCGAATGAATTTGCGTTTCAAAACAATTTCACCCTTACAAAATTTTCGTTCGATTACCTTCTTTTGAAAATAGCGCGAAACCCTTTTTTGATAAACAGAAACGTGATCGGCCGCATTCATCCTCTTCTCATCTAAGAGTTCTAGCTGGACCAGCAACGCCTCTCGACGTTCATCGAGATTAAGTTCCTTATCGAGCTGCACTCTAGAGAAGGGATTAAGATCTCGTATGGGAGCACCGCCTCCATCCCATAAGTTAAAGAGTAGGGAGTTTGTCCCGTAGGGGTGCGGACGGAGGTGCGGTAAGCCCACAGAGCTTCCACCAATCTTTCAGGCCAATCAGAAAATTTATGTGCTTCGCATGTTTTCTTAATGATTTTAAGAAGGGTTTTATTAGTGGCCTCGGCTTGACCGTTGCCTTGAGGGTAATATGGAGATGAATGATGCAGTGCAATATTGAACTTCTTACAGAGGTCCTTAAGCTCTTGGGAGACGAACTGGGGTCCGTTGTCGGTGATGATGCTGCTTGGTACTCCGAACCGCGAGATGATATTCTTCATGATAAAGCGGCACACCGTTGTAGCTTTGATCTCCGCGTACGCCTCGGCTTCGGCCCATTTGGTGAAGTACTCAGTGGCGGTGAGGATGAAAGATTTCTGCTTGATCTGAGAATTAGGATCACCGAGTGGGCCGACGACGTCGAAAGCCCACATAGAGAACGGCCAAGGAGCAGTCATAGGATGGAGGGATGAAGCTGGGGAGTGAATTTTATCAGCATGGAGTTGGCATTTAAGACACCTCCGGACATAGAGGGAGCAATCTTCCTCTAGAGTGGGCCAATAGTAACCCTGCCTAAGGATCTTCTTTGCTAGAGCCTGGCCATTGACATGACCTCCACACTCACTAGAATGGGCTGCTTCAGCCACCTTCCAAGCTTCTACATCATCTAAGCATCTCATGAGCATTCCATTAGTAGCGCGCCTATATAGTTCTCCTGCAATGATAGTGTACCTTGCGGCGGCTCTTCTTATTGCTTTACGCTGCTCAGCCTTTGCCCCTTCTGGGAACGACCCTTCTTTGCAAAATAATTTAATTTCATGATACCAAGGCAATTCTTCTTCGTCCAGAATCTCCTCTAGTTCTGTTAATGAAACTTCCTTGAGATCCTCCTTCTCAACTTTCGCCTCTACAGATTTCCTGAGATTGATGAACCAAGGATCCTGAATGGAGGGTGCGTCCAATCTCTGGACGACGATGGTCTCAGTACTACGACTGAGGGGGAAGGATAAGGAGGAAGCAAGGGATGCCAAAGCATCAGCTAGAATGTTCAAAGAACGAGGAGTATGGATATAGATGAGCTTACGGAATCGCTTAGCGAGGAGCGTGACCAAATCTTGATAAGGTTTGAGCTTAGGGTCACGAGTACGGTAAGTTGACAGAACTTGCCGTAGGACGAGCTGAGAGTCTCCTATAATGTTCAAATAACGCGCGCCTAGGAGATAGGCGTGCTTCAAGCCGGCCAGGAGAGCCTCATACTCAGCGATGTTGTTGGTAACAGGGAAGCGAAGTTGATAAGCGAAGGGGATGGTTACTCCCTCTGGAGTAAGCAAGACAGCCCCAATCCCTTGGCCTTGGGAGTTGAGTGCACCGTCGAAGTGCAGAGACCAAAAGGGATGATGAGAAAGGACAGAGAGATGCTCATCAGGGAAATCGTCCTGAATGGAATCGGTATGAGGAATGGGAAGATGTGCGAGATGCTCAGCAATGGCATATCCCTTGACTGCCTTCTGAACGACAAAGGTGATGTCAAACTGAGAGAGGAAGCTCTGCCAGCGAGCTAACCTACTAGAAAGGACGGGCTTTTCTAGGAGATAACGGATTGGGTCCATTCTAGAGATCAGCCTAACTGGGTGGGGAGAAAGTAATGTTTAAGCTTCTGAGCTACCCACACTAAGGCGGCACAAGTCTTCTCCATAGCGGTGTACTTGGATTCAGCTGGGTTAAACAACCGAGAGAGGTAGTACGCAGCCCGCTCTTTCCCTTCGTCATCCACTTGTGCTAAGACCGCCCCTAGGGAGTCCTCAATAACCGAGATATATAGGATTAGGGGTCTCCCGGGGACAGGAGGTTGCAAAACCGGGGGATTGGTTAGGTACTCTTTGAGGTCATCATAGGCCTTTTGACAATCTTGATTCCATTCGAACTTTACCCCTGCCTTAAGTAATTCATAGAATGGGCGGCATCTCTGAGAATGTTGAGATATGAATCTCCTAATGAATTGCAGCCGACCAATCAGTCCTCGAAGTTCCGTAATGTTCTTCGGCGGAGGCATGTCCATGACGGCCTGTGCTTTATTAGGATCAATCTGGATCCCCCGTTTGCTTACTATGAACCCTAGCAACTTCCCCGAAGAGACTCCGAATACACACTTCTTCGGATTCATTTTAAGCTTATACTCCCTGGCTCTCTGCATCACCTTAGCCAGAATAGAGGGGTGTTCTTCTTTTGTCCTTGACTTCACCAAGATGTCATCCACATAAGCTTCCATGTATATATGCATCATGTCGTGGAAAATGGCCATCATCGCCCTTTGATAGGTGGCACCTGCGTTCTTCAACCCAAACGGCATAACCACATAACAATACGTGCCCCAGGGCGTGGTGAAGGAAGTTTTCTCTTGATCTTCCGGAGCGAGACGGATTTGATTGTAGCCCGAGTACCCATCCATGAACGACAGAGCTTCGTACCCGGCAGTGTTATCCACTAGGACGTCTATATGAGGTAGTGGGAAATCATCTTTGGGACATGCTTTGTTCAAGTCCCTGAAATCAATGCATATGCGCACTTTTCCATCCTTCTTGAGGACAGGGACTATGTTCGCCACCCACTGGGGATATAAGACTACTCTGACGAACTTGGCCTTGTATAACTTATCGACTTCTTCTTTGATCCTCAAGGCCATGTGGGGGTGAAATCTTCTTGACTTTTGTTTAACAGGTGTTGCCCCTGGTTTAAGCACGAGTCGATGTTCCACTAAGGAGGGGTCAAGACCTGGCATGTCCTCATAAGACCAGGCGAAAGAATCGCTGTACTCCCTTAGAACCTTAATTAGATCTTCTTCTACCTGTCGAAGGGAGATCAGCTGAAATAATGATAGGCCTTGGGTCTTCTTCTGTTCCCAAGTTGATTTCCTTTGTAGGTTCATCCACTGCCGTCGACGGCTGGTCGAATCTCTTTAATCCTTGTGCATATAAATCAGCAGTGTCATCTACGTTGCTATCTTCATCTATGGGATCCTTCTCATCCAAAACCTCATAGACGCCTAATCCGTCGTCGCTCCATTCCCCTTCTATTTCCTCTTCATCTTCGATCATAATCGCCGTGGCGACGAATTCCGGACACTTCAGAAGAGCATGACATCGCTGAGCCAAATCTTGCAAGAACCTATCAGGAACAGATCGGGAAGGATGCGCAAGCGAGCGCGGCTCAGAATGGGAAGGGTCGGACGACCTAGAACAAGACCCTACTTCTCTAGACCTAACTGACTCTACTTCCTTAGACTCACTAGACCCTAACCCTAACCTAGGAGAGAGAAGGCTTAGTGGAAGGGAAGGAGCAGGGGACTCGTGCCCCTGGGAGGAGGAGGATGGAGATAGGACAGCGTAATCTTCCACTGAAATCTCCGTTTTAAATTTGACGTTTTTTTTTGGAGATCAGTAGAGACTATGCAGCAAGACAGAGGAGGTGGGAGCTGCATGGGGAACAGCTCGGAAAGGATGCCATTGGAGAAAGGATCAGAAGAAGACAACCATATCTCACGGAGCTGAGCATTAGGGGAGAGAGGAGTGAGTAGAGTGGACAGATCAATACACGGACACTTCCCGCGAGCACAAGGATGAATTGAATCTCCGGTGGATCAATGATGGAGGGATTTATCATGACAGGAGGAAGACGGGGTATGGGCTCCCTTTGTTGCAAGATGGATTGGAAGCGTGAGGGAGACCAAGAGAAAACAATCGGAGAGCTCCCCACCTTTTGCATTTTAACCGCGGGTTGCTTCTTCGGCCTCCACTGTACGAGCCGAACCTCTCGCTGCTTCTGGCGATCTTCTTCAGAAAAGATCCTTTGCAAGGCCTGACTGTAGTCGAGCATGTCACCATTTGACCTTCCTGGCAGGGAAGGTGGACTGGCAATTGGACAAACTATATCCCTTCTTGGCTGCACCGGTTCTGGAGCTAATGTGCCGGGCTGGAGAGGCCCCCTGACAAAGTGCTCACGATAATCCCATGTAAGTGGCCCAGAATCACCCATTATAGATAATGTTGTTTCCTTGTAACCAAGGCCTCTTCTGCCCATTTTCTTTCCCTTAGGTATGGGCTTAGTCATTCCTTGCAGTTGCGCCCCGAGGCCTCTCCCCGGTTGATAGCCCAGTTTCAATATGATATTCCACCCTTTTGAATCTCGGATCTGTGGCTTCACTTTGACATTGACTGGAGTAGTGATGGGCTTGGGAGATGTGTAAGCCCAAGGAAAGTTCAAATCAAGCACTGATATGACGGGCCGGCTACTCGGCCATAGTGTGGGAAGAACCTGATCTGAGAGGGCCTTGACCGTCTGTACTGTGGCCAAGCTTTTAACTTTGACGACCCTCCCTTGAAAGGGAAATTTGACGCACTGATGTGCGGTGGAGGGTACGGCGCCAAGCGTGTCAATCCAGGGACGACCCAAGATAGCCTTGAACATAGGGTCGATGTCGAGAACATAAAATTCCACGGCCATAGTGAGGGGACCGAGCTCCGCCTGAATGGTGATCACCCCGTGACATGCTCGCCTTGAGTTGTCATATGCTGCTATAGTAGTGGGGGTAGGCTGTAGTAACTCTTCGGATATGTTGCATGCTCGGAGGGTACTAAGTGGGCAAACATTAATTGAGGCCCCGGTGTCAACCAATGCTGCTTCAATGTCGACTTTGTTCAGGGTAATTGTTATGCAGAGTGGCTTTTGTCGAGCCCCTGGAGGTGCAAGCTCGGTTTCTGAGAATGTAATTGCCGGCCCTTTGGAAATAGTTGCCAATGCCGTTGGTAAACTGTCGACTGCCATGTCTTCGCTAACCATTACTTTCTGCAAGAAGTCCCTCAATGCATCCTGATGAAGGGTGGACCTTTTGATTAACTCCAACACGGATATCTTAGCGGGTACTCTATCCAGGTGATGTAGCAAATCATATTGAGTACCCGGCAGAGGTTCAGCCTCTTCTTGCTCGGCCGTTGGCTGGGTGGACTGGGGATTGGAAGCAGTAATGTAATTCCGATGGAACATCTTTCCGCTTCTTAAGGCACAGTTTGCCGCAGCATCTGAAGATAGTGTGACGGGTGCCGCAGGGTGGATGAGTGGGATAGGCTGTGTGGGGGAGGTGTTTTGGTGGAGCGTGGGGTTAGCGAGGTTAATGGGGGGTGAGTGGATGATAGGTGAGGGATTGGTGGAAGGCAAGGTGGTGACGAATGTCGATGCAGGTGGTGGGAAGGCTAGTGGGTGTTTGAGAACGGGTGAAGGATTAGGGGATGGTGTGACGATGGCGAGGGGGATAAGTGTTGGAGGGTATGATGGGATGGAGAGCGGTAGAGGGTTGGCTGGAGCGGGTGTGGATGGTAGGATGAGCGGAGAAGGTGTTGGTTGCCTGGGGAGGATGAAGGAAGGGTTGCGGAGGTTGTGGTGGAAGGCCATTACTTGCGGCGCGGCGTCATCATCATCAAAAGACCACCCGGCATTGGGAGCCGGTGGTTGAACCATGTTAACTTGTGCTGGTGCCGGTGGCTGCTGCTGAGGAGCGGGTGGATGATTCGGCATCGGATTCTGATGGATGCCTAGGTCTTGCACTTGCTGTGGTTGCTGTTGTTGTGGCGGCTGCTGCGGCTGCGGTGCTTGATGCTGCTGCACTTGCTGCCCCTGCGGCTGCCTCCTCTTCTCTTTAATCTCCACAATGGCCCTATGCATTTCGGCCCAGTCGATTCTCTGCCCTTCATGAAGGTCATATACTAGATCTCGGAATTGATAACATCCTTCTATGGTATGGCCTGGCTGCCTATGGAACATGCAATATTTGGTTTGGTCAACCGCCGGGTTCCAAACAGGCCGTTCCGGAGGAAGTTGAATTGCATTTACTGACATAAGTGCCGAGAAAATATCCGTAAGTGTCTCGGGCAACGGAGGATATTGGGCTCTCCTGGGAGCCGGGCGCTTGCTGTTTGGATTGTTGTTGCTGTAGCCGCTGGGTGGAGGGACGTTATGGTATTGTGATGGTGGTGATGGTTGTTGTGGTGTGGTGAAGGCGTTTTGTGGAATGGTGAAGGCGGGGGGAGTGTTTTGTGGAGTGGCCTGGAAGTTGTGCGGAGTGGAGTTTTGTGGATTGCGGGGGTTTTGATTGTAGCGGAAAGGTGCGGCCTGATACGGAAAAGCAACGGCCTGTACTTGCTCATTTGTTTGGACCCCCTCAGTAACTGGCCCTTGCGGTTTCTTGTGGTGCTTGGGCTTTTGGTTTTCGAATAGAGAATGGATAGGGGAGTCCTTGAATTGAGTCTGTATGAAGCGCGCCCGGCTGTAGAGTTGATGCATGTTGGCTATGTCATTCATTGCCAGGATGTTGCGAAAAGTCGGCGTGGCATTGGAGATTAGTAGTTTGACCTTCTCTTCCTCCGGAATATGGCCAGGCACTCTGGCGGCCATCTGCCTCCACCTGTCTGCATAGGTGGCGAAGTCTTCCTCCGGCTTCATCTTCTCTGCTACTAGATCTGTGAATGAATATTCTGGCCCGACCCTGTCTTGAAACCGCTGAATGAATTTGTCCTTAACTACCTTGAAACTCTCGGCCTCTTCCAGTGGCAGAGAATAAAACCATTCCAGAGCAACTCCATCTAAGGATCGGCGGAACAGGTACGCCATGAGGCGATCATCATACTGGAACTGCGCCGACTCATATAGAAAATCCCTCACATGGATAAAGGGATTGCTGTTCCCATCATATTTGCGATAGTTAGGGAGCTCAGATTGCGGAGGGAACCGAATGTTTTGGAAGCTCGGAATAGGAATATCGGCCAAGGATTGTGGGCCAACCCTTTTCTGGAGGAAGTCAAGCTGTTGCTGCATGGCGGCCCACTTGTTAAGCAAGTCCTGCTCTTGGGAGGGAGCAGGGGTAGCGAAGGACGCCGATTGTTGAGGAGCGGATGGAATGACGGTGGCAGACGGGGGAGGCCCATAGGCATGAGTAGAAGGATAGACAGTGGAAATAGGGGGCCCGTAAGAAGAATATTGAGCCTGAGATAGACCCGGATGGGAGTGAGTTTGGGCCGCCCCTTGCTGAGGGTGTAAGAAATCAGAAGGGTTCATGAGAAGCTGTGAAGCCACCGAACCAGAATTATGATGATCCACCTGGACAAAAGGAGGGATAGGCGATTTCCCTTTATCAAAAGACTGATGGGCTGAATTGGAAGATTGGCCCATCTCCATGCCGGCAAAAGTGATGGTCCGAGGTTGGACCGGAGTGAGGTCAATCGGATTGGGCTGAACGGACGGCCCGACAATGGAAGGATTAGATTGACCTTGAATGGCGGCGGAGGGAGGAGCGTTGGACCCTTGCATAGCTTGGTATAGGACTTGAAGTTGAGCTGGGTCCAATTGGGCCATCATGTGAAGGACGGAGCCCGCGGAAGGAGTAGCGAGAGAAGGGGTACCTTGACTACCTCCCACAGACGTGGAAGACGGGAGAGGGGCAGTCCCTTCTCCGGAAGGAAAGGTAGCAACCCTAGGGGGGTTTTCAAGGAGCCCTTGAGGAAGAGAGTCCTCTTGGGAGCGCGGAGGATTGAAGGATGCCATGGTGGATTCGAAGAGGGGATTGGAATAGAAAGTGAAGGAAGAAGCGACTGGAGAAGACGACTCAAACGGACGAAAGCAACTCCACATGCAACGGACAACCTTGGAAAATGCAAAAACAACCAACACAAAACACACAATGAGCAATCAATCTTAGGTGTTCTAACAAGATGCAAGTGATAAGAGATGAAGACACTCAAGAATCGAGCAAGTTGTTTAGAATGATGCGACAATATTCTTATGATTTCTCCTTTGGAACCTTAGTAAATTGATTGATATGTGCTCTCAACAATAGGTCCCTAGTAGGAGATGGATATAGGACTTGGTTTGACTCTAAGTGTAACCACTCAATCACTTATGCAACCCTAGACACAGGGTGGGAAAGGTACAACCAGCCCGGCGTCCGTGTGGGAATCCACGGCTCGCGGGGACTTATGGAGGTCCCTGCTGTGATTTCCTAGTCGGCCCCAAGGAATATGGAGACGAGAGGTCCTCACAACAAGGTAGGAAAATGCAATCTAATGTATGAAGAGATGAATGACCCTATGTGCACCGGAGTGCATGCAAAGTCTAGCCTAACAATCTAACAATCAATAGTGCACACCATAACATGCAAATATGAGCAAAGCAAGAGGAGGGCCAAGTGTCATCCAAGCAACAAATCACAGCATAAACTGCGGAAATAAATGCACCTCGGATGCGTACCTGCCAGAAGAATAACGGTCGAAGGCCCCTGCGTCAGAAATAAGTAACGGTCGAAGGCCAGACCGCCGGATAATATATAACGCAGGGAGACTAGACCGTCATATGAGCCAGGGAACCAAAAACCAACAGAAGTAACCGGAAAGCCCGTAAAGCTCACACAGCAAGATGAAAGCGGCGGTCTAATGCCCCTGCGTCAGAATGCTGTGACGCGTGGGCACAGGACCGTCAGAAGACTCAGAAAACCAGGATGAACAATGAAAACAACGGAAACAAAAGACCACTGAACAAATAGATGATGGCAGTTTTAAACAAGAATCAGAAGCACGATTGGCACAAGCTGTCCCACCGTGATCGCCAAAAAATTATCTGTTGATATTTATTTGCCTATCTTTGATCTTACTTATGAGGTTTGCTAAGTAATATGGCAAGATGACAAACAAGCAATCAAAGATCTGCTCAAACCTATGAACATGTGAACATGAACCTAGGCAATCATAGCTAGCTCTAGCATGGGCATGCTATCTCAATCAAATTACGCTAAGGAAAAGGAAAAACACACGCCGGGGCGTGGAGCAAGGAGTAAATAAAAACACACCACTAGGGATGGAACAAGCAAGGAAATAAAGATGTGATGAAGGAAATAGCTATTGCCCAGTACCAAGGAAAGATGTGATCGCCACCAAAGTAAACACAAGTCAAAGACTCGAATATACCTTGGAAATAGGTGGATGAAGCACCCGCCCACGGGAGAGAAAACCAAAGAAAGCCTGCAGATCAGCTTGAAAGTAACGGCCAGAGACCCGTGCGTTGCTTGTAAGTAACGGTCTCACCCTAGACCGCCAGAAGAAAGTGACGCTCCTGCACCAGACCGTCAGATAATCTGCAGTAGTAAAGCTTGAATTCTTTTAACTCCAACTCTTCCAGCCGGCTAGAAGACTTGGGCCTCGTGCTAATGAACCTGTAAACCTGCCAAAGAAGTAGAAAGACAAGACAAGACAACCTCAATCAGCCCTCTTTGCAAGCATAGCATCAATTCTTAAAGAACTTAAGAACATCAAAAGGAGAGGGAATTACCGGGGAGTTTTGGTTTTTTAACCCCTCTGGGCGTTTTTAAAAGTTGGGAGGATGTTTGTATGCTTAGAACAGTGAAAAACATGGAGGAGGAGGAGGGACAATGCTTTGTTTGAGAAAAACCAAGGAAGAACTCAAGCATGCAAAGATGAACTTGAAAGATCAAAACAAAAGTACTCCCTTGACTGGAAGATGGATGGACGTGGGAAGCAGCTCCTCCTGGATGAAGATGGCTCCTGGGTTCGGCAGCACTTCGTCGTGAATTAAAATCTCCTCCTCTTTGACCATGAATTCAAGGGTTCTATTTATAGACCCTCAAAACTCGTAGGTCGAGTAGAGGATAATTCAGCAGGAAAAAGGGATAAGTCTTAGCAAATCCTTGAGGATAATATCACCAAGAGTCCAAAGAAACAAACGGGAAGTCCTGAGGATCGGATTAGAAAGAGATAAGGTCAATCCACGTTCTTATCTCAAACACGGAGTAGCAGAGAAAAGGCCTGAACTGCCAGGACTCCCGGAAAGAAGTAACGGCTGTACGATAGACCGCCACTTGGAAGTAACGCACCAAGGAACGACCGCTATTTGCAACCTTATCCAAAGTGATAAGATCAACGGAAAGAAGCCCCAACAAGCTGGACTCTTCAAGGAAATGACGGTCAAAGCATAGGGCGTTATAAGGAAACAACGGCTGCACGACAGACCGTTATTATCAACGTGGATTCAACAGGATAAGCACTGAACACGTGGCCTTAAGCCTTAGGACTCTTCAAAGAGTAACGGTCTAAGATCCATCCGTTAGAAGGAAGTGACGCACCTGCCTGGGACCGTTATTTAGCATTGAGATTCAAGAATATAGGGAAGGGTTTTGCTAAGATTTATCCAACGAAATGCTACCGGGAGCCAATTCTTTATCCAGAAGAAGACTCAAGAAACATGCTTCAACTGATCAGGAGACTCGATGAAAAGCGAACAACTCGGAGCATCATATTGAATGAATAAGGAGATGACCCGACTTATGGGTATAAAACGGGTGTCAACAATGCACTGACTCTAGGTGTGCATGAGACGCAAAATGAGACGCACACATGCATGAGACGTAGAAGTACACTGACACTGGCTGTGCTAAGACACAGTAGAGACGCAGCCATAGACACAGCTGAGCATAAGAGGCAATATGAGACGCAACAAAAGACACAATTGCATGAGACACAAACAGAGATGCTATCACACAAATGCATGAGACGTAAGTGAAAATATGTATGAGATGCAAATGAAAATATGTATGAGATGGAAATAGAGACGCAAGTGTAGATGCAGATGTGTATTGACCGTGTGTGTGCATTAGACGAAGCATGAGACGTAGACTGCACCGACCTGAACAGTGAAGTGCATGGACTTCATATATGCATGAAGTAAAATAATGCACTGACCTTATAGACACCAAACACCGATGCAAGGACTTGCACCGACCGAGGCCTAAATGAGATGTAAGATAAGTCTAGACAACATGCAGATGCGCACATATACAGCAAACGCACATTGACTCATGGTGATTACTATCATCAAAACACAAGGACACAACACTTGGCAGAGCAACCGGGGCAGTGTTCGAGGTGCGGCGGATGTCATGTAGGCCACCCTTGCTAGGTGGCTGTGGCGGAGTGAAGGTGCTTCTTTGATGGGGACATCTCCTACCACTCCTCATTTTTTCGAGGGTCCCGTTGCTTGCCAGCTATGCGTCGTCATATTCGCTGCATTTTTCTTAATCATGGCATGTAATTTTTATATTTTCTTGAGTCATAAATTATGCAATTTCCCTTTTATTGAGTCAAGTATCTAGGTTAAGTGAGTCATTACCTAAGTCTTGAGTCATTATGTTAGTTTGATAGGTTAATGGGCCCAAATCTATAGGCTAGGCCCATGGGCACCCCCCCTTCCCTTGGTTTCTTGTTAGTAGTCCAAAAGTCAGGGACTTATGTTAAATTGTGGGAATCCTATAAATAGGACCCCACTCCCACCATTTAGAACTAATGAATTGTTGAATGAAAATTTTGAGTTGAATATTGAAACCCCTGTGCTCTCTCTCTCTCTCTTTCTCACTCTACCTCTCTAGCTCTCTCTCTATTTCTCTCTCTCTCTCTCTAAAGGGGGCGAACCCCATTCTCTCTCCTCCTCTCTCTAAATTTCGAAATTCACTCTCTCTCCTCCCTATTCAACCCTAATTAAGACCCCTCCCCCTTCCCCATACCACCCATTTAATCCCCCTCCAACCCCTAGGTGGAATCCCCTTCTCCTAGGCACCTCTCCCTCCTCCCAAGCAACCTTTCCCCTTCCCCATACAACCCTTCATTTTCCCAAGAGAGAATCCCCTCTCCCAAGTAACCTTTCCCCTCCCCAAGGCAACTCCTCCCCTTCCCAAGGCCACATTAACCAACCCCTCGCAATGAGCGGTGAGGTTCACTACAGCCACACCCCTCAACTTCTGAAGGCGCCACTTGGCCGAGAGCTGCTACTAAAAGGCATCTACCATCACCCACAAGCGGCATCCTGTTCGGCATCAGGAAGAGCAGTTTCCAATTTTTCTCTCCCAGGTGCGCAGAACAGGCCATCAAGGTCTTGTCCTGACCCCCCCTCACTCAACGGACCTCTCCTCGCCACCTCGATGTTGTCTGGTGCCCATCTTGATTTCTGCTTGTAGAAGACTCGTCCACGGTCGTCCTCGACTTGGTCCTTCCACGTTTGGACTTCGGGAGCTGCCATGGTGACTTCATCCATCTGCTGCTACACCCAGGGAGTAGTCTAAATCTGATCGCAGGGACCCTGTTCCAGAGCCCGTCCCGGCCGGTGTCGACTTCGGAAGCGCCCACAAAAATTTACAGACGTACCTGGGTCTGTCAGTGACGTTTTGGAGCCAGTCTCGTCGAATTCTGAGTTCAGAGGAGTGCACAGCAGCGACCACTACGACCCCCTGTTTTGTTGTTCCAGACCGGGACAGAATCGGCAAGGTGCTCCATCGGCGCGATCCAAGCTAATCTCCCCTCCCCGCCTGGCCGGCTTAGCGCCCCTCCCTGCGTGGAGGTAGTGTTTGCTTGTACCCTACTCTCCCCACCGCAAGTTCCCCCTCCTGCGTGATAAGTAGTGCATGTATTAGCAGGTCATCGGCCGAAGCTTCATCGGCGCGGCGTGCGGGTAGCCCACGCTTCCCCGCTCGCCCTCATCTCCGGCCAGGATCGGCGTCTTCACGCCGATCAGGTGAGCTCCTGGTTGCACTCCTCTTGGTTAGCGCTTCTTGCTTAACTAGTATTGCTTCTTAGTTCCGTCGGTGGCGAGGGAGTGCCCGATCCAAAATCAATCAAATCGAGTGTCCGCCGCGGAGCGAGTTGTGAGAGAGCCACTACATCCCACGCCCTTGGCGTGCTGGCCGCCCACGGATTTGGGCATCCCATGCCCTTAGGGGTTCAGCCCAAGCTAGTCAAATCCTTGGAAAGGTGAGGTCCATCCTCGGATCCTCACCACTATCACCGGTCCACCTATGGACCCGGGTGTGCGCGACGCGGGTGAAGCCGCTTGAGTGGGTCCACCGTTCGGTTCGATTGCTTGCAAATCTAAGTCCGAGGGGTCGTGTCACATCAAATGGTATCAGCGCATTATCCTTAGGGTGTGTCACATCAAATGGTATCAGAGCATCATCATCCTTAGGCGTTTCACATCAAATTGGTATCAGAGCCAGGTTCACAACTTGTCTCTCTACAAGTTGGTCCTAGGGCGCATTCGCATTTAGAGTCATTTTCGGGCCACCCAGTGCATCATCATGTACACTCCACATTGGTTAAGTCCCCTCAACACGGCCGTCCACAAGAGTCCAATTGACCCCCTCCTCATGGACATCATCCTAGAAGGAGACCTTAGTTTTGACGGATCCAATCCTAATGCCTACCTAAAGTGGGAGGCTACCATGGATAAACACTTTGATAGGACTAGGGTCTATGGACATGCTAGGGTCCGCAGGGCCACAGGGTGGCTTCGGGAACAAGCCAAGAAGGAGTGGGACCGCATAGTGAGCTTAAGAAGGATTTGGAGGCAAGAACCCATAGGATCATGGGAAGAGATGAAGATTGAGCTTAGGAAGATCTACGCTCCCCGACCCTCCCACTCCTACCTTGAGCTTAGGAAGAACTACGCTCCCCGACCTTCCCACTCCTACCTTGAGAACCATAACCCGAGGAGCACTCCCACTCCCCCTTTCCCTCCCCGTCAACCCAAGACCTCCCTTAGGGTCTAATCTCCACCACCCCAAATGATTCCAATCCCGATCACCACCACCATTAAAACCAAATTGGCCACCACCCAACCCAACATTCCCCATCAAACCCACACCCCACAAGCTTCCACAAATCCTCATCCCACCCATTTCCAAAAGGAACTTACGGAGGTGAATGAAGACTATGAGGCTCCCCTAGATTGGGAAGAAGAATATGAGGCCCAAATAGGTCAAGAGAACTCATTCCTACCCAAAGAAGACCCATTGAGCCAAATGGGGTGCACCCTCCCCCATGAGTTACAAGATGCCCAACCTAGGTCTCCACTTCTACCCCTCCCCATCCTATCCCAAGTCCCCCATTACCCACCACCCCAAAAGAGCCATATGCCAGTCATCAACACCCCACAAACAATGGACTTACTCACCTCCTTGGTAGAGGAAACTATGATCCCCATACCCGACCCCATAGTGGTGAATACTCCGGACCCAACCCCCGCCATAGAGATCACCCATGTCCAAGAAGAAGAAGAAACTTCACATGGTGGACTTCACCTTACACCACCCTCCCTAGTAGGGGCCGAGCTCATCTTAGGAGAACCCCTTTCACGTTGGCTAAAGGAGAACCCATTTAGAGATCTCATGGCTCATGTTTGCCCTCCTATGGAACAAAACATTCCTATAGTACCCTTACCTACCTATCACACCACAATCCAATCATCCTATCAAGTGGAAACATTAGGGGATTTTCTTAAGGGTCTATCTTGGCAAATGGAGTTAACTGGCATGTTGACCACTGTAGCCGACCAACCTAGGAGCCTTGACCTCCTACACCTATGTGTCGGGTCCATCTCCTCGATATACACTGTGGGTTGCTACACTAGCGACCTTCTTTTATTCCTCCCAACACCCGAAGAGCCCGATGCTATCCGTGAATTAGAGTTGTTTATTTCGGGTAGGATGCCAAGCCCTCCATTCATGGCCAACCAACCCGCCAAGGACTTCGGTTCAATTACTTCATTCGAGGAGGAGGACTCACCGTTATTTGAAGACCTTGAGGAGATAGAATACCCCTTCCTTGGTAACACATTCCATGACCCCTTTGATCCCTCCCTATGGAAGACATTGAACCCATGGGACCTAGCCGCCTTACCCACCACCCACTGCCTCCTACCCTCACCCACCATGTTGAACCCAACCCACCCATTCCACTACTTAGTTCAGACTATGAGAGCCATGACCGAGGGTGACATCCACCTAGGAAATGAGGAAGTGACCTATCCCAAAATGTCCACCTTCTTGGACCCCTTCGACCCGTATGTGTGGAAACCCCCAAATCCACCCCCACCTAAAGATGGGACCATCTTGATTGTAATGCATGTGCCACAACATTTTGCCCCACCTGGTAGGGCTAGTCATCTCATTTGTGTCACATACACACTAGGTCCAGTGCATGACAGGTTCACATTTGGACATGCTGGTCCTCCCCCACTCTTCATCCACCTCAGGCATGATAGGGCCATTTGTGGCTGTCCCGGTCCACCTAAGTGCATCAAGGTCCACATGGCATCACAACATGATAGGTCAATTTACGGTTGCCCCGGTCCACCTTTACACACCAAGCTTTTCACACCCACACCGCATCATAGTACATGGCATACGCATACACGCAAGCAATTCGCAATGAGCGGTGAGGTTCACAAAGAGCGGATAAGAGCTCGCAAGCGCCACTTGGAACTCCAAGTAGGCAATCTGGTGATGATGGCATTGGAGTGGCTCTACCCTAGGGTCACCTCCAATTCGAGGGCACGTGGACTTGGACCTTCCCAAGTTCCAAGTGATTTTGGCAACCCGGCCATCGGGTTGGACTTACTAATGGGTTTTGGGATTCACCCCATTATCCACATGGCGGATCCGGCACCCTATATGGGCACCGCGGCGGATCCTAGTGAGTGCCTCGAGCCTTTATCTTCCTTTGAGAGGGACACCCTCGGAGAGCCACCAAAAAACGGCCTGAGAGTCCGACGTGTGCACACGAAGGTAATACTAGGCAAGCAGGGTCCCATCACCAGCAAGAGGGTGCGCCTGAGCCACCTTGAGAGGATGAGGGACCGTCCCCTGGTTGCGGACGCAGGGTTAAGTTTGGAGGTCGTGGTTCGCCCGGAGCTACTTTGGAGGACCACTAACCCGGTGGACCCATACTCGACGGAGTCGAGTTCTCCGCACCCCGGGGGTATGATGGGGACATCTCCTACCACTCCTCATTTTTTCGAGGGTCCCGTTGCTTGCCAGCTATGCATCGTCATATTCGCTGCATTTTTCTTAATCATGGCATGTAATTTTTATATTTTCTTGAGTCATAAATTATGTAATTTCCCTTTTATTAAGTCAAGTATCTAGGTTAAGTGAGTCATTACCTAAGTCTTGAGTCATTATGTTAGTTTGATAGGTTAATGGGCCCAAATCTATGGGCTAGGCCCATGGGCAACCCCCCTTCCCTTGGTTTCTTGTTAGTAGTCCAAAAGTCAGGGACTTATGTTAAATTGTGGGAATCCTATAAATAAGACCCCACTCCCACCATTTAGAACTAATGAATTGTTGAATGAAAATTTTGAGTTGAATATTGAAACCCATGTGCTCTCTCTCTCTCTCTTTCTCACTCTACCTCTCTAGCTCTATCTCTATTTCTCTCTCTCTCTCTAAAGGGGGCGAACCCCATTCTCTCTCCTCCTCTCTCTAAATTTCGAAATTCACTCTCTCTCCTCCCTATTCAACCCTAATTAAGACCCCTCCCCCTTCCCCATACCACCCATTTAATCCCCCTCCAACCCCTAGGTGGAATCCCCTTCTCCTAGGCACCTCTCCCTCCTCCCAAGCAACCTTTCCCCTTCCCCATACAACCCTTCATTTTCCCAAGAGAGAATCCCCTCTCCCATGTAACCTTTCCCCTCCCCAAGGTAACTCCTCCCCTTCCCAAGGCCACATTAACCAACCCCACATTAAACTCAGTTCAAATTTCTCTCTCCCTCCAAGCCACTTGCGCCCCCCTCTCTCTCTCACCCTCCACCCTTGGTCGCAAACCCCTCCCCCTCCACCTGCTAGCTGCGACCCAGCCCTCTTCTCCAGCCTCTCCACCACCTCTATCCACCTCCATCCAAGCCCCACAGCCATTAGCCCTCTCCCCATTGCAGCCCCTTCACCCCTCCCACCACTATCAACTTCATTCACCAACCTACTCTATCCAGTTCGCAGGCAGCAGAAGAAGCTCCACTTTCAGAGATTGTCCTGGTGCTGTCCGACATCATCTGGAGGTGCACCATACATCGCCGGAAAGATCTTCCAGTATTCTTCGCAGGAAAGGTGGAATCTTCTTGTTCTGACTTCCCTACAGATCGTGGTGTCCATTCTCGTTCGACTGCGCAACCGGGACCAGAACCTGGACCAGAGCTGCAGTGCAGAAGTTACTACGGCCACACCCCTCAACTTCTGAAGGCGCCACTTGGCCGAGAGCTGCTACTAAAAGGCATCTACCATCACCCACAAGCGGCATCCTGTTCGGCATCAGGAAGAGCAGTTTCCAATTTTTCTCTCCCAGGTGCGCAGAACAGGCCATCAGGGTCTTGTCCTGACACCCCCTCACTCAACGGACCTCTCCGTGCCACCCCGACGTCGTCTGGTGCCCATCTTGATTTTGGCTCGTAGAAGACTCATCCACGGTCGTCCTCGACTTGGTCCTGCCACGTTTGGACTTCGGGAGCTGCCGTGGTGACTTCATCCATCTGCTGCTACACCCAGGGAGCAGTCTGAATCTGATCGCAGGGACCCTGTTCCAGAGCCCGTCCCGGTCGGTGTCGACTTCGGAAGCACCCACAAAAATTTACAGACGTACCTGGGTCTGTCAGTGACATTTTGGAGCCAGTCTCGTCGAATTCTGAGTTTAGAGGAGTGCACAGCAGCGACCACTCCGACCCCCTATTCTGCTGTTCCAGACCGGGACAGAATCGGCAAGGTGCTCCATCGGCGCGATCCAAGCTAATCTCCCCTCCCCGCCTGGCCGGCTTAGCGCCCCTCCCTGCGTGGAGGTAGTGTTTGCTTGTACCCTACTCTCCCCACCGCAAGTTCCCCCTCCTGCGTGAGGAGTAGTGCATGTATTAGCAGGTCATCGGCCGAAGCTTCATCGGCGCGGCGTGCGGGTAGCCCACGCTTCCCCGCTCGCCCTCGTCTCCGGCCGGGATCGGCGTCTTCACGCCGATCAGGTGAGCTCCTGGTTGCACTCCTCTTGGTTAGCACTTCTTTCTTAACTAGTATTGCTTCTTAGTTCCGTCGGTGGCGAGGGAGTGCCCGATCCAAAATCAATCAAATCGAGTGTCTGCCGCGGAGCGAGTTGTGAGAGAGCCACTACATCCCACGCCCTTGGCGTGCTGGCCGCCCACGGATTTGGGAATCCCAGGCCCTTAGGGGTTCAGCCCAAGCTAGTCAAATCCTTGGAAAGGTGAGGTCCATCCTCGGATCCTCACCACTATCGCCGGTCCACCTACGGACCCGGGTGTGAGCGACGCGGGTGAAGCCGCTTGAGTGGGTCCGCCGTTCGGTTCGATTGCTTGCAAATCTAGGTCCGAGGGGTCGTGTCACATCAAATGGTATCAGAGCATTATCCTTAGGGTGTGTCACATCAAATGGTATCAGAGCATCATCATCCTTAGGCGTTTCACATCATTCTTGGTGTGATCAGATGGGGCACCTGGTTCGTGATTGCCCCGAGTAGAGGATTTGTTTTAGGTGCGGCCTGGTCGGGCACGTGCTCTGTGAGTGCCCTCAATCGCCACCCCAATGATGATCGTTCCTTGATGGCTTCCGTGAGGCTTGGGGAGGCAGGTGATAGAGTTTTGACCCTGGCTGAGCAGTTGTATATAGAAGGTGTGACCACATTTTTGTCCAACTTTTTGGTCTAGTCCTGGTGTTCTTTGTGATTTCCTCATTAGTTTCGTGTCTTGAGAAGCATGTGTCTGGGGTCTACCCCTGAATCTGGAGGTCATTTCTAATGCTGGAAGGTGCCGCAGGTGCAGTCAGGCAGGACTTTTGGCACATGGTCACCCGGAAGGGTTGTCCTAGCAGCCGCATAGACTTTTGAGGTGGCGAGGTTGGACTTTCGAGGCTGTGGGATGGCAGCCGGGTGAGCGAGGAGGTGTCCTACCTCATGGCAGGTATAACCTCGAAACGTCTAGGTCATTTTGTTGTTGTAGTTCTTTGAATTTTGTTGCTTTCTCATTTATTTCCAATTGCGTTCATGAGTCCCCGTGTGGGTGTTGGGAGTCCGAGGTGGTGTCCCGTACAACGGAGGTAGAGTTGCGAGCTTATTTCCCTGTTGGTAGGGTGCGCTGGTGCCGTAGCAAGAGGAGTTAAGATACTAGCTAAGTTGCACGTGTTGTGCCATGTGGCTGATGCCCTGCTTTCTCTGATGTGAGTTGGGCTTCGATTTTTTGTTCGATGCGTGAATTGCCAGACTGAGCATGGAAGTCTATGCTCTAGATTTAAGGTGTTAGAGACTCACACCCTATTTTCTAGATTTGGTCAGTGGAGTTGGAGGTTGTTTCGTGGCAGGTGCCAGAATCTTCCCTCTCGGTGAGGCGTCTTGTGCAGAGTTGCCTAGTGGAAGCGTGGTAGGCCCACAACCCACGGGCCCAGGATTGCTACCAGGCATGATCTGAGGATACCCTGGTGGTGAGTAGAGTTTGGAGGTCGGTCGGCTAACCCTAAGGGGGGAGGTTGGCCTTAGATATATAGTGGCATTGGCCTCGGGGTTGGCATCGTTTGGTGTGCCGTGGTTTGGGCATCGTGTTAAGTGATTGTTTCGCTCGCAGGGAATCTCTTCTATTTTTTCTCGAGTCGGTGACACACACTTGCCTTTTATGGAAGGCCGAGATAGGTTGACTTGGCACACGGAGATTCTGGGGGTATTTACAAGAAGGTGAAAGGAACGATAGGAACGCACAGGAAGGAGTGACGTATGGTCAATCATTCTAGAAAATTGGGACAGGGATGGCTGGATGGAATGCGGATGTGCTACTCAATTTCTCGACGATCACCTGAGGAACCAAGTGTTTGACTGGGCATGTACCACTAGGGCACGGCACGTGGGTGCGAAATGTCGTGCGCCACGCGGAGAGAAGGAGGTTTCACTGGTATGAGTGTAGACGATTGTGGGGGCTCATGTACTGGACGTCTTCCCCATCGATCGCAAGCAATCAGTGTTTATTTTACATCAGGCGGAGCTTGAACACCTTTGTTTCTACTGCCGAAGAGGAGAATTAGGGACCCTGGGAGCCATGACGTCGGGAGGGATTATTCCATGCAACAGTCACAAAGCAATAACAACACTGCATGGATAACTGGGGGCAGAAAGCCTGGTTCCAATGTGGACACTAGAAAGGGTATGCACTCTGGGTTGATAAGAATGAGGTATTGGCTCGGACAGAGGCGCAGTAGACACTGTCCCGATAGGGAGTAGGCATGTTCTGGCTCAGGCGTGGAGCGGCTGACACCGGCTCGATAGGGTGCAGGCAGGTCCTGGCTCAAATGTAGGGTCCATCCAACTAGAGGAGTTAGGACCGACCTGGGAGAAAGATGGTAGTCTGCTAGACAGCATCGAGACTGGTAGCGGGTGAAGATGGAGATCAATTCTCTGACTGGATTACATCACTATATGCCAAGAAAGGCATGATGTGGGGGCGTGAAAGCCCGATTACAAATGTACGCAAGCCATGGGACAATTCTGTCATTTGTGACGGTCCCCGGGTCATTGTGTTGTTATGCGCCTAATTCCGCACTTGTATATAATGTCCGCCAAAGGACTTGTAACTCGGCAGGATGCCACCCGAAGGGTGTCCCAATGTATCCCCAAAACAAAGCATCGTCGAGATCGGGGAAGTTGGGGTGCCGTGGGCACCATTGTGCTGGAGCAATTAGGCGTCGCTAAGACCGGGGTGATCGAATGACGCGGGTAACACTTGTGACTGGAGCGGACGGGTGCTATTGAGACAAGGGCGACCGAGCGTTGTTGAGACTGGAGTGGTCGGACGGCGTGAGTATCGCCATGACTAGAGCGACCAAGAGCCATAGAGCTTGGAACTGCCTGTAGATCTATTTAAAATCCACACTTAAGGAAAATATTAAGAATAAAAAGCAATAATCAATAAACAATAGTGGAGATGAAACATGCACGAGGTGCTAAAAGGAGGTTGTGATGTGATCGCCAGAGACACGAGGGTCTCAAGTGGAGATGATAAGGGGAAAGTGATCGCAAATACCTCAAATGTGCGGTTGATTGTGAGTACTCCTTTTCTCTTCAAATCGGCCGGCCGACGAAGAGAGTTCTTCAACTTGGTTACCCTTGCAAAAAAAAACACACAACACAAAAGAATTGGATTAGAAATAATGTGTGTGTAGCATCAATTCTTAATAAAGATGAGCATGAAAATTGATTAAGAACACACCTTAAGGGTATTAGCCCTTAAACCCCTATGCAAAGAGGGTGTGGGAGATGTATGATGAATGCAAATAATAATAAAAAAGGGGAGGTCTCAATATGATGATTGAGAAAGAATTATCAATAACAATGATGCATGCATGTGAATTATGAACTAAAATAAAAATAAGATAGGGGAGAAGGGGAATAGAAAAATCTGATTGTTTGGCTTTGATGCTCGATGGGGAGAAACTTCAAGAGGGATGAAGAGGTTGATCGTGAGAAGCCCTCCTTAGCCAAAGGCCACCTTCGGTTCTTGTAAAAAGAAACAAAAGAAACAAACAGAAGAAAAGGGAGCAGAAGAAGAAGAAGAAGAAGAGAAGAAAAAGAGAAAAAAACAGAAGAGAAGGGAGACGGAAGAAGAAGAAGACAGCAGCAGAAGAAAGAAAAAAAAGGAAGAAGAAGAAGAAATAATAAAAACAACAGGGAAGAAAACCTCCGGCATCCAACCTTAACAATAGAGCTAATAGCTCTATTAAATAGGATTTGGAGGAGATAAACATGGGTAAGAGTCCAAAGAGGGAAGGATAAGAATGGGCAAGAGCCCCATTCAAAGCAGGTGTCTAACGAAGCAAGGACTCTCTGGGGAAAGGGCTGCGAAGCCAGAAGGTGAAACACGCCTTAGGTCAGGGCGTTAATTTAAGAATTGACGACCTACGCATACGGCGTTTCTCAAAAACACGCCCTGCACAAGGGCGTTTCTCAAAAACCAAATTTAGAAATAAAAACTCCCTATATTTGAAAAATGTAAAACACGCCTTAATTAAAGCCACGTTTAAAAACACGCCCCTGAGAAGGGCGTTAATTTCAAGAGCTCAAATGGGGAAGTCGGTCAAAACCAAAAGAATTAACGCCCTCAGGTGAGGTCGTCCTTTCTTTAAGAAACGCCCTAGATTAAGTCATGTTTTAAGAAAACACGCCCTTACCCAGGTCGTAAATTCGGAAAATTCATAAAATAGATAAAATGGGGGAGAAATAGATAAAATGGGAAGACACGCCCTAGACCAGGTCGTGTTTCAAAAACACGCCCCTGATGAGGGCGTGAATTCAGAAAATAGAGATAAATGCCCAAGAAATCCGAAAAAATAGGAAAATGAGATAAAATGGGGAAAAATAGGAGAAATTCAAGAAAAGTGGGAAAACCACTCAAATAAGCTGATTTGAGGGTCAAATGGGGCATCGCAAAGCGATATGAAATATACTCAAAATGACGTCAATTTTGGCGTGTCTACAGCTGCCCCGCCTTGGCGTCTGCTTTGCAAGGGAGCGTAGCAAACTGAAAAGTAGATGCCAAGGTGTGATGAGACACGCAATCAACATCACTTGATGAGAATCAAATCAAAAGCACGAGATGAAGCAAATCTCGGGAAATCCAACGAAATCAACAATGTTTGGATAAAAGGGGGAGATGTGCACGCGGTGCACGAAGGAGATAAAATAAAATGATCAACTTCCAGCGCGGTGGAAGTACCCCAGGTCACAAACCTGTAGATTTCACCATTGGGGAGCGGTTACCAGCCAGTGGACGTGCTGCAGCCAAGGTGGATCAAAGGAAAGGAGATTAAAAAATAAGATGATAAAAATCCAAACAAGGAGCTTTCGAGAAAATCACCCAAAACAGCGACAAAACGAACTGAGGACTCAATTCGGCATGGAATATCTCACATCGAAGATCAAAATCAATTTGACCCACAAAAACAGCTTATCAGAATGATTTTCAACAATTGTTTCAAATTCCTACATGAATGCATGCTGGGTTTAAAGGGAAAATTAAATCAAACGAAAAAATATAGAATAATCAAGGATAATATTGCTAAACTGCCCAAACTGGGTCAAGAAACCGATTCTGCGAGCTGATACTAAGCCGAAGCATGTTTATCCGCGCACCAACTCGTAAAAAGGGAACCATCGTCCCCAGCCTTGGACGGCTCAACGGCCTATCCGTGTGACTAAGACTCCTCTGGAATCGTCATTGTTTTTGATGAAGGGGAACTCAAATTCCAGTTTTGCCAAAGCCACAAGGTCCTTGATATAATCTAATAGCGTAATAACATATAGTAGAATGCATACAGGGAGATGGTGATATCAATAAGCATGGGAACTGAGAAATGAGCTGCAAGCACCGTGGGACTTTGATGATGATGCCCAGTCGGCGGGACCAAGAGCTTCTTATCCTGCGCTCAAAAATTCATCAGCCAAGATATAAAAGATAACAAGCAATGAATGAGGCATTTAAGCATAACAATCATTAAAGCATCAATCATAGCATGTATATGGCATGAATAGCACAAATTAAATCATGGTATTGCAAATCATCATTGTTTGTTGTTTGTCATGAGGATGACAATCTGGCTAATCAAGTTTTGGAGTTAAATAATCAAGATCTGATATAATGCCCATCGGCAGAGTAATCAGGGAATGATAATGCCCCTTGGCAAAGTGATCAAGTGAATCAGCAGGAGTTGATTGAAAGATTTGGAGATGAATAATCAGAATGATATTCAAGAGATAATCAGGAGATATAACAATCAAAATGATATAGGGAGATGATAATCAAAAATGCCCAGGGTGGCATGTCATGAAAATATCGGGAAAGAATCAATAGATTGATAGCAATGAGTGGAGAGAGGACTCATCCCGTGCTTCTGGTCCTTGGAAAGCTGTTCCTGCAAAACACCATCAGAAAATACAATGCAAAATTTTTGGATTTTGGAATATGCAAATTTTTATGGGTTTTGAAAATATTTGAATTTTTACAGAGATTTTTAAAATATTCAAGTTCTTGTGGAGATTTTGGAAAATATTTGAATTTTTTTGTGGAGATTTTGGAAATATTCAAATTTTTTTGTGGAGATTTGGGTTTAGACATAGCTAATGCATCATCAAAGGGTGTTTTGAACCACTGGCTAGGGGTCCTTGCTCCTTCCCTTTTCGCTAAGGAAACTGCCCAAAGCTGGGCGTGCATTTGAAAGTGACATCCTATAACCGACCGTCTTTGATCAATGGTGCCCCTACCGAGGCCATACCCGAGAAACATTCGGTCTTGGAGGGAGAAGAGAAGAATAATTGGGGATAAACTTTGTGCAGGATGGGAGATATCGGGACTTGAATGCCTTCCAAGGTGTTCCCTTCAAAGAGGCAGTCTGTTGTGCCGGGGCTTTGTGCCTTTAATTTTTTTAGACCCTTGACATGCATACGACCAGGGTTTTCCCTGCGGGGACTTTGCCACTCTTGACATGCCATAATTCATACTTTTGCTTTTATCGAAATTTTGACTTGATTTTCATAATAGCCCTTTTTGCGAAATGTATATCATGAAAACTCATATTGATTTTGGGTCAAGACTGCCCCTATTTGAGACTCCTCTCGTATTGGGGATTACCTAGGTTGGTCATCTCATCCGTCAACCTCTTGCCCCTGCATGCGGCTGAGTAAAGAAGAGAAAAGACTTTCACGAATACTCATGGCATGGCCAAAGTAGCAACGGTGTCTAACCAAAGAGCCGGCTAAGGACGCCGTGAAGTGTGTGAAATGCCCAGCTAAGGGTTGCCCTTAACAAGCGGGGAGAGAATGTCGAATTCCCAGCACGGGGTTCTTATTAACCAAAGGTGCTGCATAGCAAGCCTAAAGACTCTTTTGAGAGTGATTTAATTAAACAAAAGCCTAAGATAAAGGTTTAAAACACCACTCTTAATCTCGTTAAGAAGCACTTGATTTTGAAATCATGCGTGAAGTAATGAGAAAATGATATCATTAAAATGCATACTTACGCCAATATGTTACCTTGCGACCTTTGTAGAAGCAGCTGCCGCGAGAAGCGATCTTGATCATCATGAGATTTGTCCTCTTTGGCAGTCAAAAGAATTGGAAGCAAAGGATTTGAAAGTGGCTTAACAAGAGGGAGTGGTGCCAAGACCAGACTCAGACGAATAAGGAGAAAAGGAAGAGAGGCGAGGGCTAGAACTCCCTTGCTAAGGCTCGGAGACCCTGATCACATGATACAGTCTACAGAAGAAGCGGAAAATTAGGAGGTGGAGTGAGGACTAAAGCCTCGAAAGCAATGGGAGAAAGGGCAGATGCCCAAGGCAGTGGATGTGGAAGAAGTTGGGTCAGACCCAGAATTAGGAGGAATCAGAAGAAGAAATTGGTAGATGGAAAGAGGTGGATCCGGAGGGTCCAGAGGCAGAGGAGGAGAATCATGATAGGAGGAATCCGGAGGCTCCGGAGGAATATTGAAAGAAGGGATGCGATGCCCTGGGGAGAAATAGGGAAAAAGATGATGGAAAAGGAAGAAGAAAATGAAGGATGTGATGTCCCGGAGGAGTAGAAAGATGAATCGGAAGAAAGATGGAGGGTCCGGAGGTTCCGGGGGAATGAAATCAGGAGGGTCACGATGCCCTGGAAGATGATAGAGAGAATAAGACGGAGAATTCGGAGGTTCCGGAGGAAGAATATAGAAAGGGGCGCGATACCCAAGAGAGAGGAATGAAGGAGGATCAGGAGGAAAATCCGGAGGTTTCGAAGGTAGCAAATGAGAAGGGGCGCGATGCCCAAGGGGAAAATCTGGAGGTTCCGGAGGAAGAAGGTGGAAAGGGGCGCGATGCCCGAGAGAAAGGTCCGGAGGTTCCGGAGGAGGAGAATGGAAAGGGGCGCGATGCCCGAGGGGAAAGTCCGGAGGTTCCGGAGGAAGAAGATGAAAAGGGGCGCGATGCCCGAGGGGAAAGTCCGGAGGTTCCGAAGGAGGAAAGTGGAAAGGGGCGCGATGCCCGAGAGAAAGGTCCGGAGGTTCCGGAGGAGGAGAATGGAAAGGGGCGCGATGCCCGAGGGGAAAGTCCGGAGGTTCCGGAGGAGGAAAGTGGAAAGGGGCGCGATGCCCAAAGAGGAGGGATAAAATTCCTGGAGGTTCCAGGGAGATAGCAGGAAAAGGGACGCGATGCCCCAGGGATAGTGGATAAAAAGATGAAGATGAATAAGATGGGAAGTGCGGAATATCCGGAGGTGCCGGAAGGCGGGGAAGATACGGGTTTGGAAACCCGGGAAGCAGGAGGTGCAAATGCATGCAATGGGATGGATGCGATGAATGCAATGAATGCGCGAATGCAATGAGATGCAAAGAATATGGAGAATATGAAGGGCGAGAGGACGAGATCCTCCTCCTAACCCTGGGAATGGCCCATGGAAAAGATGTGATAGACAAGAAGGTGGATGAAATAGCGGAAGGTCTTTCGGCACCAAGATAACTGCCCCTCCACGACAGTGAAAGAATACAGCCAAATGGCCTAATGGATGAAATACAAGTCCATGACGAAGCTTCAATAGTAAACGACAACTCCCTTGGAGGGTGAAAAGTAATGGTGTGAGGGAGTTGGAAAGTAGGGCTCAGAAGCATCATGTTGCCCGGGGGTTCAAGATTTGGAAGTTGGAACAGAGGGTGCCCTGCCCGGCCCTTACACAGCATCAGTGCTTGGCATGACGGTGACTTGGCCTCTTCAATCATGCCTGGCACAATAACCCGGATTGGCATCCGGCAAACAAATTCTTGCGTCTTGAATAGCGCGGCCAAATCCTTGCTGCCCGGCTCTTGATCATTTTCGGCACAAATAGCTGCAGAAGCACGCCCCTTCCGAGTAGTAAAAGGAGGTGAAGCGGAGGCGGAAGGCTTTGTGAGTGGTGGAGGTATAATGGAAAGTGTTGGCGTAAGTGGAGACGGAGGTTCAAACACATCAAGTTTCTCCCTTTGCTTGCAAGCGGTCGGGGTTAGCTCGAGTGCAAAAAGTGGTGGGTCCTGCTCAGGATTAGCCATAGGTAAAGGTGGAGGGTTATGTGGTGGAATAGGCAAAGTGGGTTTTAAAGGGATAATGGAAGACCGAGGTGGCGGTAATGGGAGGCTAATTGGGGAAGGTTTAATGGTGTAATTAATGGAGGCCGATGGTGTGGAGGTAGATGGCTTAATGGGTGGTGGTTTAATAGTGGAAGGCTTGGGGGAGGCCAGTGTTGCGGAGGTTAATGGTGTAACTGGAGGAGGTGTAATGGGTGGAGGGTTAATGGGTGAAGGTTTGGTGCGTAGGAAATGCCGAATGGGGCGAGCGGTGTTTGGAGTGGTGAAAAACTCAAGATGCGTCGGCGCGGGTGATTGGAGTATCGACCCATCGTCGTAACACCAAGAAGTCTCGGAAATAGGGGTTGGATCGGGGATGGTGGCTTCATTCTGAGCGAGGGGTTCATCGAATGATAGTGGGGGAAGTGGAAAGTTAAGGAAACTCGAAAGGGGTGCCTGCATAGCTTCATCATCGTACATTGCTTCAGATTCTTTAATTGCCGGCTCTTGCTCATTTGGAATATCAACACTGTAGTCGTCCATCCTATCCTTCCATTCTCTCTCCATTCTTGTAATATCATCCAAAGCCGCATGGAGAGGATTAATCGGAGTAGGAGGAACTGGCCGTGAACTTGTAACCCTCTTTAATTGTTCCTCCATGGAAGCAATCTTATCAAGGATATCCTGCTGGAGGGGAGTAACATGAACAATAGAGGGTTGGCAGGGCATTGAAGGAGGAGCCGCATAAGAAGGCCGTGGAGGGGAATTGACGCGATAACCCGAAGAAGAACCCGGATGGGCCGGATTGCAAGGAATAAAAGGGCCTCGGGGCCGTGTTGGAGGAGGAATAGAAGGAGGCGGGTGTCGGACCACCCGAGTAGAATGAATAGGGGGAGATGGGTAATGGGCTACCTGAATATGATTGGAAAGAGGGGGTGGGTGATGGGCCACCCGTGTAGAATTGGAGGGAGATGGGTGATGGGCCACCCGAATAGAATTGGAATGAGGGAGAGATGCATGAGATGTACCCTCAACGGCAGCCTTAAGGGCTTGGATCTGTTGAGGGGTAAGATGATCTAATGCATGCAAGATTTGAGAAACTTTCCCATCATTAGGACGAGGTGGTCCCGTAGGAATAGTGGCTCGAACTTGAGTAGGGGGACCATGAGGATGGACATTGCCCATGGGTCGGGCATGACCATGAGAATAAGGACGTGGTCCCTTGAAAGAGTGGTGAGAATTGTGATGATTAACATGTTGAAATTGAGGATGAGAAGTGCTAGGTTGTGCATCCTCATGAATTGAATTGAACATGTTTTTCTTATCATGGTAAACCATTATGTAATCAAAATTTCACAATAATATGCAAAGAAGCACACAAGTTGGAATGGTTACCGTGATTTTGATTGTTTAAACCTTGGTGAATTAATGAATTTTATGCAAATTGATATGATTCACACAAGGAGAGTCCTAGTTTCAATATGATTCACTTCAATGCCAACTAGGAACTCTCACTCACCACGTATTAGGCCAACTATATCGGGACTCCAAAAGGGTACAACCTGCCCGCCGTCCGTGAGGGAATCCACGGGTGCGGGGACTTATGGAGGCTTGGTTTAGGAATTTCCAATCCAAAGAGACGGAATGCTCAATGGAGGGTCGTTCCTTCACCAAGGGGGTGTGTGGATCCTAATGAAGAGAGAGGAGGTCTCCCAAACCAAATGCAAATGAAGAATGAATGCAACAGGAGAAATCAAGCCAACCACAATAATATGATCAATCAACCAAGATAAGCAGGAAATATCATAAAAAACCACAGCCGGGGGGTTCTGGAAACCCACAGAAAAAACACGCCCTAGAAGGGGGCGCTACTAAACAAAGACACGACGGTGTGACTGTCGTGAATAAACGTGAGGGGCCCAAGGGCAGGGTAAAACGCGCCTTAGGGTGAGGCGCTACCAATAAAAGACACGCCCTGGGGCAGGGCGTTAATTGTCAGGGATGCTCAACCGAATAAGAGACGCCCATGGGTGTGGGCGTTAAATCATGAAAACGCGCCCTCAGGAGAGGCGCTACCAAATAAAGAAACGCCCTGTGGGAGGGCGTGAATTCAAAGGCAGCTATATAAAGCAAGAAAGCCCGGAAGTAAGCTGGAAAACGCCCTGTCTGAGGGCGTAAAATATGAAGAAGACGCCCTTGGTTAGGGCGTTAAATCAATAAAAACGCCTCTTCCAGAGGCGTGAATTAACTGTCTCCAGGAAACCTTCGCGGCCAGCAATAACAGAGAGAACACTCACAGAGCCAACAACATGCAATCAATAAATATGAATATCAAAAGGGCACGCGAGGGTGCCAAGGGGAAAGGGGTAATAAAGGAAGAACACAAAGTGTCCCACCGTGATCGCCAATTTGTAGATCTATTTAAAATCCACACTTAAGGAAAATATTAAGAATAAAAAGCAATAATCAATAAACAATAGTGGAGATGAAACATGCACGAGGTGCTAAAAGGAGGTTGTGATGTGATCGCCAGAGACACGAGGGTCTCAAGTGGAGATGATAAGGGGAAAGTGATCGCAAATACCTCAAATGTGCGGTTGATTGTGAGTACTCCTTTTCTCTTCAAATCGGCCGGCCGACGAAGAGAGTTCTTCAACTTGGTTACCCTTGCAAAAAAAAACACACAACACAAAAGAATTGGATTAGAAATAATGTGTGTGTAGCATCAATTCTTAATAAAGATGAGCATGAAAATTGATTAAGAACACACCTTAAGGGTATTAGCCCTTAAACCCCTATGCAAAGAGGGTGTGGGAGATGTATGATGAATGCAAATAATAATAAAAAAGGGGAGGTCTCAATATGATGATTGAGAAAGAATTATCAATAACAATGATGCATGCATGTGAATTATGAACTAAAATAAAAATAAGATAGGGGAGAAGGGGAATAGAAAAATCTGATTGTTTGGCTTTGATGCTCGATGGGGAGAAACTTCAAGAGGGATGAAGAGGTTGATCGTGAGAAGCCCTCCTTAGCCAAAGGCCACCTTCGGTTCCTGTAAAAAGAAACAAAAGAAACAAACAGAAGAAAAGGGAGCAGAAGAAGAAGAAGAAGAAGAGAAGAAAAAGAGAAAAAAACAGAAGAGAAGGGAGACGGAAGAAGAAGAAGACAGCAGCAGAAGAAAGAAAAAAAAGGAAGAAGAAGAAGAAATAATAAAAACAACAGGGAAGAAAACCTCCGGCATCCAACCTTAACAATAGAGCTAATAGCTCTATTAAATAGGATTTGGAGGAGATAAACATGGGTAAGAGTCCAAAGAGGGAAGGATAAGAATGGGCAAGAGCCCCATTCAAAGCAGGTGTCTAACGAAGCAAGGACTCTCTGGGGAAAGGGCTGCGAAGCCAGAAGGTGAAACACGCCTTAGGTCAGGGCGTTAATTTAAGAATTGACGACCTACGCATACGGCGTTTCTCAAAAACACGCCCTGCACAAGGGCGTTTCTCAAAAACCAAATTTAGAAATAAAAACTCCCTATATTTGAAAAATGTAAAACACGCCTTAATTAAAGCCACGTTTAAAAACACGCCCCTGAGAAGGGCGTTAATTTCAAGAGCTCAAATGGGGAAGTCGGTCAAAACCAAAAGAATTAACGCCCTCAGGTGAGGTCATCCTTTCTTTAAGAAACGCCCTAGATTAAGTCATGTTTTAAGAAAACACGCCCTTACCCAGGTCGTAAATTCGGAAAATTCATAAAATAGATAAAATGGGGGAGAAATAGATAAAATGGGAAGACACGCCCTAGACCAGGTCGTGTTTCAAAAACACGCCCCTGATGAGGGCGTGAATTCAGAAAATAGAGATAAATGCCCAAGAAATCCGAAAAAATAGGAAAATGAGATAAAATGGGGAAAAATAGGAGAAATTCAAGAAAAGTGGGAAAACCACTCAAATAAGCTGATTTGAGGGTCAAATGGGGCATCGCAAAGCGATATGAAATATACTCAAAATGACGTCAATTTTGGCGTGTCTACACTGCCGGGTGCCGTGGGCACCGTTGTGACTAGGGTAGTCAAGGCCGTAGGCATCACATTGACTAGAGTAGTTGGGTGCCGTTGGCACGGTGGTGACTGGAGCAATCGGGTGCTCTGAGCACCACTGTGATTGGGGCGACCAGGCGCGATTGAAACTGGGAGAGTAAGGTACCCTGCACATCATTGCTAGAACGATCAGGTGCCATGAACACGGCTGAGACTGGAGAGCCTAAGCGCCGCTGGGGCTGAAGTCGGGCATCGCTGGGACTGGGCAGTTGGGTGCCGTAGCTATTGTTGTAACAAGAATAGCTGGACATTCTGGTGTCGTAGGCACCGTAGTGACCGGAGTAGCTGGGCGGTCGGGTGCCGCGGGGCACCGTTGAGACTAGAGTAGCTGGGCAGTCGAGTGCCAGGGATACCATTGGGACTAGAGTAGCTGGGTAGTCGAGTTTCAGGGGCACCGTTGTGACTGGAGTAGCTGAGGGAACTAGGCGTCGGGAGACGCTGGTGGTTAGGCGTAGCTAAGACTGGCAGTCAGGAGCCGAAGGCACCGTTGTGGCTGGAGTAGCTGGGCAGTCGGGTGCCAGGGGCACCGATTAGACTGGAGTAGCTGGGCAGTCGAGTGCCAGGGGCACCATTGTGACTAGAGTAGCTAGGCATTCGGGTGTCGGGGGCACCGTTGTGATTGGAGTAGTTGAGGGAACTAGGCACCGGGAGACCCTACTGGTTAGGCACAGTTGAGACTAGTAGTCGGGTGCCAGGGGCACCGTTGTGGCTGGAGTAGCTGGGCAGTCGGGTGCCGGGGGCACTGATGAGACTGGAGTAGCTGGGTAGTCAAGTGCCAGGGACACCGTTGTGACTATAGTAGCTCGGCAATCGGGTGCCGGGGGCACCGGTGTGACTGGAGTAGCTGAGGGAACTGGGTGCCGGGAGACCCTGGTGGTCAGGCGCAGCTGAGACTGATAGTCGGGTGTCGGGGACACCGTTGTGGCTGAAGGAACTAGGCGCCGTGATACCCTGGTGGTCGGGCGTAGCTGAGAGTGGCAGTCGGGTGCCGGGGGCACCGTTGCAACTGGAGTGGCTGGGCAGTCGGGTGCCGAGGGCATCTTTGTGACTAAAGTGGTTGGACGTTGTGAGACCCTAATGGTCACGCTAGGGGTGCGTCCAAAGAGGCAGGGGCTTGACACTTCATCTTGCGTCAAGACTCGTAAAGTATGCCCATTATTAGGGTAACCACATTAAGGGCCCGCTTATCAAGGTGACACCTGGGTGGCACACGATCATCGAGGCAAGGAATCGGGTAGGGTGCTTTCATCAAGCAACATCTGGTGGTGCGCGATCATCGAGGCAGGGACTGGGTAGGGTGCTCTCATTCAACAACATCCGACGATGCACGATCATTGAGGCAGGGACCGGGCAGGGTGCTCTCATCCGGCAACATCCAGTAGTGAATGATTATCGAGATAGGTATCGGGCGGGGTGCTCTCATTGGGCAACATCTAGTAGTGCATGATTATCAAGGTAGGGATCGGGTGGGGTGCTCTCATCAAGCAACATCTAGCGGTGCATGATTATTAAGACAAGAATCAGACAGGGTGCTTTCATTAAGCAGCATCTGGGTTATGTACGAACATCGAGACAGAGATCAGCTAGGGTGCTTTAATCAAAGTAGCATTAGGGTTGTGCATAAACATCGAGGTAGAGACCGACCAGGGTAATTTTATAAAAGTAGCATCAGGGTTATACATGAATATTGAGGTAGAGACTGGCTTGGGTGCTTTCATAAAAGCATCATCAAGGTAGTGCATGAACATCGAGGTAGAGATTAGGTAGGGTGGTTTCATAAAAGTAGCATCAGGGTCATGCACGAATATCAAGGCATAGATCCGACAGGGTGCTTTCATAAAAGTAGCATCAGGGTAATGCAAGACTATCGAAGTAGAGCCCGGGCAGAGTGCTTTTATCCAGCAACATTAGGGTCGTGCACGATTATTGAGGCAAAGCCCAGGCATGGTGCCTTCATCAAGCAACATCCAGGCAACATCCGATCGTCAAATGACATCCAGATAGGATGCGTTCATCAAAGTAGGGGTCGCCTTTGAGGGGTTTATGTTTTGGCTAAATGACGTATGAGGGACAATCATGCGACATGCCTCGGCGTGAGCCTAGCAAACACAAAAATAGCCAACCAAGTCCTTCACGTGCTGTTTGTAGTCCCGGGGAAGAGCTCCATGCATCTTATGACCCTTGGCCACCCCATGGGGGGTTTTATAGAGTTTGAAAGGGGCTTTACGTGGACTTGCTCGGGGGCGGCGAGCAGGTCCACGTAAAGGAGGGGTTTATGCAGACTTGAATGGGGTTTTTTGAACGTGGTCTCCTTGGGGACCGCATTCTCATGAACGCGGTCACCAGGGTGACCGCGTTCTAGCCTGTCATGTGGGCCCCGGTTTACCCGGACCTGCTCGGGGGGGCCGAGCAGGTCTGCATAAACACCCCCTCTGGGACGCGGTCTCCTTGGCTACCACATTCTTGTGAACACGGTCATGAAGGTGACTACATTCAGAAACGGGTGGGTAGGTCCGCATAAAGGGGGTCTATGCTGGCTAAAGTGGTTGGGGGCTTCCTGGTCTGTGTAAACCTCTCTCCCTAGGGCGGTCGGATGGACTAGAATGGCTGGGTTTGACCTAGAGGAGAGAGAAAGGTCATGTAGGTCCTACTGGTGTTTAAGACGGGCTGGAGCAATGGGTTTGAATGGGCCATAGTTGAGTGAGTCTGGGATTTAGGTGGGTTTTAACGATTGGCTGAGTTCAGGGGTTTGGGTTAGTTATGTGAGCCGAGGCTTATGAGGGTTGGGTGGGCTGGGTGAAGAGATAGCTTACTTGAATTTGGACCTAGAACGGTCGAACTCGGTGTTCGTCTGAGCTCCGTCTTGAATGCAGTGGACCCAGGTGTGATTCGACTATTAGAGTTACCGGTGTCGAGCCGCTTGTAGAAGGTGTGTCAGGCGTTGTTCCCTGCCTTTTCGCCATGCATCGCATGACGCGATGGGTTGCTGGGAGTCCCGGGTTGGCCCGATAACTAAGGTGTCGGCATGATGATGCCGTATGTAGGGTATTTGGTGGCGGTCCCTGAATCTTTTCAGAGTGTCGTTCGGTACGGCAGGTTGTCCAGAACCTTGGATCCGACTCGATTGTCAGAAAACTTGTTAGTGTAGTGCCCTTTTCTCGGGGACGATCTTCGCTTGTTATGTTGTGCCGTTTGACAAGGTGAAATGTCTTGATTTCCAAGCTCAACTCGGTTGGTAGGCCACCTTTGGCGTTATACCATTTTGCACTGTTTAGAGAATATTTCCCTATGCTTAATCCTTGATTAATTTGAGAAAATAAGTAGGTGTCAATAAATTCCCCCCATGGGATGTGCGTTGGAGGCAAAGACGACAGCGTGCGGCCCGTGCGCCTTGCAGGTTTTGATTTCTCCTGGCCTTATCGACGTTGTGGGAGTTACTTGTTCTGGGAGTTGATGCTCTTGTTGCGATCTTCCATGCGACGGTGGCACATTTGAAGAAGACCATTGAGCCTGGGAGGTTGTAGAGCTGGATTCTGGAGAGATCTGGGTTGCTGGCGGTCGGCCTCGATGAGGCGTGTTGATCAGGTGTTGCTGGGGTACTGCCTCATCGAGGTGCCTTGGTTCAAGGTTGCTGGAGACCTGCCTCGGCGAGGCATGTCGGCTTGAGGTTGCTGGAGCCCTGCCTTGGCAAGGCGACCTGGTTCGAGGTTGTTGGAGACCTGCCTTGGAGAGGTGTCTTGGTCCAAGGTTGTTGGAGACCTACCTTGGCGAGGTGTTTTGGTCTGTCGTTGATGGGGACCTTCATCAACGAATCATGTCGGCCTGAGGTTGTTGGAGACCTGCCTTAGCGAGGCATCTTGGTTTGAAGTTGTTGGATTTTCCCTCAGAGATGCGTGTTGGCTTGAAATCATATTTGGCTGATCCTTGAGGTGTATGGCCAAATGTTGATGCGGTTAGTGTGCTGGTTGACCACCGAGGTGTATCAACTAGGAACTCGGCTCCGCTGATCTCTGAGGTATATTGCTCGGGAGCACGATCGACTGATCACTGAGGTGCCGCTGAAGGTATCGTCGTTGGCTGGCCATTGAGGTGTAATGATCCGAGAGCGTGATAGACCGACCCTTGGGGGTGTGTTGGTCTAGGGTTGCTGTAGACAGGGCTTTGAGGCATAGTAGTCTATAGGTCATCTTGATTGGTTCATGTGGTTGTTGTTGTTGATCTGCCTGTGAGGCGTTGTGGCCTATTGCTAGAGACTAGGAACTGGATACTGGGGGTCTGCCTGAATAAAGCATACTGGCCTGTTGTTGGCAACTGGAAGTTGGAGGCTAGAAACTAGATACATAGACAGGAGACCTACCTGGCTGAGGCATGTCGGTCTATTGCTGGAAGCTGGAGGTTAAAGACTGGAAGTTGGAAGGTAAAAATTGAATACTGGGACTAGAGATTGTGACACAGATACTGGATACCGAGTACTGGGGATGGAAACTGGGAACTGGAGGCTAGAAGCTGGATGTTGGTACTGAAGACTGGGATTTGGATACTAGGTACTGGGACTGGAGATTGGGTACTGGGGCTAGGAATTAGGAGCTGGAGACTAGAAACTGGATACTGGACATTGAGATTAGGATTTGGATACTGGATATTAGGACTGGAGATCGGAAACTGGAGCCTAGAAATTAGATGCTGGGACTGGAAGTAAGGATTTGGATACTAGAAGCTAGGACTAGAGGCATGCCCTTATGAGGCGTGCTAGCATGTTGCTGGAAACTGGAATTGGAGATAGGAAATTGGATATCAGATGTTGGGAACTAGAGACCGGGACTGGATACCAGGACCGGAGGCTAGGATTGGATACTGGATACCAAGATTAGGGACTGGAGGTTGGATATTGGGTACTGGGATAGGAGACTCGGAGCTGAGTGCTAGAGGCCTGCCTGGGTGAGGCATTCTGGCTTGTTTCTAAAAGCTGGAAGTTGGAAGCTGGAGGCTGGAAGCTGAAGGCTGGAAGCTGGAGATTAGGGGCTGGATATCAGAAATTGGGCACTGGGGCTGGGGACTGGAGACTACAATTGGAATAGGATACTCAGACTGGGTACTGGGTATTGGAGCTGGAGCTGGATACTAGGAATCAGATAATGGAACTGGCTGTTGAAGTCTAGAAATGGAGCTAAATAGTGGAGACTAAACACTGGAACTAGATACTGGAGCTGGAGTTTGATATAGGGGAGGGTACTGGAACTGGATCTTGGGGACTAGGTATTGGGATTGGATACTGGAGCTAAATGTTGTAAGCAGAATGCTGGAAGCTGGATATTGTAGTCGGATACTTGACCTGGATACTGGAGGTTGGTTAGTGGAAATAGGTACTAGGAATTGGGTAAGGGAACCGAACATTGGGAGCTGGATGATGGTACTGGATACTGGAAACTGAGTATTGGACCTGTATACAAGAAGCCGAATAATGGGAATTGGAAGCTGGAAGTCGGATACTGGAAATTGGCAGCTAAAAGTGAGATATTGGGACCGGGATTGGAGGCTGGAAGCTGGATGCTGAAAACTAAAGGCTGAAAGCTGGATACTAGAAGCTGGAATGTAGAGACTAGAAGGTGGAAATTGGAAACTGGAAGCTGGATATTGGAGACTGGAAGCTGAAAATGGGATACTGGGATTGGAGTCCAGAAGCTGGATACTTAATCTGGATACTAATTAAGATTGGATATTGGAGGCATGCCCGTATAAGGCATGCTGGCCTGTTGCTGGGAACTAGAGCTGGACGACTAACCACTAGGGTGTTGTAGCCAGAGACTGCGGCTGGAGCTGGAGCTAGTCGTCTAACAGGAGGGGGTGTTGTACCTGGGGAATTGGAACTCGAGATGGCTGACTAACCGCCGAGGTGTTGTAGCCGGAGACTGGACCTAGAGCTGGAACTGGAGTTGGCTGGCTGACCGCTGAGGTGTTGTAGCCAGAGACTGGAGCTGGAGCTTGCCGGCTAACCGCTGAGGTGTTGTAGCCGGAAGGCTAGGACTGGTCGGCTGACTGCTGAGGTGTGTAGCTGAATGCTAGAGCGGGAGGCTAGAGCTGGAGCTGGCAGGCTAAATGCTGATGTGTAGTAGTCGAAAGATTGGGGCTGGTCGGCTAACCGTTGAGGTGTGTAACCGAATACTGGAGGTGGTGATTGGAACTAGAGCTGGCCGGCTAACTGCTGATGCGTAGTAGCCAGAGGATTGGGATTGGTCGGCTGACCGCTGAGGTATGTAGCCGAATACTAGAGCTGGAGATAGGAATTGGAGCTTGTTGTCAAACTGCTGATGTGTAGTAGCCGGAAGACTGGGACTGGTCAGGTGACCATTGAGGTGTGTAGCCGAATACTTGAGCTGGAGACTAGAACTGGAGCTGGCGAGCTAACTGTTGATGCGTAGTGACTGGAAGACTGGGACAGGTCGACTGACCGTTAAGGTGTATAGTTGAATACTGGAGCTAGAATTGGTGATGACTGACCCTCAGGGGTGTACTGGCTACCATTGATGTGGAGTGATGTTGAGCTCGCCATCTGCGGGATGTCGCGGTCGACGGCTTTCATCAGTGAGGAGTAGAGAAGAAGATAGTTATTTTTATTCTCTTTACCGGCTCTACAGCCCTTGCGGGTTTTCGCCAGAGCTGCCCCCCTTTTGCTTTTTCTAGTATGCCCTTGTAGGTTTTCACACCGAGGGGTGTTGGACACACTTTTTCCATTACATACATTCATCTTTTCTATCGTTTTATCATCCTTTCGTTCTTTGTTTATTTGGTTTATTAAGTGCATGGACGTGCCCATCACAGAGTGACAATTTATTCGGGTTCTAAAGACCATGGTGGTCCAAAACCAGTGGTGCGCTCCATTTGACTAACCAGACGAATGGGTATCGAGTCGGGACTAAAACCTACTGTGCCATAAAGGTCGCGACGTTAATTACATCTCCCTAGAAGAGAGAAAACCTTTGATTAAATGCCAGGAAAAGGGGCCCTCAGGCCTAAAATTGATATTAATGAAAGGTGTGAGAAATGTGAATTTTAACAAGATATCTCCCATTGAGGGGTAAGCATCAGGACAAATCTGGTCCTTTATTGACTGAGTCATATTTGGACATGGGTCCGAATTTGCGAGCGTATGTCTACTAGGAACATGGTAAGTTCAATATTTTTGAATTAGAGAAGTAGGGTTAACCCCCAATATGAAGGAGCTAAAAGTAATGGAGTATCGGCCCGAAACAAGATCGAACTATTGTTGAATCTAAAAGATGGTGCAGATCGGATTCAGAGGGGGGGTGAATGAATCCCCTTTAAAATATTTTGCCCAAATAAAATTGAATTAGAAAATATTGCGGAAATAAACTCTAGAATTTGGTTAAGCCACGATATGCAAACAAACACCTCACTAGTGTATGCGAGCCTAAGCATACATCTACCGTGAATTATGAAACAATGAATCAAACCACTGCATAATGAATTTTAGATGGTTCAGCCTGCTGCCTGCAGACCTACGTCCATCCCCCAACTCTAACCAGAGTGAGGCTTACTGCTGCCTAATAGCTTGATCCGCTGAGCATCACAGCTTGCTTACATCCGCTGAGCATTATAGCTTGGCTTCCGCTGAGCATTACAGCTTGGCTACCGCTGAGCACCACAACTTGATGTCCAGAGGAACAAATCCTCTGCAAACGCTGACACATAGCTTGAAGTTCAATAAGAAAATGAAAGAAATCGACAATGAACAAACAACATTGGAAAGTTGTAAATGGAATGTAAACAATATAGCTCACGCAGGAGCCAATCTGGCTTGGATCTGATCCAAAGGCCGGTAGAGACAAATCTTCAAGAACTACTTCAATTGCTTCACAATCTCTTCTCTCAAGATCCCTCTTCTTCATTATCTCACGATCACTCTTCTCTTTCTGACTCACACTCTTCTTTCTCTTTGATGTCTTCTGAATTACGGCACTTTGTTTTTCTTAGATGTTCACTCTCTCTTAATTTCTCGAACACTATCTTCTTCTCAGCTGCTCTCTCACTCTATGCTCTTCTTCTTCTCTATGTGCTCACGTTTCTCTTTTCTCTCAGAGTTTTTCTCTCTCGCGCACTCTTGGCTCTTCTGCTCTTCCAGATTCTGGCTATTTTCTTTCGACTTCTTCTTCTCATTCGTTTTGCTCCTATCGCAGAAGGACTTTTTATATGGCTTCAGACCTAGGGACCCACGAGCTCACGCATTGGGCGTGTGGAGGGCTCGTTCCCGCCTAATTGGAGATGACACGCGTCAGGTGTAGATAAGTGAGCTGATCCACGTGGCAGAATCCTCTGGACGCATCTACCTTGGATCACGTGCCAATAATCTACTGTTCTGGAGACTTGTGCCCATCATTGGGTGACTTGGGATCATGTGCCTCAGCTTTAGTTCAAGCTCATCTGCTCGCCTGAGATTTAATGAGTTCTGCCCTTCATATGTTTGATGAAGTTCCTGCCAATAAGAAATGAAACATTTCATCAAACACTTTCTAGTTAGATTAGTGTCAGAGAGAAACATGATTAATAGATAATCAAATATGCTTTGAATGAGATTCCATGATAGAGTCATTCATGCAATTAATTTGATTAGATTCTAAGTCTTGAACCACCACTAGTAGACCTTCAAGAATGTGCTTCGACCAGTTTCAGTGGAGAATGCATGATGTGCATCGACCTTGATCATGATGCACCAACATGCACAGACTTAGTGTGGCATGGGTAAACACTTAGCATTGATCTAGTGAAGACATACACTGACCTAGTGAACACATGCATCGACCTCAGGTTCAATTGCTTGGTCACTAGCCTCGACCTAACCTTCAACCGCTAGGTTGCTTACGTTGACCTTGTAAAAGATGCACTGACCTTATAGCTCAAGGTACCAGATGTGCACCGACTTGAAAAATTAGGTCCAATGTTCATAGACTTGACTTCGTCATGCAGTATGTGAGGTGCATCGACCTTAATGTGCATGAAGCACAATATGCACCGACCTGTGTGTGCACGATGCAAGATGTGCATCGACCTTGATGCTGGTTGATAGAAAAGTGCACCGACCTAATATGCAACTGTGGACGTCAAAAAAAATGATGATGATCATATAGCATGCACGTCTCAGCACTCAAGAGTGAGTCAAAGACGGGAAGGTTGAATAAACCCTATGCTTCCTCCAAGAAGGTTGAATACCTGCCCGGTGCTCTGCCACCCAACAAAGAAGCCCCTCGTGCTGAAGAGATGGCCCCCACTCTCCAGTCGGCATTCCCAATGGCCGAATCAAAAGAAACTCAAGAATTCGAACACATGTCCGGCACGCGTCGGAGATCACTCAAAGCTCAGAATCGGGATTCAGAGGCCCTGAACTAAACACCCCAACGGCGGTGCATTACCACTAAAGCAACACGGGAGGACAAGCGTCCGTCCGAAGAGCCGTGACTCCGAGATAAAGTCTAATCCGGCACGGCCTGCACTTAAACCGGCGCGCCCTTGCTCGGGCCTTAAACCGGCGCGCCCCTCCTGTGGCCATTAAACCGGCGCGCCCTATATTGGTTGTAACCCGGCGCGCCCCTTTACATGATGCTAGTCCGGCATGCCCCTTTATGTGTTGTTAATCCGGCGCGCACAACACCGCGTCGGTTTAACTCAAATGCAGTCCTGTCCGCTAGCCGATACCCTGTTTTCGCATCAGCCTGGTGCCTAGAGGGCATTCAATGCTCTGAAGCTCTGTCTCCATGGGCATTCAATGCTCTGGAGCCCTGTCTCCACCTCCGTTCGACAACGGAGCTGCATCGACGGTGAAGACAAGCATCGATGGGGGAGTAGCAGCAGCAAACATCCCTTCCTCGGATAAATGCCAGTGTACTGTGCAAATCAACGGACGACACCACAGACGAATGAGTTGGCGGGATCCTTCCGTCCGAGCCAAGAAAGGGCAGCTGGCTACATATACTCTGCATGTTGGACAGAGAAGAGGATGGGCTATTGAAGAGAGAACCCCCATGGCTGGCCATTGAAGAGAAGAGAGAAGGGAAGAGAGACCGGCTGAAGAAGAAGAGAATGCCACCCGAAGAGAAGAAGCCCCCCGTCCCTGCGCCCGTGAGGTGAAGAAGAAGAGAGTGAGGTTGAGAGCGAGAGGTGAGCTGGGAGGGGGAAGAGCTTGTGCTCTGTTCCCCCCGTCCATGTATCTCTTCCCCCTTTTTTATCCCTCCATAATGTATTTCTCCTTCGTGGAGATGAAATTTCTTGAGCTTGAGCCATTTTTCCCCCCTTTGGTGGATGAATAAACAGAAGGCCCCTTATTGGCAAACACGATCTTTTGTCTTTCTTCTTCTTTCCCCTTCCTCCTCCTCCTCATCCAGGGCCCTTCGAAGCATGCTCCTCCGTAGCATGGCCTTTCGAAGGAGTTCGTCGACGGATGAATATTCATGGCCTCTTACGGCATACACCTGTCCCACCTACGAGATCATCACCCTGAGTTGCTGGAACTCTTGAAGGCTTGTCCTCGAGTCTCCACATGCACTTACGGGTTAACGGAGTTCTTACTCTGAGTTTTGAGGTTCACCCCGGAGCTTTGCTCCGTTTGGTGTTCCCCTATTTATCTCTGGCAAGCCTCAGTCCGGGGGAGGTGCTGCCCATTTTTCGCCAGGAACAAATGAATCAAGCTATTCTCTGAGGGCCAGAACATCACATGCTTGAAGCCTTTGATCACGACTGAGCCTGCGAGTTCCTGCAACAAACTCTTCTAATAAAACATTCATATCTTCATGCTAATTCACCCTAGCAAACAACTAAAACACTTAAACTTCCTCTCCACAAACTTAATCTATCAGTTCGATAAACAAACTAATCAATAAATCAACCCACAGGTGAAAGAAACAAGAAACAGAGCATAAAAGAACGAAAGAAACCTCATAGAAGCTTAACCCAGCGCGCCCTAATCTGGAGTGGGCTAACCCGGCGCGGTACCCCCCCGCGCCGGTTTAGCCTTACACTCAAAACCCCTTTCATTTTTCCTTGCCACTAACCGGCGCGCTACACTATTCCTCCCCCTTTTTCAGCCTATTCCGGCACGCCCCTGGCCCTCTTCCTTCTTGCCATATAACTGGCGCGCCCCCCCTCATTGGGCCTATTCCGGCGCACCCTCCTCCATTGGCCATTAACCGGCGCGCCCAAACTTTGCACCACCTATTCCGGCATGCCCTTTTGGGCTTCCATTAACCGGCGCGCTCCCCTCTTTGCTTCCCTTAAGCCGGCATGCCTGAAAGGGAGAAAATGATTAATCAAATGAGAGAAGAGACTTGAAGCTAATGAATAAAACTAATAAAAAGTTTCCCCTTTCCATAATCCAAATTTTGTTCCGGGGGAGCTGCCCCCAGAAACCCCCGCAAGGGGCGTTGCCCCCGTGACCCCCACGACCTGACTGGGCAGGTCGAACCCCGCGACCTGACCGCGTAGGTCGATCCGCGTGCGAGGGCGCACGTTGGTGAGTTCGGGCTTCGCACTTAACAATTCACACCCTCGGGCTGGGTGCAAAGAGAAAATCGATGATGCCTTGTGGTATCGGATGTGGACCTCGGAACCTCCGACATGGTCGTGATCCGAACATATCTCGGGCCAATAGTTCGTTAACTCAACCCGAGTCTCCCAGGATCTAATCCCGCAACCCCACATTAAACTTGTCGTGTCTACGGCAGACATTTGCACGGTTTTATCATCGTCTTCGATGCTTCAAACGGGGACTCGCGTCCAAACAATGAATGGTCCGACCGTGACCGACACGCACGTATACCTTGGAACCTTCGTTTTCCAAGACTGTGCGTGAAGAGAAAAGTAAAGACGCCTTGTGGCATCAGACGTGGTCCTCGGAAACCCCGACATGGCCATAGTCCGCAACCACCTCGGGCCCATAGATCATCAGCTTGACCCATCTTCATCGGGATCCGATCCCGCACCCACATTAAACTTGCCGCACCTACGGCAGACGTCCGTACGGTTTTACCGTTGTCCTTGACGCTATTAATACGGACTTCCGTCCGAATAATGAATGGTCCGTTAGTGACCGACATATATATATACCGGGATCTAATTCCGCGCTCGCATTAAACTTGCCGTACTCACGGCAGACATTTGCACGGATTTGCTCCCGTCACCGTCTTATTTTCTACACGGACCTTCGTCTGAACACAAAATGGTCCATGAGTGACCGACAAAACCCGAATGGAATGAGGCGGCTCTCGTCCTCCTCGAACCCTACGCATAGGGACATCAATAAGACCGTCGTGAGTCATGCTCGGACCTCGGGTTCGCCCCAACCATGGTCATCGCCTGACCCACATCCTAGGCCTATAGCCGGCTATCTCTGTACACATCTTTGTTTTAGAATATAGTCCCGGGACACTTTCCCGCTGCCCCTCGGCACCGGAAATATTAATGATGCCCACGCAAGCCTCGTTTGGACCGCGGGAGGCGCCCCCGGAATGGTCCTGACTCGATCTTGCACCGGGCCAATAAACTCACCGATTTCTGACCACTCTAACCCGGATTTAACCGAATGCTTCCAGTTCCTGTGAACAATAAATTTGTCGTACCCGACATACATATGCTCCGATTTTCCTATGATGATTACCCGTTTCTCAAACCGGACACTTGTCCGAACATCAAATGGTCAACAAATGACCGACATAATCTCGAATGCTTTCTTCTCACCCTCGCACGGGGATTTCACTGCTTCCTAATAGACTTTTCACGTAACTAATTTTCTGGCCATGAGGCCCCTTTTCCCGGCGATTAATCAAGGGTGTTCCCCTCTCCGAGGGGATGTAAATGACGCCGTGACCTTTATGGCGCGGTGGGTTCCAGTCCCGACACGAACCACACAATCGTCTGATTAGTCAGATCGAGCGCACAATAAATCGTCACTTTGTGACTGGCACGCCCACGCACTTAATAAATGCCAATAAACAAATAAACAACGATTTTATTAAACAAAAAGTGCGTCCACAAGTCTGGCACGCCCGGTGGGACATGAACCACCCTTCGTCTCTTCGCCGGGATTTGGGGCCTCATGGCCTCCTAATAAACGATGTTTGTCTGCTTTGATGAATTGCAGGTGCTATCTTTGCCAACCCTATGGGGAGAAAAGCCAGACTAGGTGCAACTATCTTTATGGCCTCGAGGATGCTACTCTGAGACATACGCAACTTCCGTGAATCATGAAGGCCGCCCAAAAAGAAAAGGAGAGAAGAGAAAGAGAGAATAAGGGAGGAGAAACCAAACCCCCTTCCCGCAAGAAGAAAGGGAGAAAAGAAGAAAAGAAGAATAGAAGAATAGACGGGAAAATGAGGAAAGAAGAAAAGAAGAAAGAAACAAAAAGGGAAGAGAAAGAATCGGTGAGAGAGGGTTGTACGGCCATATCCGTTGAGACCCATGCTGAATAAAGATTACCACTGTGGGATTGATGCGGTGGAGCGAACCACTCATCCCCTCCTTGAGGGGGTGAGCGCTCTCCTACGTACCCGCCTTTGGTCTATTACAAAAAAAGAAGAGAAGAAAAGAAAGGACAAAAAAACTGGCAAGCATCGCCGACCAAAAAGGACAAGAAGAAGGCCGCCATCCTGCCCGACTCTAGGAGGGTCCGAGTCCATGGTGCCATGCCCGGGCCTGTTCCGCGTTCGTGCTGCCCCTATCTGGGAATGCTTTGTAGCAATGAGGCCGATCACGGCCACAAATCTAGAAGAGAGCATTCATACACCCCGCCATAGGAGTGTAAGACACAAAAGAACACACCCCGGCCTGGGGGCACGTGAAGAGAACTCTACCCCGCCACAGGGGCATAGAAGCCTTAAATAACACACCCCAACTCACGGGGATCTGAAGAAGCAACAATACACCCCACCTTGCGGGCATCAAAGCAACAATACACCCCACCTTGGGTGCACGAGAAGCAAACAACCCCCAGTGTGTCGGGGTAAAAAAAAAGAGGGGAATCCACCCCGCTCTGGGGCATAAGAAGAAAAGGATACACCTCGGCTCGGGGGCACATGAAGATAATCCACCCCGACTTGGGGGGCGCATAAAGCAAAGTTTATACCCCGGCTTAGGGGAACATGAAGAGAAATATATCCCTCTTTGGGGTCGAAGAAGCAGAAGAATCCACCCTGACTCGGGGGCACGCACAAAGCAAAAGTTACACCCCAGCCTAGGGGCGTTTGAAGAAGAAACTACGCCCGCTCTAGGGATATATGAAAAGACACACACCCTGCCTTGAGGGGTAGAAGAAGCAGAATACACTCCGCCTGGGGTGCACAAGAAGCAAAGCACACCCCGACTCGGGGGACATATGAGACAAAGAATACACCCCGGTTCAGGGGTATCTGCAAGAGAAATATACCCCGATATGGGGGCATATGAAACAAAAACACACCCCAGATTAGGGGAATACAAAGAGAAATATACTCCACCCTGGGGCAGAAGAAGCAGAAGAACCTACCCTTGTTTAGGGGCACTCGAAGAAGAACTACACCCTTCTATGGGGGCAGAAGAAGCAAAGACCATACCCCGCCATGCGGAATACAAAACAAGAACTCACCCCGGCCTAGGGGGCACACGAAGAAAGAAACACACGCCTTGCCTTGGGTGCACAAAAAGAGAAACACACCCCGGCCTGGGGGCATAAAAAAAAAAAACAAACAACACACTATGCCCAGAGTGCACAAGAAGCAAATACACCCCGCCATGGTGGCATAGAAGCAAAGAAGCAAAATCCGCCCCGTCCTGGGGGCATTAGAAGCATGAAGTTACACCTCGAATCGGGGGTACGTAAAGAAGAAACCCATCCTGCCTTGGGTGCATAAGAAAAGAAGAACACACGCCCCTACTCTAGGGGCATTTGAAGAGAAACATACACCCCGCCTGGGGGCATAAGAAGCAGAAAATACACCCTGTGCCGGGGGAAGATGAAGAGAAACATACACCCCGCCTGGGGGCATAAGAAGCAGAAAATACACCCTGTACCAAAAAAAATGAAGAGAAGTATACCCTTCTCTGGGGGCATAAGAAGTAGAAGTTACACCCCATCTGGGGGCCTAGAAGCCATGAGAGAATACACCCCGCTTGGGGGCATAGAAGAAGAGGTACACCCTAACCTGGGGGCACGTTAAGAGAAATACACTCCAGCGTGGAAGCATTAATGAGAAAAGAAGAGTAGAATAAAGAAAAAGACACGCATGAGGCAGACGTGGTCGTCGAGCCCGCCTCGTCACACAAAAGAAGAGAAGAAAAGGAAGAAAAGACACATGAGGCAGACGTGGTCGTCGAGCCCACCTCATCACAAAAAAGAAGAGAAGAAAAGGAAGAAAAGACATATGAGGCAGACGTGGTCTTCGAGCCCGCCTCATCGCACAAAAGAAGAAAAGAAGAAGAAAGAAAAGACACATGAGGCAAACATGGTCCCCGCACCCGTCTCTCTACAAAAGAAGAAGAGAAGAAACAAAATAGAGACATGAGGCGAACATGGTCTCTGCACCTGCCTTTCCATAAAAGAAGAAGAGAAAGAATAGTCACGAGGCGAACATGGTCTCTGCACCTGCCTCCCTATAAAAGAAGAAGAGAAAGAACAGTCACGGGGTGAACACGGTCCTTGAACCCGCCTCTTCACACAAAAGAAGAAGAGAAGAAAAGAAGGAAATGATCACGAGGCAAACATGGTCCCCGCACCCGCCTCTCCTCACAAAAGAAGAAGAAAAGAAGAGAAAGAAGAGTCACGAGGCACACATGGTCTTTTACCTCCGACCTTCAGCCATCCAACAAATAGAAACCAACTAAACCTTCCGCCGACGGGGTGTTAAACCGATAAAACCCTTTCGCCTGCGGGGCGTTAAACCGACTAAACCATCTTGCCGACGGGGCGTTAAACCAACTAAACCTTCCGCCGACGGGGCGTTAAACCGATAAAACCCTTTCGCCTGCGGGGCGTTAAACCGACTAAACCATCTTGCCGACGGGGCGTTAAACCGACTAAACCTTCCGCCGATGGGGTGTTAAACCGATAAAACCCTTTCGCCTGCGGGGCGTTAAACCGACAAAACCTTTCGCCGACGGGGCGTTAAACCGACTAAACCTTTCGCCGACGGGGCGTTAAACCGACTAAACCATTTCGCTGACGGGGCGTTAAACCAACTAAACCTTTCACCGATGGGGTGTTAAACCGACTAGACCTTCTGCCGATGGGGCGTTAAACCGATAAAACCCTTTCACCGACGGGGCGTTAAACTGACTAAACCTTCTACCGACGGGGCGTTAAACCAATAAAACCCTTCCGCCGACGGGGCGTTACGCCGACAGCTACCCCATTATCGGCTCCTAGCCGACAGCTCTCCAATAAAAAGAATCAACCTTTCACTCTGGTCCGGATCATTTCCCAGCCAGAGAATCAAAGAATCAACCTTTCACTCTGGTTCGGATCCTTCCCCGACCAGAGAATCAAAGAATCAACCTCCCACTCTGGTTCGGATCTTTCCCCGACCAGAGAATCAAAGAATCAACCTTTCACTCTTGTTCGGATCCTTCTCCGACCAGAGAATCAAAGAATCAACCTCCCACTCTGGTTCGGATCTTTCCCCGATCAGAGAATCAAAGAATCAGCCTTTCACTTTGGTCCGGAACCTTTCCCAACCAGAGAATCAAAGAATCAGCCCATCCACTTTGGTTTGGATCCTTCCCTGGCCAGAGAACAAAAAAGAGACCTTTATCCTGGGCTCTCGTAGCCCGCTTCCCAATATCTTCGGCTCTTGCAGCTCACTCCCCAATTCTGGCTCTCGTAGCCTGCCAACCTTTGGCCTTCGTGGCCTGCTTCCCGATTCCGACTCTTGCAGCTCGCTTCCCAATTCTGGCTCTCGTGGCCTGCCAACCTTTGGCTCCCCGTGGCCTGCTTCCCAATTTTGGCTCTCGATGCCTGCTCCTCTAACCTTTGGCTCTCGTAGCCCACTTCCTAATTCTGGCTCTCGCAGCCTGCTTCCCCGTGGCTCCCGTAGCCTGCTTCCCCAATTTTGGTTCTCGCGGCACGCTCCACTAATACCTTTTACTACCACTACACTTATACATAACGACAGTATGTTCTTATGCAAAAAAAAAAAGGGAAAAGGAGACCAAAAAGAGACCAAAAAAAAATGCTCGGCTGCCCTGCTTGCATGTTTGCTTAATATAGAATAATACAGCTCCTTGGAATTTTCTAGGACCGTGTTTCCTTGCTAAATAATATCGTCCCGATTCCGGGTGCGCGCGCGTCACGACATACGCTCGAAGGGAACCCAATTATGGCGGGTGCACACGTCAAGGGGAAGAGTCATGGCTAAATTGTTAAGCCCAACTCACAAAATAAACCCGAGGCAACACTCCCCACTTCACATTTAATGTGTTCAATGGTCTTCAACCATAGGGATTGCCCGACCTTCTTCTTAGCACTCTACGGATGCTTGAATTTCTGCACTCGCGTGAAAGGTAATCGTGAGGAAAAAGCTGCCTACCCCCACTTAAAAAAAAAGGAAAAATAAATGATGTAAAAAAAAGAGAGAGAGAAACGTGGATCTGAGTAGCCGGGAATCCCCATTGAGACACATGAGGAGACTCGCGTAAAAAGGTGAAGCGAAATTCAATAAGGATGAAGCCTAGTAGCCGGGAATCCCCATTGAGACACATGAGGAAACTCGCGTCAAACGGTGGAATCCGTAATAAAATTATGACAACGATGAATCCTAGTAGCCGGGAATCCCCATTGAAACACATGAGGAGACTCGCGCCGAACGGTGAAATCCGCCACCAATATAAATAGATGGGGGCTGTGCGAAGCTACCGAAAGTCGAAAGCCTGAAACTAATGTGTAGGCGCTAGAGTAACCCTCGAGTGTTGCTTAGAAAACTTGCATATCCCTATGTTTAGGGCCTTTTGCTCACACGTTTGCTCCTCCACTCCACAGAGAGTTACCTCGGGTGAAATGCGTGAATTTAAGCTGTGCATGCAAGACATGTGATATCCTCTTGACGGGTGCACCACCCCTTAGTCGTGCCTCGTGGCCCACACCGCGTTTGCGAAGTATGGGCGTTGTCCTTATCCCATCCCCTATAGAGGGAGCTGCCTTATTTATATTTATGTTATGCTTGCTGATGGATGCCTGCATGCTTGAATAAAGAAAAAAATAATTAAATAATAATAATAAACTCAATTTCGGCCCTCATGGCCCACATTTCCGGGGTTCGGATTTCACAGCCGGTACTCCCGGCGCATTGAAGAACATCAAATCCTTTCACTTTGGTTCAGGCTTGCCGCCCAGCCAGAGAACAGACATACCCCGTTCACTCTAGATCGGACCTTCCATCTGACTAGAGAATAAAAAAAAAAATCCTTTCACTCTAGATCGGACCTTCCGTTTGGCTAGAGAATAAAAAGATCCTTTCACTTTGGCTCGGACCTGCCGTCCAGTCAGAGAACAAAAAGATTCTCTCCACTCTAGATTGGACCTTCCGTCCGACTAGAGAATAAAAAGATCCTCTCACTTTGGCTCGGAGCTGCCGTCCAGTCAGAGAATAAAAAGATTCTCTACACTCTAGATTGGACCTTCCGTCCGACTAGAGAATAAAAAGATCCTCTCACTTTGGCTCGGAGCTGCCGTCCAGTCAGAGAATAAAAAGATTCTCTCCACTCTAGATCGGACCTTCCGTTCGGCTAGAGAACAAAAAGATCCTCTCACTTTGGCTCGGACCTGCCGTCCAGTCGGAGAATAAAAAGATTCTTTCCACTCTAGATCGGACCTTCCGTCCGGCTAGAGAATAAAAAGATCCTTTCACTTTGGCTCGGACCTGCCATCCAGTCAGAGAACAATAAGATTATCTCCACTCTAGATCGGACCTTCCGTCCGACTAGAGAACAAAAAGATCATTTCGCTTTAGATCGGACCTTCCGTCTGGCTAGAGAACTAAAAAGATTCTCTCCACTCTAGATCGGACCTTCCGTCCGGCTAGAGAACAAAAAGATCCTCTCACTTTGGCTCGGACCTGTCGTCCAGTCGGAGAATAAAAAGATTCTTTTCACTCTAGATCGGATCTTCTGTCTGGCTGGAGAATAAAAAGATCCCTTCACTTTGGCTCGGACTTGCCGTCCAGTCAGAGAACAAAAAAGATTCTCTCCACTCTGGATCGGACCTTCTGTTCGACTAGAGAACAAAAAGATTCTCTCCACTCTAGATCGGACCTTCCATCCGGCTAGAGAACAAAAAGATCCTTTCACTTTGGCTCGGACCTACCGTCCAGCTGAAGAACAAAAAGAATTCTCTCTACTCTGGTTCGGACCTTCCGTCCGGCCAAAGAATTAAAAGACCCTTCATACAGCTGGTACCCCTGGCGCATTAAAGAATGAAACAACCTTTCACCCTGGCCCGAGCCTGGCATTCGGGTAAGGAATCATCCCCTTTTCCTTGCGCTAACACTAACCCGTGTCAGCGACTTAACCACCCCTCCGTCCCTTCGGGGTCATGGACAATCCTTTTGATTTGGACCTCCCGTCCAGGTCGCTACATGAACCAACTCTTCTCTCTGTCCCTTCGGGTGACGAATACCCCTTTTTATTTGGACCTCCCGTCTAGGCCATTGAATCAACAAGTTCTTCTCTCCGTCCCTCCGGGTGATGAGCATCCTTGTCAAATCAACAAACTCGCCTCTCCGTCCCTTTGGGCGACGAATCCCTTTTAATTTGGACCCACCGTCCAGACCGTTGAAAGAATAAACCTTCCTCTCTGCCCTCATGGCTCACTTCCCAATTATCGGCCCTGAGCCGACAGCTTTCAATTATCGGCCCCTGAGTCGACCGCTATCTCATTATCGGCGTCCGTGCCGATAGCTATCCAAACCTGTTCAAAAAAAAGGAAGAGAAGAAAAAAAAAGGGAAACAAGAAGGAAAAAAAAGGGGAAGAAGAAAAAGAAGGGAAAGAAAAGAAGAAGACAAAAAAAGAGAAGAAGAAGAGAAGAATAAAAAAGGAAGGGAAGAAGAAAAAGAAGGGAAATAAAAGAAGAAATAAAAAAAGAGAGAAGAAGAAGAGAGGAAGAAAAAGGAAGGGAAAAGAAAAAAAAAGAGAAGAAACGAGAAAAAAAAGAAGAGAAAAAAAATCATCATCAAAGCCTCCGAGGGATGTCGACTCGTCAAGTCCCGCCGGAGATCAAAATATTTTCAGTCCCACCGACGCATAAGACCAGTGGCCCAGACCTTTCGTCTGGTTCCATGAACAAAGAGACCCTTGCTTTGGCACTAACCCCATGCCAATGAACAGACCACGTCAGCTCCCGACGCCTTGTTGGCACTGATGAACAGAAAAAGAGGCAAACAAACCACGTCAGTTCCCGACACCTTGTCGGCACTGATGAAGAGAAGAAGAGAAGAATAAACTACCTCAGCTCCCGACACCCTGTCGGCACTGATGAAGAGAAGAAAAGACGAACAAACCGCATCAGTTCCCGACGCCCTATCGGTACTGATGAAGAGAAGAAGAGACAAATATACCATGTCAGCTCTCGACGCCTTGTCGACACTGATGAAGAGAAGAAAAGACCAACATATCACGTCAGCTCCCGACACCCTGTCGGCACTGATGAAGAGAAGAAGAGACCAATAAACCACGTCAGTTCTCGGCACCCTGTCGACACTGACGAAGAGAAGAAAAGACCAACATATCAAGTCAGCTCCCAACACCCTGTCGACACTGATGAAGAGAAGAAGAGACGAGCCAACCACGTCGGTCCCCGACTCCCTGTCGGCATCGGTGAAGGAACCAGTGGCCTGGACCTTTCGTCTGGTCCCATGAACAAAAACACCCAGGCTTTGGCACTAGCCCCGTGTCAATGAATAAACAACCTTAATGTTACAACTCCAAGTCCCACCGACGAATAAACCCTTGGCTTGGACCTTCTGTCCAAGTCGATGAATCAAAAAAAGAACCTTCTTGCTTGGCTCGGACCTTCCGTCCAAGTCGATGAACAAAAAGAACCTCCTTGCTTGGCTCGGACCTTCCGTCCAAGTCAATGAACAAAAAAAAGAGAGAAAAAAAAAAGAAGAACCTTCTTGCTTGGCTCGGACCTTCCGTCCAAGTCGATGAACAAAAAGAACCTTCTTGCTTGGCTCGGACCTTCCGTCCAAGTCGATGAACAAAAAAAACCTCCTTGCTTGGCTCGGACCTTCCGTCCAAGTCAATGAACAAAAAAAAAGAGAAAAAAAAAAGAAGAACCTTCTTGCTTGGCTCGGACCTTCCGTCCAAGTCGATGAACAAAAAGAACCTTCTTGCTTGGCTCGGACCTTCCGTCCAAGTCGATGAACAAAAAGAACCTCCTTGCTTGGCTCAGACCTTCCGTCCAAGTCAATGAACAAAAAAGGAAAAAAAAAAAAGAAGAAGAACCTCCTTGCTTGGCTCGGACCTTCCGTCCAAGTCAATGAACAAAAAGAACCCCCTTGCTTGGCTCGGACCTTCCGTCCAAGTCGATGAATAAAAAGACCCCTTTGCCTTGGCACTCATCCCGTGTCAATGAACAGACCACATCAGCTCCCGACACCCTGTCGGCACCAGCAAATAAACCCTTCACTTCGAACGTTCCACCGGAATGCATAAAATCCTTTTCACTCCATCGGAGCCCTTTCATAAATCTTCGGCTTGGACCTCCCATCCGAGTCGATGAATGAACAATTCTCCTAAACCCAGCACGAGTCATCAACTCCCCCATGGGATTGGCCTCATCTAAGTTGTTTTAGGCCTCCTACCTAAGACGACGCATAGACCCTTCAGCCTTGCTTCGGTATTTACCCCATGCCGATGACTAAACCCCCCACTCTGACATCTCGATCCGCGTGCATATGCGGTGAAGCGATCCCCTCATCCCTTCGCTGAAGGAGTGAGCGCTTTCCCGTGAATTTGCATCGGAACAGCATCCTACTGGCTCCAGAAGAACAGATATCCTATCGAAGAGCTCTACGCTCGAGGGCCCCGCGCACTCGTCCCTCGTTTGCGCCACCCACGAGCGGGGGGCATTTGTGGACGTCAAAAAAAATGATGATGATCATATAGCATGCACGTCTCAGCACTCAAGAGTGAGTCAAAGACGGGAAGGTTGAATAAACCCTATGCTTCCTCCAAGAAGGATGAATACCTGCCCGGTGCTCTGCCACCCAACAAAGAAGCCCCTCATGCTGAAGAGATGGCCCCCACTCTCCAGTCGGCATTCCCAACGGCCGAATCAAAAGAAACTCAAGAATTCGAACACATGTCCGGCACGCGTCGGAGATCACTCAAAGCTCAGAATCGGGATTCAGAGGCCCTGAACTAAACACCCCAACGGCGGTGCATTACCACTAAAGCAACACGGGAGGACAAGCGTCCGTCCGAAGAGCCGCGACTCCTCGATAAAGTCTAATCCGGCACGGCCTGCACTTAAACCGGCGCGCCCTTGCTTGGGCCTTAAACCGGCGCGCCCCTCCTGTGGCCATTAAACCGGCACGCCCTATATTGGTTGTAACCCGACGCGCCCCTTTACATGATGCTAGTCCGGCATGCCCCTTTATGTGCTGTTAATTCGGCGCGCACAACACCGCGCCGGTTTAACTCAAATGCAGTCCCGTCCGCTAGCCGATACCCTGTTTTCGCATCAGCCTGGTGCCTAGAGGGCATTCAATGCTCTGAAGCTCTGTCTCCATGGGCATTCAATGCTCTGGAGCCCTGTCTCCACCTCCGTTCGACAACGCAGCTGCATCGACGGTGAAGACAAGCATCGATGGGGGAGTAGCAGCAGCAAACATCCCTTCCTCGGATAAATGCCAGTGTACTGTGCAAATCAACGGACGACACCACAGACGAATGAGTTGGCGGGATCCTTCCGTCCGAGCCAAGAAAGGGCAGCCGGCTACATATACTCTGCATGTTGGACAGAGAAGAGGATGGGTTGAAGAGAGAACCCCCATGGCTGGCCATTGAAGAGAAGAGAGAAGGGAAGAGAGACCGGCTGAAGAAGAAGAGAATGCCACCCGAAGAGAAGAAGCCCCCCGTCCCTGCGCCCGTAAGGTGAAGAAGAAGAGAGTGAGGTTGAGAGCGAGAGGTGAGCTGGGGGGGGGGGGAGAGCTTGTGCTCTGTTCCCCCCGTCCATGTATCTCTTCCCCCTTTTTTATCCCTCCATAATGTATTTCTCCTCCGTGGAGATGAAATTTCTTGGGCTTGAGCCATTTTTCCCCCCTTTGGTGGATGAATAAACAGAAGGCCCCTTATTGGCAAACACGATCTTTTGTCTTTCTTCTTCTTTCCCCTTCCTCCTCCTCCTCATCCAGGGCCCTTCGAAGCATGCTCCTCCGTAGCATGGCCTTTCGAAGGAGTTCGTCGACGGATGAATATTCATGGCCTCTTACTTCATACACCTGTCCCACCTACGAGATCATCACCCTGAGTTGCTGGAACTCTTGAAGGCTTGTCCTCGAGTCTCCACATGCACTTACGGGTTAACGGAGTTCTTACTCTGAGTTTTGAGGTTCACCCCGGAGCTTTGCTCCGTTTGGTGTTCCCCTATTTATCTCTGGCAAGCCTCAGTCCGGGGGAGGTGCTGCCCATTTTTCGCCAGGAACAAATGAATCAAGCTATTCTCTGAGGGCCAGAACATCACATGCTTGAAGCCTTTGATCATGACTGAGCCTTCGAGTTCCTGCAACAAACTCTTCTAATAAAACATTCATATCTTCATGCTAATTCACCCTAGCAAACAACTAAAACACTTAAACTTCCTCTCCACAAACTTAATCTATCAGTTCGATAAACAAACTAATCAATAAATCAACCCACAGGTGAAAGAAACAAGAAACAGAGCATAAAAGAACGAAAGAAACCTCATAGAAGCTTAACCCGGCGCGCCCTAATCCGGCATGGGCTAACCCGGCGCGGTACCCCCCCGCGCCGGTTTAGCCTTACACTCAAAACCCCTTTCATTTTTCCTTGCCACTAACCGGCGCGCTACACTATTCCTCCCCCTTTTTCAGCCTATTCCGGCGCGCCCCTGGCCCTCTTCCTTCTTGCCATATAACCGGCGCGCCCCCCCTCATTAGGCCTATTCCGGCGCACCCTCCTCCATTGGCCATTAACCGGCGCGCCCAAACTTTGCACCACCTATTCCGGCGTGCCCTTTTGGGCTTCCATTAACCGGCGTGCTCCCCTCTTTGCTTCCCTTAAGCCGGCGTGCCTGAAAGGGAGAAAATGATTAATCAAATGAGAGAAGAGACTTGAAGCTAATGAATAAAACTAATAAAAAGTTTCCCCTTTCCATAATCCAAATTTTGTTCCGGGGGAGCTGCCCCCAGAAACCCCCGCAAGGGGCGTTGCCCCCGTGACCCCCACGACCTGACTGGGCAGGTCGAACCCCGCGACCTGACCGCGCAGGTCGATCCGCGTGCGAGGGCGCACGTTGGTGAGTTCGGGCTTCGCACTTAACAATTCACACCCCCGGGCTGGGTGCAAAGAGAAAATCGATGATGCCTTGTGGTATCGGATGTGGACCTCGGAACCTCCGACATGGTCGTGATCCGAACATATCTCGGGCCAATAGTTCGTTAACTCGACCCGAGTCTCCCGGGATCTAATCCCGCAACCCCACATTAAACTTGTCGTGTCTACGGCAGACATTTGCACGGTTTTATCATCGTCTTCGATGCTTCAAACGGGGACTCGCGTCCAAACAATGAATGGTCCGACCGTGACCGACACGCACGTATACCTTGGAACCTTCGTTTTCCAAGACTGTGCATGAAGAGAAAAGTAATGACGCCTCGTGGCATCAGACGTGGTCCTCGGAAACCCCGACATGGCCATAGTCCGCAACCACCTCGGGCCCATAGATCATCAGCTTGACCCATCTTCATCGGGATCCGATCCCGCACCCACATTAAACTTGCCGCACCTACGGCAGACGTCCGTACGGTTTTACCGTTGTCCTTGACGCTATTAATACGGACTTCCGTCCGAATAATGAATGGTCCGTTAGTGACCGACATATATATATACCGGGATCTAATTCCGCGCTCGCATTAAACTTGCCGTACTCACGGCAAACATTTGCACGGATTTGCTCCCGTCACCGTCTTATTTTCTACACGGACCTTCGTCCGAACACAAAATGGTCCATGAGTGACCGACAAAACCCGAATGGAATGAGGCGGCTCTCGTCCTCCTCGAACCCTACGCATAGGGACATCAATAAGACCGTCGTGAGTCATGCTCGGACCTCGGGTTCGCCCCAACCATGGTCATCGCCTGACCCACATCCTAGGCCTACAGCCGGCTATCTCTGTACACATCTTTGTTTTAGAATATAGTCCCGGGACACTTTCCCGCTGCCCCTCGGCACCGGAAATATTAATGATGCCCACGCAAGCCTCGTTTGGACCGCGGGAGGCGCCCCCGGAATGGTCCTGACTCGATCTTGCACCGGGCCAATAAACTCACCGATTTCTGACCGCTCTAACCGAGATTTAACCGAATGCTTCCAGTTCCTGTGAACAATAAATTTGTCGTTCCCGGCATACATATGCTCCGGTTTTCCTATGATGATTACCCGTTTCTCAAACCGGACACTTGTCCGAACATCAAATGGTCAACAAATGACCGACATAATCTCGAATGCTTTCTTCTCACCCTCGCACGGGGATTTCAATGCTTCCTAATAGACTTTTCACGTAACTAATTTTCTGGCCATGAGGCCCCTTTTCCTGGCGATTAATCAAGGGTGTTCCCCTCTCCGAGGGGATGTAAATGACGCCGTGACCTTTATGGCGCGGCGGGTTCCAATCCCGAAACGAACCACACAATCTTCTGATTAGTCAGATCGAGCGCACAATAAATCGTCACTTTGTGACTGGCACGCCCATGCACTTAATAAACGCCAATAAACAAATAAACAACGATTTTATTAAACAAAAAGTGCGTCCACAGCAACTAATCAGAAAGTGCACCGACCTTGAAGCATTGAAATCAAATGTGCACAGACTTGTAGTGTTGACACCAAAACATGCACCGACCTTGGAAGTCACATGTGCTCAGACCTTGTGCGTTGAATCAAAACCTGCACTGACCTTCTATATACCCAAGGAGAATGTGCATCGACCTTGTTTTCCAAAGGCACAATGTTCACAGACCTTAATGTGCATGAAACAAAATGTGCTTCGACCACACTATGCATGATGCAAAAGATGCTCTGACCTGATGATAGTTAAAATAGGATGTGCATCAACCTTCTACGCAAGATGAGAAAAAATGCATCGACTTTAAACAATAACATAGACAAACCTTCATACTTATGAGAGAGCATGTGCATCAACCTTAGATGGTAAAAGGCTGAACTCGCATCGACCTTTATTAGTGAACAGTAAAGTGCATCGACCTACCTCTGCTTGGAAATGCAACATGCATTGACCTTAGATGTACTACAGTAGATGTGCACTGACTATGCATTGACCTTCTATATGCACAGACCTTCATAATTGTGAATAGGGATATGCATTGACCTTTGTACCCTAGCCACAGTACATGCATCGACCTCTTAATGCAAGACCTCACATATGCATTGACCTTAACATGCAAACTTTAATGATAAAAAGTGTAGGCAGTGACATGTATGCTTCAAACTGAAATGTCTATTGACCTTACCTGTTCGTGACAGATGATTTATGCACTGGCTACCTCGTGTTGACCTTCTTGTCACCAGCGTTGATAATTTATCACCTCTCTGAACAGTCATTGCTTTTAGTCATTTTAAAACATGTTCTGATAGATTTTCATACTGATATATGAAGATGATGAGATTAGTAATAAATCCATCAAAGTTATATAATGAGTCATAATATTTGTCATCATCAAAATTTCAGAATCACAGGGACACAATAGTCTCCCCCTTTTTGATAATGTCAATATTATGAGTCATTGCAATAATTCAGCATGATGATCAAGTCAGTATAAATAATGAACAATGAATAATTCTATCAAAATGCAGCAACAAACTGATAACCAACCAGTCAACAGACAGAACAACCAACAGCCAACAACATTCTGATAACCAACAGTCAACAGACAGAATGACCAACATAACTAACTAATGACCTAATGACTCACAAAAATTCACAAAAATTCTCCCCCTTTGACATCATCAAGAAGAAAGAAACAATTAGGATGTTGATCAGATCTCCCCCTTTATGTATAATATGCAATATGATTCATTGACAACTGAACTCCCCCTGAACAGATGCTTCATCAACAGATGCTCTCTACAGAGCAGATAGAGTGGAATGAAATAAATGATCAGTGAACCACAAGGACATTCAAATTGAAGCAGATAGTCAGCCATTTAGATTGAAATAGGTCACATGTTCAGTCAAGAGTAAGCTCAGGTCATAAGGAATGTATGAAGAACAGTGTGCATAATCTAAGTTTTGAATATCAATCAGTAAATGCAAACTGAGCACAAGATGATCAAATAAGCTTCAAGCTCATGATAAATTCAACAAGATTTTCAAAGAATATACCAATTTCATAAATCCAAATGTAGGAATTTTTTAGAATCTCCCATTATAAGGGTTTATAAATGAACTTTATTGAATTGCATGGTTTAAAGATGATGTATACATGGTTTGACAAAAAAAGTTATGTACTCATATCTGAAATCAAGATTTAATAAAAATGAACCAAATCCTCATATTGTCATCTTGATTAACCTCCCTTCATCTTACTCAATCAATTTCACTGACTTCTTTAGGAATTACAATCATAAGTATTGAGGTTAAACAGTCATGAAACCATTTGATTTTGTCCAGGGTTATAGCAATTTATCCTTTGCATTCATTTTCATATTTTGCATTTAATCAAGCAGTTAATTTTTTGCTATCAAATCTTACGAGCAATCTAGTTTAGTACACACCTTGTAACCAAAGGATATACGTTGTTTAGATGCCAATATCCCTAAGTACTTAATGTGACTAACAGTCTTGCTTTAAAATAAATAGAGTTAACTTTTCACCTCATGACATATCTCATCTCATTTCTTTGATGAGTGAGATATATTTCTCAGTGTGCCAGCCATTGCTCTGCCTATTTTTCAATCATTTTTAAGCAAAGTTACCTAAGGCACCTCATGACACAGCCCTTTGGACATGTGTTTCTCAGTGACCAAAGTCATTGCTCTTACAAGATTTGACCCTTAGACATTTTCAGAAAAGTCAGATGTTTAAAAATAATACAGATTTCATATATTTCAACCAAATAATGTCATGATTTTAACATTTTCAGATTTCAACAGATTTGACAAGATTTAACATGAAGCAGTTGGTTAAGGTTTATTAAAGCTGATTCATATATTTTCAAGGCATTTATAACCAACCTTAATGAATACATTAAACTTAAACCAATCTGATCTTTCAGACATTCATAAATCTGTATAATAGAAGATTCCTTATTGAACTAGTTTTTCAGATTTATGAGCAAGCTACATAGCTTGAAATCTTCTTGAAATTCAGAGATATGAAAGAATGTTTAAAGAAACAATCAATTTATCAGTAGAAGTAGTAGCAGGAATATGCATCAAATGCAAGAGACTTGAAGTTCAAACATAAGATAGGATCTTGTAAACATTCAAGATTTAGCAGATAAGTAGTGTTTTCAGACAAGTTTAAGAATATGACAAGAATTCCAAGCAAATGACCATCATTGATTATAAACTTACAACCTCAGAGGTATGACAATGAGAGTCAAGAAAGCAAGAGCAGACAATTTCAGAGAGATGGTCAGAAAAATGAAGTTATGAGATAGTGAAGAGAACTGCATCAATGAAGGTGTCAACTCTTTGTGTCAACATCTAGTTACAAACTCCATAATACAGCCTCAGAGGTATGACAATGAGAGTCAAGAAAGCAAGAGCAGACAATTTCAAAGAGATGGTCACAAAAATAAAGTTATGAGATATTGAAGAGAACTGCATCAATGAAGGTGTCAACTCTTTGTGTCGACATCTACTCACAAACTCCATAATACAGAATATTTCCAAAATAATGTCGACTCATGGTGTCGACACTTCTAATCAGGACTATTAAGAAGTTCAGCAATGGATGTACAGTGAGTATGAGAGTTATAAACTCAAGACTAGTATCAGTTCAAGTGAATTCAGAGCAGATACAAGCTGAAGCCAATTGTTGATATATGTTGCAGGAATAGTAAAGATTGCACAATAAGCAATGATATGGCTAGACAATAAACATAGTTGGACTGAATTAGTTCATGATCTAACAGGTGAGATCCATGCAGTCCAATGTTTGATTTATGTAATAAACCAAACGTATGCTTATGTTTAAGACAGTAGTAATTCAGATGAAAATTTTGATCTTCGGTTGACCAGAGTGGGAAATGTTGGTCGACAGAACTGGACAGAGATGTAATAAAAATGTTCTCTTGGAATTGAGCAATCACTCTATCTTTTTGGTATTTTCTGTGTGATCTCCATGTATACATATGCATTGACTCCCCCTAACTAAATGCATGCACTCAAACAATCTTTCTGGAATTTTCAATAATGATGATATGCAATGAAATATGTATGCATATGCATTGACTACTTTTCACAGAATGCATTAATCCATCATACATGAATTGCGAAAATTTGTTTGATAGACTCTGCTTGACTTTATGCAATATATGCAATGAAGGCTAAGCATATGATTTTATGATTCATGTTCATGATCATTCAGACTGCCCTATATGCAATATGACCCATGATACCAGGCAGAGGACTTGGTCTAAAGGACCACCTCACACATAATGTGGGTTTCCAGACAGAAGACATCTGCCCTTCTCCTAGTATCATTTGATATACTACTGGGTCATGCTTGGAAAGATTAGATTTAAATGTAGTCCTGTATGCATGACAATTTTGCTGAGCATGAGTATGTGTATATGAGCCTTATATGCAGCAAGTCATTAAACAACCATGGAATTAAGACAATTCAGATTTTTGAGAGGAGCAATTTATTTACAGTGTCTTTGCATTATGACAAATATCAAAAACATGTAATTGATAAATGTATGCATCAAATTCAGACAATTCTGATTTTCAATGAACGATATCCAATTATCTTTCATTCTCACCTATGCACAAATATGCAGACTCTGCTCATGAGTTTCTAAACTTTTCTATGTCCACTTTCGACCCATGGTACTAGGTGGAGAACTTGGTCTAGAGACCATCTCACACATGGTTAGAACTTTCAAACATACTTAATCTATCCTTTAGAGCTAAACCATTTGATATACCATGAAATCATGCATGAAGATGTATAATAATTTCAGAACATGCAAAACAATTCAATTGGATATGCATGTGCAGTGCAAATGTCAAAGCAGTTAAGAACATGTATGCATGGGATTTTATTTAACAGATTAAGCATGCATTGCAGCTATCTGAAAGATATTAAAAGAATTCAAATGAACATTCTTGTAACCAGCAAAAATGGGGTTTTACCTTACTTGGGTGTCTTGGTTTATTTAACCCCTTTTTATTTCCTTCCAAGGCACACCTGCAAAAACTAAACCTCATTTTGCATAGACAGGTATCCAAGATGTCTTAGGTCTTGAAATGACATTGGCTCCTTTGAACGGTTCACTCACAAATTTCAGAGCTTTCAAATCATCAATTATCATTTGATAGCAATCATTCATAGAGTGCCCAGACTGTCCGCAGTAATGACAAAAAATAACAGATTTCATGTTCTTATATGGATTAGCATGAGCATGAAATTGGTGTGAGTAAACATGATTGTTTCTGTTATTAACATGGAAGTTTATCTTTTTATTACCAGCTAATTAATAGTTAGCAGCTCTGTGGCCTGGCTTTCCACAATTAAAACATGCACTGAATTTTCCTTTAACAACAGATTTGTTTCTATTAAACATGTCTTGATTTCCAGGGAAAATTATAGGTTTAGAATTAATTCTTTTTCCTTGAACATGCCAACAGTCCTTGACTATGTGGCCATGCTTTCACAATGAAAACATACAGCATGCTTACCTCTAGGCTCAAATTCATTTTTATTAAAAACATTTCCGTTAACAGGGAAATTACCAAATTCAGAATTACTTTTCTTTCCCTGTGCATGCCAGCATTGTGTAGCAATATGGCCTAATTTTCCACAATCAAAATAGTTAACCTTCTTTTTCTGATCAAAAGGAAATTTCTTATCATGATAATTCCTAGCATGCATTCTACCAGAATTCAAGTCATCTTTCTTCATTACAAAATAGTCATTTATCATATTGCCATATTTCCTATAGTAAAAATATGAAAGATTATTTTTGACATTTGAATTTTCAGTATGCATGTTGTTTCTTCTGTTGTTCAATGTTTTCTTTTTCACATTTTATTTTGTTTTTGAAGTTTCTGAGCAACGAATTCTTTCGGGGATTGACTTGAGGTTGCAGCCACTTCTGAACTTTGAAAAAAGGTTGTATACAGTTGGTTCCTCATATCCCTTTTAATCCCAGAATTGTAGTTTACCCCTTCACTTAATTTAGTGGCTTCATTATTCAAGGGAGCTTTTAACTTCTCTTTACCTTTGACAGATTTTAGCGGTGAGTTTTTTAGATCATGAATTTCATTTTGTAGAGATGCAATATGTATTTCATAACTGGTAATCTCTTGTTCATTACAATTAACACACTCACTTAGCACCTTATTTGTAGTTTTATCTTTCTCGATTTCTTGTTCCAGATTGCGCAATTTTTCAGATTCGTCTCTGCTAACAGATTTTCCTTTTTCTAAATCAAGAAGCCTTTCAGATATAACAGTATTTAAGACCATGAGCTTTTTATTTTGTTCTTTCAGATCTTTGTTCTCCTCAATCAATTCATCTTTGTTAACAGATTTCAACTTTTTATTCAGCTTGTCTTCAATTTGTTCTAGCTCTATTTTTCTGTTCAATAACTCGTCATTTTCAATTTTGAGAGATTCAATTAATTCTTCTTGCAATTTCAATTCATATTGAAGATCATCATTCAAATTTTTTACAGAAATACATTTTCCACAAGAATTTTCAATCTTTTATTTTTAGCTTTCAATTGTTCATTTTTAGACCTTAATGACTTTATTTCAGATGACATAACCTTTCTCATTTTCTTCATTTTAGATTTGACAGTTTTGTACTTATCTAATAAACCATTATAGAGAATCTTTAATTCATCAAAGGTGAGTTCCTCAGATTTAGAGCTTACCTGTGAAGATGTCTCCTCCTGTTGATCACTGCTATGATCACTTCTTCTTGCCATGAGACATTCTTCTTCCTCTCCGTTGGGGATACGAAGCAGTTCATCCAATATTTCCTTTGCAGTGCTACAACCTGAGATAAAAGGAAAATCATCAGAGTTAATTGTAGCCTTCATTAGATTTACTATAGATTTTCTCATGCACTTAAGGTGTTCGATTTTATCCCCAGCAGAACATCGTCACTAGACAGCAGCTAGATTAGGGAGTGTCGACTCAGGGGGTTGACTCTTGTGAAGCTCTGCTGCATAGAAGTGGCAAGTAGAGCACGGACAGAAGGGAGTCGACCCCTGGAGTTGACTCATACTGTAGCAGACTACAAATTATCTTGAGTTCAAAAAATGCATAAATGCATAAGTATGCTCTCCATATGATCATTAATCTCTTTTTTTGTTTGTTTAATTCATCTGTGGAGTTCTTTCCCTTATTATTATTATTATCTTCTTTTTATTTGTTTTACTTCTTCTATTCATCTCTTCTAGAACATCTTCTTGATTGCTGTTAACATATCATCTTCTTCGCATTGTGAGCTTTTTTGTTCAAATGCATATCTTTTAGCATTATATCTTTTGTTCATCTCATTCTTCTTATTACTGGCTCATTCTCTTTAAGCTCGGGATTCTGATAAAAATTGGGCAGCACCTCCCCTAGACCAAAGCGTTTGGAGGGTGAAAAATTAGAAGCGCATCCACGGAGGTCCCAAGAGGGCCCCTAAAATTCAGAGTGAGCCAAAAGTGGCTACCCTATATCCCAAATTGGGTAGGGAACCCCGAGGACTAACCTGCGATGGGCTCTGCTGACCCATGGGCTGCCATACTCCCAGTTGAGACATGGACTTACAATATTGCCAATGCTATGGCAGTTTATATCCAACCCTTTAACGAGGAGTCCTCCAGAGACCATGCTATGAGGGAGCAAATTCTTGGGGACCTGAGGGTGGCCGAAAAATCTGAGCACTATGAAAGTGTTCGATCGGGGAAAATCATTAAAGCATTATGCTAACGTTTAAACAGTAGAGTGTAGCCCGTTCCCAATGGCAGGTACATACTTATGAAGATCTTCGAGAAAATCGGAATAAATGCATTATAGTCCCAATATATGAGACCAAGGATCATGCTGAGAACACTAGCAAACCCGTGTTCCAAATGGGAACATGGTACCATAATAATCAATGCATTAGTATATTAAATGTTACTAAAATGTATAGCTGGGATAGAGATATGACCCATACGCTAACCTGTGAGGGATGAGGACTAAAATAGATTACAATATAGAATGCACAGATGGAATTTGCCACTAACTCATGCGAGAGTATGATGCAGCATGCATGCATATGTGGGGATTTTCTTTTTTAAGACAGGGTATCACTGGGCATTCAAGCAAACAGGACAGTGCTTGTGTGTGATTGACATATAAGCCAAGGTGATGAGCAGCAACTTCTTAACGGGCTGGGGATGAGTGAAAGGGAATGCAGTGAAAATACAAATTCCATTGGATTTGGGAATGAGCTAGAGCCTCCACAACCCATAGGCGTGGGTGAGAAGGCGGATGGCCATGTCCACATAAATCTCATACACTGAGCAGCAGAAGGCTATACATATCGAATAAATATGAAGCATGCCCATTGTACGCACGGAACATATCTAAGTTAAGGAATATCATCAAGACCTATATGGCACATTGGGGAAGGGATTTATGGAGTTAATATTGCCCATAATGGCGTTGATCCATTATGAAGACCGAAGTATCACACTGAAACCAATTTAGCGCGCCAGAGATCAGAATGAGTTCCAACTGGGGAGCCTCATTTGGTAAATAGTAGACTGGATTCAGAAATTGATGGGAATCAATATCGGGCACTAACATTTTTATTTTGTATTTGTGTCCTTTTGTTTGTATTTATACCCTTGGCTAATTTGGTTTATAAATTGTAAAGCATTATAAGCCAAAGGGTTAGTCTTTAAAGTCTTTGGGTTTCTATGTAATATGCCAATGGGTCCAGCAGAGTCCCCCACCCTCTTTCCCATTGGTCCACCTAGGTCCTAGGGCCCATGTTGGGATGGTTCAAAGTCCAAGGTTGGACTTAGACCAAGGGGGGACAATGGACAAAAAAATTCAAAATGGAATCCCCTTATGTCAAGGGGGCGCCCCCCCCTTTAATATATTAAATTCCATGTTTGTATTTTATTTAATGTGGCCATTTGACCACATAGGGGATAATTATTCTATCCCTAGTTTACCTCTCCCTAACCCTAGATCTAGGGATAGTTTAGGTCATTTTTAAATTTCTATATAATCCATGTAATTTCCATTTGATAGAATTAATGTGAGAAAATTTCAGAAATTGCCAAGAGCAGCCCAAGGGTGCCACATTCTCTCTCCCACCCCCTTGCAGATGGAGTTCTACGAATTTCTTGTGGTGTGAAGCCTCCTCCCCTCCCCCTCTCTGAGTGTGAAGCTCAGCACCGCCGCCATCGAGCCGCCGTCGCACCGCCACCACCGCCGCGTCGGAATTCTATCCACATCAGGACAGGAGGTTGAAGCCTGAATTTTATCTCCACATCAGGAGATCTAATCTAGCTGTAATTTTGAGTGCCTGTTATTCTTGTTATTCCCAGTCTACATTTTAAATTTCATGCCAATCAGAGTTTATTTGCTATTTTTAGTGTAATTTTAGTTCCACCTCTGATAGTCTGCAAGTTTGCAGATCTATAGGATAGGAGTCTGTTCTTCTATTTTTCCCACCCCCTTATACATCTCCATAAATCCCCAAAAATATCATACGTGTTCCCCACATACCGCCTTCCACCCATAATTTTTATGGAGTCTAGATCTATTATTTTCCTGTCGGTCAAAAGTCATCTTCAGGCAGTTCTTGTTCTTCCCTGTGTGTCTGTAATTCCAAGCCAGAAAGAAACAGCAAACCACAGTCATTTTCATTTTCAATCCATTCACTTGATGGATCTGAAATAATTATATGTTGTAGACCTCTAAGTCCTCTATCCATCGGTACCAAGTTTGCGTCGATCCGACATCGCATCTGGCCGTAGAAATTCTTTTCGTGGATGCGCGAAGTTCAGATCCGTGGACATGCCATCAAATCAGCCCACCGGTTAAATCCCGGTAAAATACGCCGGGATAACTTCGGTGACCGCCGCTCCCGAAGATCGATCGACATCCCCCCTGCAGCATCCCAACAAGCCGCCGTAGCAAGGCGACGCCCGGGCACCTCCATCCTAGCAGCCGGCCCCGCCTGCTGTCCACGGGCCCCGCATAACCGAGCCGGACCAGTAGCCCGTCTCCGGCCCGGGAGTGTTCCAAATTTCTACCCGTCAACCCAAGCTTGGTATTCCCGGGTTATTTTTGTCGCCCTTTACCTCCCTACATGGAGTGGGCCAAAAAATTACTGCTATAATAATTTAATTACTGTGTACCAAGAGTATGAGTGTTGGCCAGGATCACCTTCCCCATGCCCGGAGCGTGGAGGTAAACTCGCCTCCCTATTTATCGCATTTGCTTATCTCGTATATTTTTGAATGCTGCTGCTAGAGTGATAGGTTAATTAGCTCGATATACATTTTTATCACCGCTCCAAGAGAGAGTGAGTGAACCCGTCCCGTGACTCAATCCGAGTATACGCGGAAAAGTCGATACCCGAGGCTCATTGCCGGTTTCCCAACCGCACACGATCCAACGTTTCCCTCGCTTAGGGACGTCCGCGAGCTAGAGTCCCAGGTTCGCGTCCCGTCCTGCATCAAAATTGGTATCAGAGCGAAAGGTTGAGTCTAGGGTAGTCTTTGCTTGAAAACAAAAAAAAAAGTCTATGTCGATCCAAGGTTGCATTTGCATTCCTTTATTCGGTATATCAAAAGGTGTTGCCCGAACGTTAGGTTACGCCTATCAGGAATGTCACAGATTTACGAGAGAGGATCTTTGGATCCCGTAACTCCGCCAAGTACCGAATATGGGTTGAGTATAGGTTTGTATTCGAGTCCGCATTTTACCCTTTTCAGCATTTAGAGTAGTGTCTAGGTGCTTGCATTAGTCTTGCATAAAAGTTTTGCATAAAAAAATAAAAAAGGTGTTCCAATGCATGCACACTCCTAGGGGAACCAATTCCCATCTTATGTGCAACTATGGCCAACCCATGCACCCCGAGTAGACCTGTCTAAGGTAACATGTCCGTGTTTGAGTACATTCGGGAGTATGATAAGTACCGATTGGAATATGGAGTTGGAGAGGAGAGCACCACGACCGCATTTCAGTTCCGGAGAGGTTTGCGGCTTCACTTCCAGTTTAAATATCTCTGCCGCGACGCGTTCACTCTGGCACAGTCTTATCTGGTCGCTCTAGAGTGTTGAACCTTCCGAGGCAAGCTTTGATGCCGCCCTTCGGCGAGCATCTACCTCTCAGCCGAGTCCCGAGCCGGTCGGATAGCCTACTCCACGGCCTCCCCCACCCTAGTCAGGGAACCCCTCCCCTAGAGCTCCATTGCCATCTACGTCCGATCTTTATTCGGAGTCACCTCATTTGGAGCCACCTCAGCCCAAGCCACCCGTGTTTCGAACGGGAAAGCTATTCATAGCTGAGCCACTACTTAGTTGGCTCAAGATCGGCTTGGTCCCTAGTCCACCTTCCTATCCATCTATGGACCCTACACTACCATTGGTGCCGGTCAACTCATTCCATAGCACATTCCGATCTAGTCACCATGTTGATACATTGGATGACCTTACTAAGGGTTTAGACTGCCAATGTAAGTTGACGCACTTATTGGCCCTAGGCTTCGACCAACCAAATAGTCATAACTTCACCCATCCGGCCTTAGGGTTCATTACCTCCGTGTGCACCGTGGGTCATGTCACCACGGAGGTTCTTTTATTCCTCCCCATGCCGGCCGAGCCAAACTTCATTCCCTTTACCTTGAGGGAGGAACCATACCTTCTATATGAGATCACCGTCCCCTATACCCTAGTGCATGAAGGTGACCACCTACACCTTCAAGAACTTCCGACATGGGACCATGACATGTGGGAACCCAGCTCGAGGGGTCACACTTTCTTTGATCCCTTCGACCCCTTCCCTAGTGTAAGTGGACTAGCCTGTGGGGAAGGGGAGCGATAATGGACTTCCCTAACAAGATGGAATGGATAAAGTGGGTCATAAGGCTCGGCAAAGAGTCTGTTCATTGGGGAAAGGAAGAAGGAAACTTTGGATCTCCTAGCCCTCCCGAGTCTCTCAAGTCCAACATGCAGCCACATGCTAGGGGCATACTTGGATGTCTAAGAGTTCCCCATTCTGCCAACCATCGATTGCATCTAGTGTATGCATGGCACACATTCAAATGTCCTGGTCCACCATTGCATGCGTATGGGTCGGACTAACAGTAGGTTTGTTTAGGGTCATGTGTGAGTCTTTGTTTTGTACAGTTTGTCTATCGAGTGCATATGCATACATCGAGTTGAGTCGGTCTTTTGTACGCTCGCGTTGTCAGTCCCTTTCGAGTGCGAGGCAAGTCGGATCTATTGGGTACGTTGTAGACTCGCCAGAATTTGGGATCGGCTCTATCTCATCATATCGGATATAGTAACATAAAGGGACCCAGCGGTGATTCCTTGTGAGTCTTCGAGCCGCCTCCTCCCCTTTGAGAGTGACTCCACCCCGGAGTGTCCACCACTAGCCTCATTTCCACAGCAACATGCGCATATCAAATATATATGGGATGAGCAGGTGACGAATACTTGGAGTGGAGCGTACTCCGTGCTTCCAGGTTCGGTGACGGATCCACAGGAGCCACACAAGTAGCCGCACACCTTACTCGACAGGGTCGAGTTCTTCCCATCCGGAGAGAATTGATGGGAATCAACACCGGGTACTAACATTTTTATTTTACATGTATGTCCTTTTGTTTGTATTTATACCCTTGGCTAATTGGGTTTACAAATTGTAAAGTATTATAAGCCAAAGGGTTAGTCTTTAAAGTCTTTAGGTTTCTATGTAATATGCCAGTGGGTCCAGCATGGTCCCCCACCCTCTTTCCCATTGATCCACCTAGGTCCTAGGGCCCATGTGGGGTGGGTTCAAAGTCCAAGGTTGGACTTGGACCAAGGGGGGACAAAGGATAAAAAAATTCAAAATGGAATCCCCTTAAGTCAAGGGGGCACCCCCTTTAATATATTATATTCCATGTTTGTATTTTATTTAATGTGGCCATTTGACCACATGGGGGATAATTATCCTATCCCTAGTTTACCCCTCTCTAACCCTAGATCTAGGGATAGTTTAGGTCATTTTTACTTTTCTATATAATCCATGTAATTTCCATTTGATAGAATTAATGTGTGAAAATTTTAGAAATTGCCAAGAGCAGCCCAAGGGCGCCCCTTTCTCTCTCCCACCCCCTTGCAGATAGAGTTCTGCAAATTTCTTGAGGTGTGAAGCCTCCTCTCCTCTCCCTCTCTTAGTGTGAAGCTCAGCACCGCCGCCGCCATCGAGCCACCGTCGCACCACCACAGTCGCCACGTCGTAATTCTGTCCACATCAGGATAGGAGGTTAAAGCCCGATTTTTATCTCCACATTAGAAGATTTGATCGAGCTGTAATTTTGAGTGTTTGTTCTTCTTGTTATCCCCAGTCTCCATTTTAAATTTCGTGCCAATCAGAGGTCATTTGCTACTTTTCCAATAATTTTAGTTCCACCCCTGACTGTCTGCCAGTTTGCAGATCTGCAGGATAGAATCTGCAGGATAGAAGTCTGTTCTTCTATTTTTCCCACCACCTTATACATCTCCATAAATCCCCAAAACAATCATACGTGTTCCCCACATACTCCATTCCACCCATAAGTTTTTTGGAGTCTAGATCTATTATTTTCCTATCGGTCAAAATTTGTCTTCAGGCAGTTCTCGTTCTTCCCTATGTGTCTGTAATTCCAAGCCAGAAAGAAACAGCAAACCATAGTCGTTTTCATTTTCAATCCATTCACTTGATGGATCTGAAATAATTATATGTTGTAGCCCTTTGAGTCCTCTATCCATCGGTACCAAGTTTGTGTCGATCCGACACCGCATCTGGCCGTAGAAATTCTTTTCGTAGAGGCACGCAGTTCAGATCCGTGGACAGGCCAGCAAATCAGTCCACCGGTTAAATCCCGGTAAAATACGCTGAGATAGCTTCGGCGACCGCTGCTCCCGGAGATCGATCGGCATCCCCCCTGCAGCATCCCAGCAAGCCGCCCAGCAAGGCGACGCCCGGGCACCGCCGTCCCAGTAGCCGGCCCCGCCTGCTGTCTGTGGGCCCCGCAGAACCGAGCCGGACCAGTAGCCCATCTCTGGCCCGGGAGTGTTCCAAATTGCTGCCCATCAACACAAGCTTGGTATTCCCAAGTTATTTTTGTTGCCCTTTACCTCTCTGCGTGGAGTGGGCCAAAAAATTACTGCTGTAATAATTTAATTGCTGTATACCGGGAGTACGAGTCTCGGCCGGGATCGCCTTCCCCACGCCCGGAGCGTGGAGGTAAACTCACCTCCCTCTTAATCACATTTGCTTATCTCGTATATTTTTGCATGTTGCTGCTAGAGTGATAGGTTCATTAGCTCGATATTCATTTTTATCACCACTGCGAGAGAGAGTGAGTGAACCCATCCCGTGACTCAATCCGAGTACACGCGGAAAAGTCGATACCCGAGGCTCATTGCCGGTTTCCCAACTACGCATGATCCAGCGTTTCCCTCGCTTAGGGACGTCCGCGAGCTAGAGTCCCAGGTTCGCGTCCCGTCCCGCATCAGAAATCCAACCCATTGTGACTGGGTAGACCCTTAATCCAGGTCGTCCTTATGACAAGTCATCATTCCACTCTAAGAAGGAAATAAAATAATGAGCGAAAATAGCAGAATCGCAATATGATCATGGGGCTGGGATCTGAAAGGATTTCTACCAAGATAAACTTATTGCATTCAAACACCGAAAGCATTCATTTCATTCATGGAACATAGCCACATACATCCCAGTCGAATATGTCTTTGAGGTAAAGGAAAGAAAATAGCAGAAATATGACAAAAAGAAAGAAAGAAACGGAGGGAGGGGGGAGGGAGGAGCATTGACTCTTTTCCCTCCCCGGAGCAGCACCTCTTCCCTCTTCCTCTCTCCCTCTCTTCTCCTTCGCGCTCTGGAACAACAGTAGCTTGTGCTGGAATTCGGCCGTGGGGAGCTTCAAACAGCGAAGGGGCGGGAGGCCTTTCTTCTGGACCTCCGTTTCATTTTAAAAGTACAAGCTTGTGCATTTTCATCAAGGCAGGGAAGAGGAATCTCCAATGATTGGAGATCACCCAGCCACGTGCCTTGTACGGGCTGCATATACCTTCTGGAAGCTGTTATCCTCGTAAGGGAGATTTCACGATCGTCGTTTTCCTGGGATCGCATACAATGGCTGGGCCCACGGTGGGTATGATCTCTTCGTGCTTGAGGGTGCGTCGATGCAGCCTATTAGGTGCATCGACGCAGCCTGTTAGCACCTGACATAGCATGTCATCCAAGCCTCTTTTCAGCCTAAATGGTGCTATGGGCGATGCATTCTTGTGGGTGCGTCGACACACTTTCCTCTTCTTTTGCAGCTGACCATGCTTGGCTTTTTTATGTCAAATTTTAGACGTCAACAAATGCCCCAGACCTGTGAGTGGCGCGGATGAGGGACGAGTGCGCAGGGCACACGGGTGTAGACTACTTCATTATCTCGGCCAAGAAGATTAGTCTTGGAGAGGTTTAATATATATATATAGGATCATACGGAAGGCCTACAATGGTGAAATGGAGTGGACCCCGGTGGGACTAAGGGTTAGCGCCGAATTAGAACGGACAGCTTATCATCGACTTAGATTAAAGGGTCCGGGCCAGAGGCTATATCGATCAGTCCCGACAAATGGTCAAGTACATACCAAGGTAACATCGTTGGCATTGGGTATATGCCAACGCTAGGTTAATGTTTAATCCAGTGTTAGACGGAACGTCTAAGCTGTTGGGTTGTATCGACTGGCCCTGACAGGGAATCAGGCATCAATCTTGGTGGTATCATTGACATAGGCTATATGTCAACGCAAGGATATCATTTAATCCGGTCTTAGATGGAAGGTCTAAGCCGTTGGGTATAGTAGCTGGTATCGACTAGAAGCCAAGCACCAACCTTGATGAAATCATTGGCATAGGATATATGCCAATTCAAGGATATCGTTTAATCCGGTCTTAGACGGAAGGTCTAAACCATTGGGTTAGCGGCTGGTCCCGACTAGAAGTCAAGCACCAACCTTGATGAAATCATTGGCATTGGCTATATGCCAATGCAAGGATATCGTTTAATCTAATCTTAGACGGAAGGCCCAGGCCGTTGGGTTATAGCGGCTGGTCCGAACAAAAATTCAAGCACCAACCTTGATGAAATCATTGGCATAAGGTATATCCCAATGCAAGGATATCATTTAATCTGGTCTTAGACAGAAGGTCGAAGCTGTTGGGTTATAGCGACTGATCCCAACAGCAAGTCAAGCTCAAACCTTGATGAAATCATTGGCATAGGGTATATGCCAACACAAAGATATCATTTAATCCAGTCTTAGACAGAAGGTCTAAGCCGTTGGGTAATAGCGGTTGGTCCCAACAAGAAGTCAAGAACCAACCTTGATGAAATCATTGACATTGGGTGTATGCCAATGCAAGGATATCATTTAATCCGATCTTAGATGGAAGATCTAAGCCGTTGGGTTATAGTGGCTGGTCCCGACAAGAAGTCAAGCACCAACCTTGATGAAATCATTGGCATTGGATATATGCCAATGCAAGGATATCATTTAATTTGGTCTTAGACGGAAGGTCTAGGCCATTGGGTTATAGCGGCTGGTCTCGACAAGAAGTCAAGCACCAACCTTGGTGAAATCATTGGCATTGGGTATATATCAACGCAAGGATATCGTTTAATCCGGTCTTAGACATATGGTCTAAACCGTTGGGTTATAGCGGATGGTCCCGACAAGAAATCAAGCACCAGCCTTGATGAAATCATTGATATTGGATATATGCCAACGCAAGGATATCATTTATCCGGCTTTGGACGGAAGGTCCTAGCCGTTTGGTTGTATAGATTCTCGTGGTGAAATTTGCGGTTGGACTGATGATGATATCGTCAGCATTGGGTTTATGCTGATGCAAGGATTCAAGTTTTATCTGGCCATAGACGGAAGGTCTAAGCCACTGGGTGATATCGATTGATCCCGATGTAATGTCGGACACCAACCATGGTGGTATCGTTGACATTAGGTGTATGCCAACGCAAGGAATTGGTTTTATCTGACACTAGATGGAAGGTCTAGTCCATATTCCTCAGTTAAGATGAACAAGGCCATGGGCACTAAGTGAAAAGTATCGTCGGTATTGGGATTGTATCGATGGAAGGGAATCAGGTATTGTTGACTCGGACGTAAGGTCGAAGTCATAACCCCTCGGCTAAGACTAGAAAAGGCCCTGGGCGTCGAGCAAAGTGGTATCATTTGTACTGGAATGGTACCGACGCAAGGGAATCGAGTTTTGCTGACTTGGACGTAAGGTCAAAGTCATAACCCCTCGGGTAAGACCAGAAGAGGCCATGGGCGCCGAGTAAGGTGGTATCATCGGTGCCAGGATGGTACCAACGCAAGGAAAATGGGTAATGTTGACTTGGATGTAAGGTCAGAGTCATAACCCCTCGGCTAAGACCTGAAGAGGCCATGGGTGCCGAGTAAAATGGTATCATCGGTGCTGGGATGGTACCGACGTAAGGAAATCAGGTATCATTGACTTATACATAAGGTCAAAGTCATAACGCCTCGGCTAAGGCCATAAAAGGCCATGGGCGCCGAGCAAAGTGGTATCATCGGTACTAGAATAGTACCAATGCAAGGGAATCGGGTTTTGCTGACTTGGACGTAAGGTCAAAGACATAACCCCTCGGTTAAGACTAGAAGAGGCCATGGGCGCCGAGTAAAGTGGGATCATCGGTGCTAGGATTGCACCAATGCAAGGGAATCGGGTATTGCTTACTTGGACGTAAGGTCAAAGTCATAACCCCTTGGCTAAGACCAGAAGAGGCCATGGGTGCCGAGTAAAGTGGTATCATCGGTGCTGGGATGGTACCGACGCAAGGAAATCGGTATCACTGACTTAGACGTAATGTCGAAGTCATAACCCCTCTGCTAAGACTAGAAAAAGGCCATGGGCGCCGAGTAAAGTGACATCATTGCCATTGGTACAATGTTGAGTAAGGGATCACCAATTCCGGTGGGGCCGAAAGTTGGTGTAAGGTAGCAACTCATTACAAGAGTCTTGAAATACTGGCTTGTTCATTATGGGATATCGATTTTCGCTGATCACCGAACTGAGGTAGTGATGCATGGTATAGCCTCAGGTGCTTCCCATTGAGGGGTGGAAATTGAACTTCCCCTCGATGGTTGACGATGACATAGGCTCCACCTTTGTAGACTTTCTGGACCACATAAGGTCCTATCCAACTTTATTTTAATTTGCCTTTTGGATTGGCTGCCATCACTTCTTTTCTTTTGATCATGACTAGGTCCCCTTTCTTGAATTCGCGCTCTTTGATGAGCTTTTCGAAGGCGCGTGCCATATGGACTTGGTAGACTTGTATGTTTTACTGAGCTTTGAGTCGTTGCCCTTCTAAACTAGAGAGCTCCTCTAGTCTTCTTTCTATATTTGTCTGGTCGTCTTTGACTAGTTCATGCTGGATTGCGACCCGCAACGAGGATATCTCCAGCTCTATCGAGACGACTGCTTCTGAGACGTAAACTAGCGAGAATGGTGATCAACCCGTCAGGGTATTGTACACAAGGCGGTATGACAACAGCACCTCGTACATCTTATCTTCCTAGTCCTTCTTGCTAGAGTTGGCCATCTTAGCAAGAAGTGTACATAGCGTTTTGTTGAAAGCTTCAGCCAGCCTATTTGCTTGTGGGTTGTATGGAGTGGATGTCCTGCAGTCAATCTTGAATTTATCGGCTAGCTTGTAGACCTTCTGGTTCCGGAAATGGCTTCAGTTGTCGGAGATGATTTGATCGAGCATGCCGAATCAAAATATAATACTTCAAGGGATAAATCTGACCATGATTTTGCCTGTCACTTCTTTTAGAGCTATAGCCTCCGCCCAATGGGAGAAGTACTATGTTGCTGCAAAAATGTATCTACATCCTGGTGAGGATGTGGGTAGTAGGCCCACAACATCGGTTCCCCATTGAGCAAACTGTTAACCCGATGTAGTGGTGCAAACCAAGATTCAGAGGGGGGGTGAATGAATCTCCCTCTAAAACTTGATCAAATTAAAAACATAGCCTGAAAACTTTAGACTAATGCGAAATTAAAACCAACCAGGAACTGAGGTAGAAATGCGCCTATCATTCATCTAACGGCTAACACATTAGAAAACAACCCACAATACACAAGAATCTTTTAGGTGGTTTGGTCCTCCAGACCTACATCCACCCCACACTCAATCCAGAGTGTGGATTACTGCTGACTCACATCTTGAACCCGCTGGACCTCACAGCTTGCCTACAAACCGCTGGGCATTATAGCTTCATCAACCGCTGAGCATTACAGCTTAGCTATCGAGAGGAACCCACCTCTGCCGCTGGGCCTTACAGTTTTTGCCACCGCTGATACACAGCTTAGAAAAAATATGAAAAATGAAAATAGAAAATCAAAATGTTCAGCATCGGAATACTGACAATAAAGACAAACAGAAATGCTCATGCAGGAGCGATGTGCCTTAGATCTGATCCAGAGGACACAGTAGAGAACAGATCTTCAAGACTTGCTTCGATTGCTTCACGATTTCTTCTCTCAAGAGTCCTCTTCTTCACTCTCCTTCTACCAGCTCTCACTCTCAGACTTACACTCTTGCTTCTCTCAGATATCTTCTTCCCTTTTTTTCTCTCTCTTAAATCTTCTCTTCAAAATTCCATCATCATCATAAGTCACGACCGGTTCTTTTATGTATATCTCGCGAAAGAGAGACACGTAGAAATCACATTTCCCGCCCAGAGATTTTACCAAAAGCATGCTTATCGAAGCCCACGTGTCAGATCTTACCTGGCGTTCAATTCATCTCAAAGACTTGGAAATTTTCATTTATCCTGTCAATCAAAAATAGAGACATTTTTATCACTTGGTAAGCTGGAGTTTATATAAACATTCACATGCACGGACTCATTACATAAATGAGAAAAACATGCACCGACTAAATACATATGTAGATGTGAATACTTGGACCACTTTCATGCATTAAACACATGTGCACAGACCTTTTCATGTGAAGATAAAACTTGCACAAACTTTAATATGAAGGATGCAGAGAATGCACTAACATTTGTATGCGTGAGACACAAATATGCATCGACCCTTGAGTGCGTGCAACAACACAAATTGCACCGACCTATACAACCCCGATGCAGAAGTTGCACCGAATGTTATACCTTTAAGATGAAGCATGCACGGACCTATACAGGGCAGAGTATGCACCGACGTGTTCTACTCAATGCAGAGTATGCACTGACCTGGCTTTTTGAAGATAGAAATGTGCACAGACTCAAAACAGTGAATTGCACGGACTTTATGGTGTTATGTGCAAACATGCACAGACTTGATCATGCATTGAGAATAGACATGCATAGACATTATGCCATGCGTGTGACAAATGTGCACCGACCCTGAAGACTTATATGCACAGACTTCACATGAATTGAAGATAAACATGCACAAACCTTATAGCATGCGTAAGGCAGATATGCACCGACCGTGAAGACTTATGTGCACTGACTTCATGTGAAGGATGAAGACATTCACCGACCTTCGAGTGCACTTATTAGACATGCACACACCGACCTTGGGTCTACAGAAAATGCAATTAGCACCGAGCCCTTGTGCACAGACATGAATGCACAGACTCCTCATATTAACCTGCACTGACTTCACCAAAATATGCATGGACCTCATATGCACCAGGTCCTCATGTCCATCGGTCCAAATCAGGTATACAGCAAAACATTCACAGACCTTGTATCATATATGCATTAGTCAAATACAGACAGATTTATGCATTTCAGTCTCATATGACTCATAGATTTTCATTATCAAAACAAGGGTTCCAACACAAACGGCCAGCTAAGTGCTGTCAGATGTAGGTGTATTGGGGGTTTTCTAGGGACCATAGCATGTTCCTGGCATTTATGACATGACTTGGCATACTTGAAGTAGTCATCAAACATGGTCGGCTAGTAATATCCCAATTTCTTGACTTCAATCTTCATCTTGGGCCCGGCTTGATGGGCACCAGCTAATCCGGCAGGAACTTCCTTCATGACCGTCCAACCCTTCTCCAATGATAGACACCAGAGGAGTACTTTTCTTTTGGCATCCGCCACAATCTGGAACAAAATCCCGTTCCTGAATTCATAAGAATCTTTTGTTCTAATCAATTTGATCTTCTCTTCCCTTTGCTTGGGCAATTGCTGGTATTTAAACCATTGTATCAGAGGTTCCCTCCAGTAGGGTGAGCTGACTATTTCTACTGTTGTAGCTTCATATTGTTCTTCATTGGGCCCCTCTATCATGCTAGGAACTTGGCGCCTCTTTATCACTATGATATTGAGAGATCCATCAGCTTGCTAGCTTTGCTAGCGCATCTGCCTGAGCATTTTGATTTTGGCCGACATGGTCTATCTTGATGAAGTAGAATCGCTACATGAGCTGCTTCGCCTTGGTGTAATAAGGAAGTAATTCAGACTTTCGGACATCAAACTGTCATTGTATCTACCTGACAATCAACACTGAATCGCCGAATATTTGTAGCATATGGATCTCCATATGAAGAGCAATCTGAAGGCCGATAATCAAGGCTTCATATTCGCCCTCGTTATTTATGCAAGGCTTGTTAATTACTCATGATGTATGCAGCACTTCTCCTTCTAGGGACTTGAGGATGATGCCTACTCCGGCTCTTATTCTTCTCTGCCCTGTTTGTGATGTTTCTATTATGGACGCCTCCTCAAAATAAAGCTGCCATACGGCTTGACGGACTTGGCCCACTTCTAGTGTTTCATCATCTGGGAGCTCCATGATTAACGGAGAATCTTCAGGCACTGGAAGCACTACAAAGAAATCAGCTATGGCCTAGCCTTTGATGGCATTTTGCGGCACATACGTGATATCAAATTCCATCAAGATGACGGCCCATTTGACCAATCGTCCTTTTAAAGTCGGTTGGGATAGTATATATTTGATTGGATCAGCCCTTGATATGAGTTGTGTTGAACCCCCTCCTCATGTATTATGTCTTATGGATTTTGATGATGACTAAATGAATTTATATGAACTGAAAATGAGATTTTCTAATGTTTTGGAAGTGATCACATCACATAAGGATTTGGCGTTTAGAAGGCTCAAGAACATCATCTCGAGAGTAGGTGTTGTGATATGAATTTGGACGAAAAATCTAATTCAGAAGTTGTTTTGACAGGACAATCTATAAGACCAAAGATTACCAACGTTCGAGGACGGTTGGTGAGATCGACTTCAACATATTGATTTTTGAATGTGTGGTTTGAAGTTCATTATTTTGATCTCGAGGATTAAATTGGTTTAGAACTTATCTAAGTTTAAATGGTTTGAGTTTCATTCCCTCTCATGCTTTCTAAACCATCTTGAAACCCCTAGACTTGTTCTTGGACTTAGTGAGTCTTTCAATCTATCTTTTGGATGTTCTGGAACAAGGGTCGACCCATTGGGTCGACCCCTAGGCCCCCTGGTTCTGTTAAACGTAGGTCTTTCATCTCCAGCTAAAAGGGTTGACCCATTGGGTCGACCCCCAGCTGCAAGGGTCGACCCCAAGGGTCGACCCCTGATGATTAATTTTTTGAACCCGGCGGGCTCCTTCACCAGACCTGCAAAGGTCGACCCCAAGGGTCGACCCATTCACTCGAGGGTCGACCCCTGAAAACAACAGTTGCCATCTTTGTTAAAACAGCACGGGTTCTTGGAAGGGTCGACCCCAAGGGTCGACCCATGCTATCTGGCCCATCTGGCCCCTCACGAGGGTCGACCCCAAGGGTCGACCCGTTCTGGTCTGGGCGGCGCCGTGAATGTGGACTCTTGGCATTTCGACCAAATGGTCCAACCACACTTGTGTGGCTGTCCTTAATCCACTCCATAACAAGTGGATCTTGTCCCATGGCTATCCCTCGACCACCCTTGGCCTATATAACATCTTGTAGAGGATGAAAACCCTAAGAGAAATTCGTATGTCCTGTTTTTGGGTTTCTTCCTAACATTTGCGTGTGCAGGTCGCAGCAGCCACCTCCAGCCCTTGTTCCACCTTCGTGTGTGCGTGAACGTGAAGGGAAGAAGGAGGAATCAAAGTTCCAATCAAGCCTCTGCTGTTGGCTGCGAGCTAAATCAAGATTCAGCCACATCCGAGCCAAGATCGTCAAGAACGGTCATCGTGCTGCACAAGTGTTTGATAAAATTCGCAGAAGAGAAAGGGGGAGCTCCAACCAGGATAAATCAACTCTTCTTCACTCTTTCCATTCTGAATCATTTAGCTTAAACTTGAGCATACGTTTGTAATCATTATTTCAGATATTTGTGTGTGGTGTTCGTATTTGGTAACACGAACGTGTGTGTGTGTGTGTGTGTGTGTGTGTGTGTGTGTGTGTGTGTGTGTGTGTGTGTGTGTGTGTGTGTGTGTGTGTGTGTGTGTGTGTGTGTGTGTGTTTGTGTGCTTGCTGTTCTACACAGCGTGTGTGTGTGATTCACTACATAGTGAATCCTTAATCCTCCGTGTGAGGGGTGGACGTAGGGGACACGGCAGTGTACCCGAACCACCTAAAAATTCTGTGTGTCTATTGTGGCTTGCTATTCCGTTTGCTTGTCGAGTGGGCTTCGCGGTGAGGTGAGCATTCACCATTTTCTCTTTCAATCACACCCACTTCACACGCATTCACGAGTGTGATCCTGTTCGTGTAAGGCTAGAACTTGTGTGCTTAATTAGTATAGAATTCACGTAGGTAGTTTCTTTTAATTGGCCATCAATTCACCCCTCCCCTCTTGATTGCCACCCTCCGGGACTCAACAATTGGTATCAGAGCCTTGGTCTCTGTTTAATCATGACCACACGGTCGTCAGAGCTAGATCCCATTAAATGGCAAACAAGGGGATGATGCCCGAAGGGCATTCTATTCAAAGACCTCCGTTCTTTGATGGATCAAACTACCCCTACTGGAAAAACAGAATGTATGTTTTCCTACGTGCCCAGGACTACGATGTTTGGCGTGTCATAAGTAGGGGTCCATATGTATTATCTGAAAATGAGAATGAGTGGCATGAAGAATATATTAGGAAGTGTTCAGCGAATTTTAAAGCTATGAATATAATTCAATGTGCTGTTCATCCTAATGAATACTCACGTATATCTATGTGTTCCTCTGCACAGGAGATGTGGAACAAGCTACGGCTTATCTATGAAGGAACGTCGGAAGTAAAGGAAACCAAAGCCAATCTTTTAGTCCGGGACTACGAGCTGTTTGTAATGAAGCAAGATGAGTCCATTCCTGACATGTTTGCTAGATTGACAGAAATTACAAATGGACTAAAGGGACTTGGCAAGGAGTATTCTAACAAGGAGCTTGTCAGAAAAGTTCTAAGATCCCTCTCTCCACAGTGGCATACAAAAGCCACTGTAATTGAAGACTCCAAGGATTTCAACACTCTAACTCTGGATGAGTTGATCGGCTCGCTTATGACATATGAAATAAACATCAAAAGGAGCGAGGAGGATTACAAGAAAAAGAAAATTGTCACACCATTGGCCCTAAGGGTGAATCCACAAGATTCAGAGGGCAGTGACAATGATTCCATTGGCAACACTGAAGATGAGGAACTGGTTGCCATGATCACACAAAGAGCAAGAAGGTTCGTCAAAAGAACAAGAAACTTTGGTGGTCAGTTTAGGAAGGTACCAAGAAGGCAAGGACCAAACAGAGGAGAAAGTAGCAAGAAAGAAGAAGTGATTTGCTATGAATGCAAGAAACCTGGCCATATGCGGGGTGAGTGCCCGGATCTCATCAAGAAGGTAAAGAAAGGCAAGTTCAGGAAGCCCAAGGCCATGATGGCCACATGGAGTGATGAAGATCAGGAGGAATCCGGAAATGAAGATGGACTAGATGTGCTAGTCCAGAATCTATGTCTCATGGCCAATGACGACGAAGGAAATAAGGTTGATTCTGAAACTAAAACTCTTACTTGTGAACAATGGCAAATTGCATATGAATTTTTATATGAAAAATGTAAAAGATTCAAATATGAAAACAGAAATTTGAAAAAGAAAATTGATCATTTTGTGCATACTAAAAAATCATGTGAAGAGTGACATGCTTTAAAATCAGAAAATGAAAACATGAAGCATGAAAATGAAATTCTTGCATCCAAAATTGAACTGTTTGAAGAAGAAATTTCATGCATGAGAGAAGAACAATCCACATTTCTGAAAATGTATGAAGAATTGAAAAATGATATGGAACAAGAAAAGCTTGAAAGCATTACTTGCAATGAAGCCAAAGTAAAGGCTGAAGAATAAAGCCAATCTCAAATGGCTCAAATAAAAGAGCTAAAGGATGCTCTTGCCATTCTTGAAAAATCAAAAGTTCAAACAACCCATTGGGCCCCCATAAGTTCAGCATCCTCCAAAGCAAAGAAACACATGCATAATTCCTTTTCAAATGTTGGTAGAAGGAGAAAAAGAGATAGAGCCATCACTTGTTACTATTGTGGAAAAATGGGTCATGACATGTATGATTGTAGAATTCTGAAATATGATGAAGAAAATTCTTCTAGATTCAGAAATAGATCATATATGCATCATGCCTCTAACCATCATGGACCCAAGCTTCCTTGGGTACCAAAATCTCCATAAGCACTTTGGTTGAATTACAGGTCTACTCGAGAGCTCAAAGGAATAAATGGTATTTGGACAGTGGTTGCTCTCGGCATATGACGGGAAACAAGGAATGGTTTGTGGACCTGCATGAAAAGGATGGTGGGACGGTAGCATTCGTTGGTAAGGACAAAGGTAAAATCATCGGAGAAGGTAAGATAGGTAAGAATCAAAATCATACCATTGAAAATGTATTGCTTGTGAAAGCTTTGCATCATAATCTCTTAAGCATAAGCCACCTTTGCGATAAAGGATGCAATGTGATTTTTGATTCTAACCACTGCACTGTTTTGAATAGAAATACTCATGAGATAAAGTTCATTGGTTTCTGGAATAACAATGTCTATATGATAGACTTGAATGATGCCTCTCATGAGAATTTATGTTTAGTTGCAAGGAACAATGATGATGCTTGGCTCTGGCATCGCCGACTTGGGCATGCTAGTTTCAATGTTTTGTTGAAATTATCTAGAAATGATTTGGTTATTGGACTGCCCAAGTTGAAGGCCGTCGATGATGGAGTGTGTGGGGCATGTAGCATGGGGAAACAAACAAGGAAATCATTCAAGAGAAAGAATGATGTGACCACATCGAGACCTCTTGAAATCATCCACATTGATCTCTTTGGACCAAGCAGAACACACAGCTTGGGTGGTAAATTATATGGTTTTGTAATTGTGGATGATTACTCAAGATTCTGTTGGGTTTACTTCCTTTCACATAAAAATGATGCCCTGACGGAATTTGAAGCATTTTGCAGGGTGGTTTAAAATGAAAAGGGGTTTTGCATCAAAACCGAGCGGAGTGATCACAGTAGGGAATTTGATAACCATGAGTTCAACAATTTTTACAGGGCTCAAGGCTACACTCATGACTTCTCCGCACCAAGAACCCCCAAACAAAATGGCGTTGTTGAAAGGAAGAATATAATACTGATCGAAATGGCAAGAACCATGCTAAATGAGAATAATCTGCCGAGGTACTTTTGGACTGAAGCAGTGAACACAGCCTGCTACATAATCAACCGTGCCATGGTAAGACCATTGTTGAAGAAAACCCCCTATGAGCTGTACCGAGGTAAGAAGCCAAACGTTTCACATCTTAGACCATTTGGCTCAACCTATTACATTCATAACAATGGTAAGAAAGACCTGGCAAAATTCGATCCCAAAAGTGACAAAGGTATACTTCTTGGGTACTCACTTAGCTCAAGAGCATATCGAGTGTACAACTTGAGAACTCTTGTAGTTGAGGAAAGCCCCCATGTCATTATTGATGAATCATCTCAAAATAGAACTAATGAAAAATCTGTCTTGCACGATGATGAGTTGGATGTTGGAGATATCAGGAAGAAAGAAAGAAAAACGGAGAAACAAGAAGAAGAAGAACCACAAGAAGATGATGCTAATCAGGAAATTCAGGTTGAACAGCAGCTACCAATGCAATGGACCTTTCCAAAGGACCATCCGCCGGACAATGTGATGGGCAATGTAGAAGAAGGAATACGGACACGAGCCTCCTTCAGGAAAGTTGAAAATCAGGATTACATAGCCTTGCTTTCTCAATTTGAACCTCACTCCATAGAAGAAGCCTTGAATGATGAGTCATGGATCATGGCCATGCAAGAGGAACTACACCAGTTCCAAAGGAACAAAGTGTGGTTCCTTGTTCCATGCCCTAAGAATCACTCCGTGATCGGAACGAAATGGGTTTTCCGAAACAAAACAAACGATCATGGAGTGGTAACTAGGAACAAGGCCAGGCTAGTAGCCAAAGGCTATAGCCAAGAGTTAGGAATTGACTTTGATGAGTCTTTTGCTCCAGTAGCAAGACTTGAGGTAGTGAGGGTTCTCTTAGCATTTGCATGTTGTCACAATATCAAATTATTTCAAATGGATGTTAAGAGTGCATTTTTGAATGGCTATATCCAGGAGGACGTGTATGTGGAGCAACCATCGGGGTTTGAAGACACAGAGCATACCGACCATGTGTACAAGCTGGACAAGGCACTTTACGGTCTGAAACAAGAACCCCGTGCATGGTATGAACGGTTAAGTGATTTCCTCATTAAAAAGGAATTCAAACGAGATAATGTTGATCAAACCCTCTTTACAAAATTGAATGGTAAGGAAATCTTAATTGTTCAAGTTTATGTTGATGATATTATTTTTGGCTCCACTAATGATACTCTCAGCAAAGACTTTGCAAATTTAATACAAAGTGAGTTTGAAATGAGTCTTATGGGAGAGCTAACATTTTTCTTGGGATTGCAGGTAAATCAAACGGTAGATGGGCTGTTCATACATCAAAAGAAGTATGCAATGGACTTGCTGAAAAAGTTCAATTTGACATCAACAAAACCACAACCAACTCCTATGTCCACCTCAATAAAAATTGATCAAGATGAGACAGGTAAATCAGTGGACCAAAAACTCTTTAGAAGCATGATAGGCTCACTATTGTATTTAACTGCCAGCAGGCCCGACATTTAGTTTGTTGTTTGCCTATGTGCAAGATTTCAGTCAAATCCAAAGGAATCACATATGTCGGCTGTAAAATGGATTTTTAGATATGTTGCTGGTTAAGTTAACTTAGGATTGTGGCTTCCACGTAATTCATGTTTTGAACTAGTTGCTTATTCTGACGCCGATTACGCGGGCTATAAGATGGATCGGAAAAGCACCAGCGGGTATTGCCAGTTTCTTGGGGGATGAGTTGTTTCATGGGCCTCCAAGAAATAAAATTCAGTGGCATTATCAACAGCCGAAGCCGAGTATGTGGCTGTCAGTAGTTGTGTTGCCCAGGTGTTATGGATCCAACAGCAAATGATTGATTATGACATATCTTTTAAAAACACCTCAATTCTTTGTGACAACACATCTGCCATAAACCTGTCCAAAAACCCAGTCCATCACTCTCGCACAAAGCATATTGAGATTAGACATCACTTTCTCAGGGATCATGTGAGCAAGGGTGATGTAGAAATCAGGTTCATTGAAACAGACCAAAAAATTACCGACATTTTCACCAAACCTCTAAGTGAAGATAAATTCACAACATTTAGGAGAGAATTAGGGGTTTGTAGGATAGACGTGTCTGAGTCTTGATCGGTTGCATATCTATGTATATACGTTAGCATTGCATGCATTTGTATTAGTATAGTGCATAGTTGCATTTCTCCTTGTCATGCATGTGCATTATTATTACTTGAAAAACAAACAAAAATTGTATGAAAAATCTTGATTGCATGTCTTGCATGTCTTTTATTTATAGAATACAACCATGTCTTTGTAATTTCTATGGCCGATATTTCCTTGAGTTCCTTTAATGCCAGCAAGAGAGCATAATCCCTCGAAATTTGAAATTTGGAGACGTTAGACTATGAACGTCTACTATGATCCTAGATCTTCTTGAAACAAGTTCCCCAATGCATTCACCCATAAAACAACTCAAATTTCTTGATTCCAACATGATATTATCATTAGGGATTCGAGCCACATCATTTCTTTTATATTCCCTTTCCATTATATCTTTTTTGGTGAAAAACACTGGAAGGGTCAACCCCAAGGGTCGACCCACACAGAAGGGACGACCCCAAGGGTCGACCCTCGCGAAACGGATCCTGTCTGGGGCCGGGGTGAAAGGGGTCGACCCATTGGGTCGACCCGTTACGGTCGGGCGGCGTCCGCCGCTTCCGAACCTCCATAAATGGGGTGGAAACCCTATGTTTCCCCCTTCCCATCTCCTAAAAGCCCCCAAGCCCCTTCTAGCCCTAGCCACCACTCCTTTCATGCCCTCAAATCCCCTCTTGGCACCCCCATCCTCAAGCCCTAGCCGCGGCCCTCTTGGTGGCGTCCCGCGCACAACTCCTTCCGCGCGCTTCCAACGCGTCTTCCTTGAGCTTCACTCGCACTGAGGTATGTTCTTGATGTGTGGAGGATCATAAATCTTTGTGGATAGCATTCCTCTCTCGTTGAACCATCTCGATCTACACCCTCATCAACCGGTTCCTTCGGTCTATGTTTAGATGGCCCCACAGAGGCGTTCTTCTCGCAGCAGAGGGGAGTCTAGTGCGGCCATGGCACGTCGTGAACGGGCGGCCGCATATGGTAGCGAATCTGCACCTTCAAGCAAGGTTTAGGACAGAAAGGTACTCCAACCTCGAGCGGTATCATTTGTCAATCTTAACTGCCATCTTCCAAGTTTAGTGGATGTTCTTTGCAGTCAGCCAAATTTGGATTTCTTCATGTCTGAACATCGACGCATTTATCCGAATTTGGTGCATCAATTTTATAGCAATCTCACCATGTCCGAGGAACATCCAATTACTGTGGTTAATGGCCAACGGGTTATACTCTCCACAGAATTTTTAGGAATGGCATTTAATCTCCCTCATGAAGGCTTTACATTTGGAGATATTGTGGTTCCTGAAGAGACTGTTTATCAAATGATGACATCTGAAGAAAAAGGTGCACATTCACTTGCTGGGTTAAACGCCAATCATTTTCCTCCCCTGCAGCATATCTTATACAGGATGATCACTACTATCCTTCTCCCAAGAGGAGGAGGCCATGACAAAGTGACCGAGATCCATATGTTCTTATTTTACTGTCTCTTGGGTGGTATTCCGGTTAATTTCCCAGCTATGTTTTTATCTCATATGTGTAACAGCATGAAGCACAAGAATAGAACTCTTCCATATGCCGCCGCCCTTTCTGCTATATTTGCACACCTGGACATCAACCTCTCAAAAGAATCTTCTCAGGACATTAGAGAGGCTGATATATTTAATGTTCATTCTATTTGTCATAATATGGGCTATGAACTACGAGATGGTAACTTGGTCTGGACATTGAAAAGTGCTGCACATGAAATCAGTTCTGAGGAGGAGGATGACAATGATGCACAAGCCGATGTGCAACAGCCCCATATTCCTGTTGAGGACATGCCTTCCGAGGTGGTTCAGCTGCTCATGGACCGTTTGGATACTATTGATGATCGTTTAGACAATTATGGGGAGACTATGGAGGATATGCAACATGCTCTCGCTGATCTGAAGCTATCTCATCAAGAGCACTCTCAGTATGTTACTGATACTTTGGCCACTCAACACCACTTGCTTGACGAAATCTTGGAGTATATTAGGCGTCCGCCAAGCTCACCGGCTCCGGATGATGATTAGACGGCTATGCTCTTGCAGAATGGCACACTTCCTATCCCTTGTCACCCCCTCCTTTTTGATGATGCCAAAGGGGGAGAAATTTTGTACTATATGTGTGCCCAGGCAATCGGCTATCGGCTACTTATATTCTATGTGTGTGTTGTATGCTTGCATGCTTGTGTGATTTCATCATATTTCTACATTTCTGTTAATTAGCAATGTTGCATTTTAGTCTTGTTGCATTTTCAGTTACATTTCAGTTGTGTTCAGTTGAGTCTCATACATTGCATCTTGCTATTTGCATTTCAGACTTTGCTCCCCTTACAACTTGTTGTCGGCAAGACTTTGTGAAAATATGCAATGTTAATCAATCTTACATATTGTGTTGTTTCATATTGTGTTGTCTTTTATATCGATCCAATATGGTGAGATGGAATGATTCATGCTAATGTGGTTTCAACTGTTCATGGAATGAATGATTCATGCTAATGTGGTTTCAACTGTTCATGGAATGATGTTTTTATATAGAATTTTGTCATCATCAAAAAGGGGGAGATTGTTGAACCCCCTCCTCATGTATTATGTCTTATGGATTTTGATGATGACTAAATGAATTTATATGAACTGAAAATGATCTTTTCTAATGCTTTGGAAGTGATCACATCACATAAGGATTTGGCATTTAGAAGGCTCAAGAACATCATTTCGAGAGTAAGTGTTGTGATTTGAATTTGGACAAAAAATCTAATTCAGAAGTTGTTTTGACAGGACAATCTATAAGGCCAAAGATTACCAACGTTCGAGGACGGTTGGTGAGATCGACTTCAACATATTAATTTTTGAATGTGTGGTTTGAAGTTCATTATTTTGATCTCGAGGATTAAATTGATTTAGAACTTATCTAGGTTTAAATGGTTTGAGTTTCATTCCCTCTCATGCTTTCAAAACCATCTCCAGCTGAAAGGGTCGACCCATTGGGTCGACCCCCAGCTGCAAGGGTCGACCCCAAGGGTCAACCCCTGGTGATTAATTTTTGGAACCCGGCGGGCTCCTTCACCAGACCTGCAAGGGTCGACCCCAAGGGTCGACCCATTCACTCGAGGGTCGACCCCTTAAAACTCCAGTTGCCAGCTTTGTTAAAACAGCACGGGTTCTTGGAAGGGTCGACCCCAAGGGTCGACCCATGCTGTCTGGTCCATCTGGCCCCTCACGAGGGTCGACCCCATGGGTCGACCCTTTCTGGTCTGGGCGGCGCCGTGAATGTGGACTCTTGGCATTTCGACCAAATGGTCCAACCACACTTGTGTGGCTGTCCTTAATCCACTCCATAACAAGTGGATCTTGTCCCATGGCTGTCCCTTGACCACCCTTGGCCTATATAACATCTTGTAGAGGATGAAAACCCTAAGAGAAATTTGTATGTCCTGTTTTTGGGTTTCTTCCTAACATTTGTGTGTGCAGGTCGCAGCAGCCACCTCCAGCCCTTGTTCCACCTTGGTGTGTGCATGAACGTGAAGGGAAGAAGGAGGAATCAAAGTTCCAATCAAGCCTCTACTGCTGGCTGTGAGCGAAATCAAGATTCAGCCACATCCGAGCCAAGATCGCAAAGAACGGTCATCGTGCTACACAAGTGTTTGATAAAATTCACAGAAGAGAAAGGGAGAGCTCCAACCAGGATAAATAAACTCTTCTTCAGTCTTTCCAGTCTGAATCATTTAGCTTAAACTTGAGCATACGTTTGTAATCATTATTTCAGATATTTGTGTGTGGTGTTCGTGTTTGGTAACACGAACGTGTGTGTGTGTGTGTGTGTGTGTGTGTGTGTGTGTGTGTGTGTGTGTGTGTGTGTGTGTGTGTGTGTGTGTGTGTGTGTGTGTGTCTGTGCTTGCTATTCTACACAGCGTGTGTGTGTGATTCACTACATAGTGAAGCCTTAATCCTCCGTGTGAGGGGTGGACGTAGGGGACACGGCAGTGTACCCGAACCACCTAAAAATTCCGTGTGTCTATTGTGGCTTGCTATTCCGTTTGCTTGTCGAGTGGGCTTCGCGGTGAGGTGAGCATTCACCATTTTCTCTATCAATCACACCCACTTCACACGCATTCATGAGTGTGATCCTATTCGTGTAAGGCTAGAGCTTGTGTGCTTAATTAGTATAGAATTCACGTAGGTAGTTTCTTTTAATTGGCCATCAATTCACCCCTCCCCTCTTGATTGCCACCCTCCGGGACTCAGCATGTAATGCCTCATCTTCTTTACCGCAAAGATCAGTGCGAGGCAAACCTTCTCGATCGGGTTGTATTTTCCTTTCGCCCCTACTAATCTTCGACTGAGGTAGTAAAGTGCCTGCTCTTTCCCCTCGTCGTTGTTCTGGGCCAACATTGCCCCCAGTGAGTATTCTGTTGCAGCTATATAAAGAATCAACGACCGTCCTTTGACAGGTGCCCCCAGCACTGGTGGGGCCTTCAATATTCCTTCAGTTGGTCGAAGGCCTTTTGGCACTCTTGGTTCCAGTAGAATGGCATATCTTTCATCATTAGCTTATGGAGTGGCTGGCATCGTCCGAACAGATTGGAAATAAGTCTGCGGATGTAAGCTAATCGACCTTGTAATGATCACAATTCTGTTAAATTCTTCAGAGGGGGAAGCTCCTGGATAACTTTTATCTTGGAGGGGTCTATTTCAATTCCCCGATATCTAACGACGAAGCCGGGGAATTTCCCACTTGAGATGCCAAAGGTGCATTTCATCGGATTTATGTTTAGCTCGAACTGCTACAGCCTTTCCAATATGATCCTGAGATCATTCGGGTGGTCTTCCCTTCTCTTGGTGTTAACGACCAAGTCATCACTGTAGCATTTTACCTTGTTAGAGAGTAGCTCGTCGAATAACTTCGTCATCGCCCTTTGGTTAGTGGCGCCAGCATTTTTGAGGCCGAAGGGCATTCTCTTATCATGAAATATCTCCTTGGGCGATCGGAAAGCCGTGTGAACTCTTTCATGCTCAGTGATCCATATCTGGTTGTATCTAGACGAGCCGTCCATGAATGATGGCGCCTTGTGGCCTGTTGTAGCATCAATCATGACTTCAGTGATTGGCACTTGGAAATCATCTTTCGGACATGCTTTGTTTAAGTCTCGAAAGTCTACACATATCCGGATATAGTCGTTCTTCTTCTTGACCGGCACAATGTTGGCCAACCATGTGGTATATTGATTTTCTGCTACAAAGCCAACGTTTATGAGCTTGTCGACTTCCTTGCAAATCTGCTTTATCAACTCCAACCTTATCCGCCGAGGTGGTTGCTTCACCGGCTCGACTTTTGGGTCGATAGCTAGTATGTGTTGAGCAACTTCAGGGCTGAGGCCTGGCATCTCTTTGTAGTTCCAAGCAAAGCAGTCCCGGAACTCTTGAAGCAGTTGTATGTATCGCTCTCTCTCTTATGGGAGAAGGAGAGTGCTGAGGAAGGTTGGCCTAGGCTCCTCTTCCGTACTAAGGTTTACTTAAACCAGCTCATCAACAGTGGCCTAGCCGCCATCTTCTATCTCCGGGGGAGCCGACTGCAAGTTGATGAAGCCTTCGTCATCTTCATCGACTTCGAGGACATCATAGATGCTTCCTTGCCTCACCTCGCCTGGTGGCGGGACATTACCAACTTCTTCCTCCGGCTTTTGAGTTTGTTGGGGAATCAGTGCTGACACTGGCAATGCAACTTCTAGGCATTTCGGATTTTGGCCCGTACATGAATTGCCCTTGAGGGCTGGAAGGAGCTCTCTAACTTCTTGTCCCTGCGGAGCTTCATCGGAGGTCGTGGCAGACTCTACAACAACAGATACCCAGCATTTGCAGGGGACATTGACTACTTGCCTTTCTTGTATCAAGGTTCAGGGTTTCGGGATATCTCCTAGCCTTGAAAGCTGTAGGATTTCTTCATGATCATCTAGGTAGTCGTCATAGACTACTTCTAGGGGACCCCCACTCACCAAGGTAGAGAGGAGGCCATATCTACTTTGCAGCATTCTTCATCAGCCAAACCGGCTACCTTCAAGGTTAGAGAAGTGGAGGCATATGCCCTTGCCATGAGACAAGGGTGACTTTTCTTTTTTTCTTTCATGGGTGACATTGGCCCCCCGGATAGCTCCTTTGGGATTTAAGGCCTGCCTTGCTCAGCCTCTAATGTCTCTTTGGGGGTCCGGTAGTGGATGGAGACCATATGAACTCCCCTTCTATAAGCGCCCGTTTCATGAGGGCGAGGTGGGTCTATTGTGTATTCCCCCATCTGAAGTTCGCCCTTCTTGATCAGACTTTGAGCAATATCTTTGAATACGTAACAGTTCTCGATAGAATGCCCCAACATTTGATGATCATGGCAGAATCGAGGGTGATTACTTCTTTTAGCATCCTCCGGCTTCTTAAGCTCTGGCAGAGTAATCTTGTCAAAATGATAAGCCAATTCAAAAATCACCGGTGTCTTCTCTCTCAGGAAGGAGTAGGGCTTCTTCATCTTCTCCTGTAACGAGGAATTTTGCTTTACAGGTTTGCTGGTCGAAGATCCGGCCACCTTCTGGGTTTTTATCCACATTTGCTCGAAAGCATCGAGGTTAATGCCTTCAGATTTGTTCTCCCGCGTCGCCGCAGCGGTAGTGGGGCAGTACTTCGCCAGAAAAGCTTCAATGTCGGTTGCTACCGTATTGAGCCTATCAAAGGATTGGACTTTGATGCCAATTATCCTTTGCTGAATTTCTTTCTTCAGATCTTGTTTGCAGATCTGGATAGCAGCCTCATGGCTCAGTGGATGCTCGCACCTTGCACAAAAACCTCTCCACCTTTGGATGTAATCCATGATTGGTTCATCATCTCCCTGCCTATACATAAACAGCTCCGCTTTGGTTATGGGAGAACGCTTCGGCACTGTAGGACTCCATTGTCGGGGAAGAATGCCCCTTGTTATTTCGGACATGCATCTTGTCACTTCAGCTAGTTGCTTTTTGAACCTTCTAATCTCCTATTGCTACTCATCTAGTAATGCGAGCATGGCAGGGTTATATTTAGAGAAATCCAGAGCGTGGATCTGGCCACTGTCCTCCATTCTGGCATCGGACGGGGGCAGTAGCACGCTGTCACCATGAATAGTTGGGATCGGTCCTTCAGAAATGGACGCACCAACATCCCTATGTGGAGATGGACCCTAAAGGTGTACTTCTTCATCTTGTACTTCACCATCCAGAGACATTTGCTGTTGCTGGCTCTTAGCTTCTTGTGTAGCTAGATCTTCTGGAGGGTTATCACTGGCTGGGGTAGAGATAGATATCATATTTGCATAGTAGTATTCTTCTATTGAGAAACCCAGGCCAGGGTGTTGGGTAATATGCAGCAATTCTCGGTCCAAGTTGGGCGGGTACCATAACTTTTTGAACATCTGGTTTTTTTTTCAGCTTGGTAGAAGAGAACATACTACCTTCTGGCCATTTTTATCACTTTGTCGGATATATCGGGTAGCCCCATGATCGAGACGACCGAGTCCTAAATTTCTTCGGGGAGTTTTTAATCATCATCCCCTTTCACCGGCTGTTCACTAGCCGTGTAAAACATTGTAGGTTGTGTTGTGCCCCTTGTGCTTTGATGATTATGTGGTGTTTTAATGATAGCAACATAAATGAGTCACCATATTATTTTGCTAAGAACTTCACATTGAATGATAGCAACATGAATAAATATGACTGATTTATTCTGTGGAGAATGCATGAGTGTGTTATATCTGATCTGTTCTGTGGAGAATGCATGAGTGTGCTAGCTCTGTGGGTCGACCCCCTTCTTAGATGGGTCGACCCCCCTCAAGTCTTTACATCAGATTCGCATGTCTACACATCTCGTAAGTAGTTCAGATGGCGTCAACCCATTGAGTCCACGAGGTTGACGCAGTCTTGAAATGCCTCAGATGGCTTTGAAGATAAGGCTGGATGCGTTGACGCATGGGGTCACTACGTCGACCCACTAAACTGACCCAGATCTAACTTCACATCAGGGTGAACTGCTGCGTCGATGCTGTCACGCTGTAGCGTCTCTATGCATTTCTGAAGTCTACACATCATTTAGTTGCACGCCACTGTGTTGAGAAAGTCTACACATCAGATTGCCTTGCTTCATGCATAAGTCTATACATCGGTTGTTCATCACACACAAAAGTCTGAACATCGTTCATGAAGTCTGTACAGCCATTGCTTAAGGCAAGTCTGTACATCGAGCTGAAGGCTGACTAAGTCTATACATCGTTCGTCTCACATAAGACGCAAAGTCTATACATTGTCTTGGCCATCGTCTGTCTGCTCGCTGCTAAGTCTGTACACTGTCTCACTGTTAAAGTCTATACAGCCTTCAGTGTCTCATTCAGCGTCTCTCCTTGTGTCTCACTATTCGAGTCTATACATTACGTGAACATAGTCAGAGCTCTCAAGTCTATACACTGGCAAGTATGTACATTTGCCACCATGCATTAAGTCTCAAGTCTCTACATTGGCAAGTCTGTACATCGGCTTGTTTATTCATCAAAGTCTGTACAGCCTCCTGCATTGGACTTAAAGTCTATACATTTGGCAAGTCTGTACATCGGACTGTTCATGCATTCATTTCAAGTCTATACATCCGATTGTTCAGCTTGTGGCTAAGTCTGTACACCGTCTAGTGTCTCTTGCAAAGTCTGTACACTGCATTGGCATCTTTACTTACGTGCTGAACTGAGCAAGTCTATACATTCTTAATCTTTACCTACGCTCAGTTCCACCAAGTCTGTACATTGGGCTCTCACTCAAAGTCTGTACATCGCCATGTTCATATGCTTCCAAGTCTATACATTGCACTGTAACTAGTTGCACTGTAGCTAGAACTGTGTAAGTCTGTACATTGGTGCTTTTCCAAAGTCTATACATTGTGAACCTTCAAGTCTGTACAAACTTTTCTTCGCTCAAGTCTGTACATCGTCCAATTGTCTTTGGCAAGTCTTCACATCGTGAAGTCTATACATTCAATTGCTTTGCTGTGCTCAAGTCTGTACAGCCTTTCCCTTGCAAGTCTTTACATCGTTCATGAAGTCTGTACAACAGACCAAGTATGTACATTGTCTTTGCTGCACACATGACTAAGTCTATACATTGTGCCTTGTTCAAAGCAAAGTCTACACACTCCATTTCACACTTCAGGTAGCAAGTATGTACATTGTTCAGAATTTCAAGTCCATACAGCCATTGTGCATTCATTCTTTATGTTCATACTTTGCGTGATGCATTCTGCATAACACACTGCCAAGTCTATACAATGCCATTTGTTCATGCATGTTAGCAAGTCTGTACAGCCTGTGTTCACAACACAAAGTCTGTACATCGCATGCTCACACAAACGCCAAGTCTATACATTGGCTTTGCTTGCACGAGCTGAAGTCTATACATCATGAATGCATCGTCTCATCAAGTCTGTACAGGGTCTACATAGAATGCATTCAATAAAGTCTATACATTGCATCTTAGCATGCTTGCATAGCACAAACGAAGTCTGTACATTCATATGTGCATTGTGCATTGCTCTTGGCAGAGTCTGTACATCACTTGAACATTCACTGCACTCTAACTCTATACACTGCTTCACTCATTGCACGAAGTCTGCACATTGTGTTGCTTTGTTCATACTTTGGTTTGCTAAGTCTACACATTGATGCACGTTTACTTCTGCATATTTGAAGTATGTACATAGCTTAAGCTCTGCATATTTCAAGTCTATACATTGCTACTGAACCCAAGTCCATACATTGCATAATGTCTGCCCATTACACACTGCAAAGTCCATACATTCCTGTCGCTTTGCAAAGTCTATACAATGCATTGTGTATACTATGAAGTCTGTACAGGGGTTTCAGTCTTAAACGGATAATCCTATTCGAATGTCTGACAGGGATTCTTTGCAGAGCCTAATGAAGGCACGTGATCCAAGGAAGGACGAGGTGCCCAGATTATGACACGTGGATGCAGCCCAGCCAGGATGCTGCCAGGTGGTCGAAATGCCTCGATTCTGGCGAAAGCCTTTGGGCGGGAGATGTGGAGAGCACACACCAAATTCCTGCTGCTCTATATATATGAAGCTTCTTCCATCTGAAGAAGACTGATCGTGAGACAGAGAGCTCTAGCAGAAGAGATCGAAAGAAGCAAAGGATAGCCTGCACGATCCTGTGAGAAAGAAAAGAGAAGCAGAAGAAGCAGAGAAGAAGAAGAGAAAGAGAGAGATAGAGAGCTCGAGCAGAGTGTGAAGAGAAGAAGAAGAAAGAGAGAGAGAAGAGAAGAACAGAGAAGATCATTCCTACCGGAAGTTGGATCAGATCCACTCCAGTCAGCTCTTTAAGAGCCACATTTGTGCTTTCATTATTTACAACTTTCAGTCGCTGTTGCTACTTGCTTCTTGTTTTCTTTTATACCTTTCTTCAAGTTGTTTGTCAGTGGAGCAAGCTGTGTTGCTCAGCATTTGCAGTGGAGGATTCCACTGGACGACTAAGCTGTATTGCACAGCGGAGCAAGATGTGAAGCTCAGCAGGCAAGGAGGATTCCTCGGACAGTAAGCTGTGAGGCTCAGCGGATTGTATGGCAAGCTATGATGCCCAGCTGTTCAAGCTGTGAGTCAGCGGAATCCACACTCGGTTTGAGTGTGGGGTGGACGTAGGTCTGCAGGACCGAACCACCTAAAAACTCTCTTGTTCTGTGGTTTGAATTCTTATCTGATTGGCGCTAGATGCATGCATAGGCACGAAGATTGTATTCAGTTCATTGTTGTGCACATTAGATGTTTGCTTAGGAGCATTCTACATGTTTGCACATTGGTTCAACAGATTTGATTAGCTTTGCACACTGTGTGTTTGATTAATTCCGCAATTGCACACTGTGTGATTTTTAATTGGGCGAAAGTTTTTAAAGGGTATATTCATTCACCCCCCCTTTGAATCATTAGCACCGAACCCAACACTTGGTATCAGAGCGGGTTACTGTGCATAGGATCTAACAATCCGCAGCATATCCTGCATTTCTGTTTGGTGCATTTCAGAGTGTGCTTCCTGTGTTCTGTGTTTTGTTTCACCTAGTTAGTGTCTTGATTTGCTCTCTTAATTTCAGTGCATTTATCATCTCTCGATGGGTCGTCCTCTTGTTTTTGATGGTTCTAACTTAAATAGTTGGCTAGGAGGCCTATGTGTTTACATAGACTCACTTGATCCAAATCTGTGGAGTCTACTGTCTAAAGGCCCACACAAATTACCTCATGATGAGACCAAGTGGTCTAGAGAGGACAAAATAAAGAACCGTGATAATGTCATAGTTCTTAATATCATGAGAGCTGTTATTAATACTGACATATATCCTTTTGCGCTCAGGTGCACTTCTGGAAAGGAGATATATGACAGAGTGATCTCTGATCAACTGCATGAGGATCAATGCTTAATGGTCAACTGGGGAAATGATGATGAGGAAAGATCATCCAAGGTAAGCTCTGAATCAGAAGAGATTTCAATTGATGAATTATGGGATATAAATGAGGAACTTTCTAATAGATGTGAGAAATTGAAATCTGAAAACAAAAAGTTGAAAAAGAAATGTGATAAAATAAATTTGAAAGCTTCCTGTGAAAATTGTTCAAATCTGAAACAATCTTATGATGCATGTATGTTAGATGTTCAGAACTTTAAGGAACAAAATGGTTCTCTAAAACTTGAAAATAAAACATGTTTGGACAAGATATATGAACTGGAGAATCAGCTTATTAAGATGAAAAATGAGCATCTAAAAAGCATGCAAGAACTAACTGAAGTTAATTCTGAATTGGATAAACTGAAACTTGAGAATAAAGAATTTCAAAAGAAAAATGAAGATCTTATGGCTAGAATAAATGAAATCAATGGGGACCTTTCACATTCTTCTTCTGCTGAATCAAACTGCAAAATGTGCTCAGCTTTAAGAGAACGTAATGAAAATCTTTTTAGTGAGAATGAATGGCTAAATAAGTAAATTGCCTCGTTTAAAGAGGATCACAAAAATCTGATTATTGAGAAAACTAAAGTGGAAGAAAGAGAAGAGGAACTAATTGAAAAGTTGGAGCTTATGTCTGGAAATGGAAAATGTAATGAAGGAGTCATGAAGCTATCTGAAGAGAACAAAGAACTGAGGGAACAAAAGAAAAAACTGATGGTTTTAAATACTATTTTCTCACAGAGGTTTCTGACTATCGAAAAAGAGAAATATATTTTTAAGGAAGCTCAACCTCAAAAATTTGAGAAGCAAAACACTGAACTGAAAGCTGAAATTGAAAAATTAAAGTGTTTAAACACTAGCTTATCTGAAACACTTCTCACATTAAAAAGGGAAAATTCACTTGTGATGGAGAATCACAAAGGGTGATCAATCTAGAACAAGAAATTGAGAAGTACAAAACTGCAAATAAAGTCTTAAGTGAATGTGTCAATTGCAGTGAACATGAGATAGCCAGTTATGAGCTTCATATAGCATCCTTGGAAAATAAAATTCATGATCTGGAAAATTTAGAAATTGATTCTGCTAAGAATGAAAGAAAAATGAAAGCTATCATGAAAGGTAGAGATGATAATTCAAGAGAGGGGATAAAGTGCAGTTCTGATGTTAAGGAAATCACTAAAAACCAGCTATACACCACTTTTGTGCAAAGCTCTGACGTAGCTGGTACCTCAAATCAATCCCCAAAATAAAATAAAAATCTGAAAACACCTTCATCATCTGTCTTTCAATTTAAGACACAAAAAGTTGAAAAATAAACAAGAATTGTGAACAAAGTTAAACAATCGAACAAGAATGGAAAGAAAGATGGGGTTAGAAATGTCCCTACTTGTGTCATTAAATCTGTTAGCTCTGCTGAATGTAATGGGTCAATGCAAAATGCTCTTGCTTCATGTACTCATTCTCATGCATCTAGTCAGTCTGTTAGTAATCATGTCGCCAAGAAAACTCAAGTATCATGTCATTATTGTGGCAAGATAGGGCATGTAATGGATGATTGCAGACTGTTGATTGAAGATAAGCATGCTAGTGAAGCAATGCATTCTAGGAATTCATCTGATAGAAACCATGCCACTAAGAAATCTAATGCATCTTGTTATTACTGTGGTAGGCATGGTCATCTAATGAATGCATGCTTTACAATGAAAGAAGACAACAATGTGAACTCTAGACTTTTCACACATGCTCATGGCCCATATAGATATAAATCTACTTCAGGCCAGCATATTATTTGTTTCACTTGCAATAAGCCAGGGCACAAGGCAAATGAGTGCTGGACTGAAAATTATTGGGGTAACAATAACTCAAAAGGCAAGCACCTTAGGTGCTTTGAATGTGGTAAGCATGGGCATGAAGTCAAGGACTGCTGGTATGCTCAGGGAAATCACTTTAATTCTAAATTTGTCAGATTCCCTGCAAATAGAAATTTTTTGGGTAGAAATAAAGCTGTTTTTAAAGGAAAGACACTTGTATGTTCTGAATGTGGAAAACCTGGCCACCGAGCTTCTGAATGCTGGTGGGCAGGTAATGGTAAATCAAAATTTCATGCAAGTAACAGAAATCTTCATGCTAACTCACATAGATTCCATGATTATACAAATGTTCACAAAAAGAATTCAAGAGCTGTTACATCATGCAGATACTGTGGAAAATATTGTCATTCCATGGATAGTTGTTACATAATGGATCATGATGATAACATGGCTAAAAGATTGTTCAGAACACCTGTCAGAGTTAACGCAGGACCCAAGACTGCTTGGGTTCCTGCAGGATCAAATTGATTAACATGTTACAGGTGTGCCTTGGAAGCTGAAGAATAAAAGGGTTAATAATCCAAGGCACTCAAAAGTGAAACCCCTAGAAGTGGACTATTCAGGTTAGTTCTGAAAACTCAGTTTAAATTCTTTCTTTTGAAGTTGTGTCCTTTAGATGATCGCATATCATAATGATCTGTCTATGCTAAATTGATTTATCTTGAAAAGTTAATTGCTCTCGCATGATGCTATCTGAATAAAGAATGCTCTCATGTTTGAATAAATATTCTGCATAGCATGTTAAATCTGTGTTTTGCATATTCTTTCATGTTCAGCATTGTCAGGTTTGGATTTTCTGAACTCTCCTCATACATGATTTGCATATTGATGATTGTCTGAAATTGCATATGCATACATTGAGTGAATGCATTGCACATCATCATACTGAAAAACTCCAAAAAGAAGTAACTGTCTACACATAGGACTTCTTTGCACTGCATATCTTTGCATAACCCTAGTATATCAAATGGTAAGATACTAAAAGGCAGGGAAATCTACCTGGAGGTTCTTACTATGTGTGAGATGGTCCTTGAGACCAGGTACTCCGCCAAGTACCAAGGGTCAAGTTTTCATATAGGCAGAGAAAGTTGCATATCATGTTGATTTGTTGGTGCTAAACTGAAGCTTTCTGAAATATGAATTGAACAATCATGCTTATGGTAATTCTCTTCTGTCTAATTTGTATGAATCATATCTGAATGCAAAATTTGATATCATGTGATGTGCTTTCAATACACTTCATGCACTTAGTCAGGGGGAGCTCAACTTGTTCTGATTAACCATTCTGCTGCTCATGCCTTGCTATTTTCATGATGAATCTAGACAGAGGAAATTTTCTGATAATCTCATTCACTTTCACCTGAAATCCTCCTGTCTAGTTGATTGGATCTTCTAATGCTCTCAGTTTACTTCAATTGATTCTCTACTGTCTTCACCAAAATAGCTGATCTGTTTGAATTCCAGACTCAGCTATTGTCTGTTGATAAACTCTCTTCTAATGCTCTTCTCTATTAGTGATTGACTCTTCCACCTGCTTATACTCATCCTTCATACATCTCTTAGCTGGTGTGACTGATTTGTTTCTACTGTTGATTGTTGGTCAGCTAAATTTATTGTTTTGATCTGAGGAACTTAAGCTGCATGTCATGTAATTCAGTCTGAGAATTTTGTAGAAATTCCTATCATATAAGTTTAAGAACTACCACTGAATCAGACTGATATAAGATTAATGTAATCTCAGATTTGTAATTAAATGAAATGAAAATATCTGAATGATAAGGTTTAATAAACTTTAACCACATGTGTCATGTAAACCTTAGACTCTCTCATCTGATATCTGAAAATTTGAAATCAAGGCTACTTTGGTAGAGATACATAGAGTGAGTGCTGTGGTTAAACATTAACTTGAGAAATTTTGACTAGATGAAAAATTGTGAATTCAGAGCAATGACTTGGTCACTGAGAAACTGGATTCTTTATCAATGAAATAAAGTAACTCATGTCATGAGGTGCCATAGTTATCTCTGATAAAAATTTATCAACAAAACCTGACAGAGCAATGGCTTATTTGTGTTGAGTAACTGGGGAGTCTGGCCTCTGATCAAGGTGTCTTCTCATGTAAAAAGACACTCATATTGCTAACTATGTTCTCAAAGTTGAGAGGCAATGACAGTTATCACACTCAGTAACTGGGTCACTTCACCTGAGACGTGTTGTGCCTCATGTAAAAAGGTGTTGATCAACCTAAATTGCTCAGGAAAAATATAATGTGCTTCAAATGAAAATATAATGAAAATTCTGTCAACTCATATTCTTGGAAAAAGTGTTTAACATCAATACTAATCTGTGTAACTCTTGAAAGAGTCATTGAGATCATGTCTGTAAGATAAAAGATGATTGTTTTTGAGTGTTTTCTGACTAATTGGTTCACCCTTATTAAAACTTGGATTCAGATATGAGTATTGAGTTTAATTTGATAAATTTGGTATACATCATAATTAAATCAGATTGGTTAAGTTGCCATTTCATAGCCCTTTATGATAGAAGAGTCTATTCTTCTTAAGACTTATTGAAGTGGTGCAAGCATTAAAATCCCTCATGATCAGATTTTTTTTAGATAGCCTGATCAACATAAATCTTGCTATTGTTTATTCATTGAGATGTCTTGTGATGATTGTTGTCAACTCTTACCTTCTATCATCAATCACTTTACTCTCCACACTGTTGGAATCTTCCATCTTATTTTGCAATAAGTTCTGGTTCTGTGGACTTTCCACCAGTTTCATTATGTTCATGCATATGTGAGGTGCCACAACCTGAGTTCAGATTGTTTGTATTGGCAGATTTCAGATTGATTTATTGGATAACCAGAGTTCATTCCTGCACTTCAGGGGGAGTTATGGGTCATCTGCTTTTAAGGGGAGAGTAGTACATCTTGTATGTTGATAGGGGGAGAGCTGTTTCATTGTCATAAGGGAGAACCTCATTTTAATGAACCATGATTCATTCTCTGACTTTGTGTGCTGAATTTTATCTCTCAAACCATTTCCTCTCTTTTTGATTATGTCAAAGGGGGAGAATAGTTTGACGAGTCAGTGTGACTCATTATGTTGCCATCATCAAAAAGGGGGAGATTGCTGTGCCCCTTGTACTTTGATGATTATGTGGTGTTTTAATGATAGCAACATAAATGAGTCACCATATTGTTTTGCTAAGAACTTCACATTGAATGATAGCAACATGAATGCATATGACTGATTTATTCTATGGAGAATGCATGAGTGTGTTATATCTGATCTGTTATGTGGAGAATGCATGAGTGTGCTAGCTCTGTGGGTCGACCCCCTTCTTAGATGGGTCGACCCCCCTCAAGTCTTTACATCAGATTCGCATGTCTATACATCTCGTAAGTAGTTCAAATGGCGTCAACCCATTGAGTCCACGAGGTTGACGCAGCCTTGAAATGCCTCAGATGGCTTTGAAGATAAGGCTGGATGCGTTGACGCATGGGGTCACTGCGTCGACCCACTAAACTGACCCAGATCTAACTTCACATCAGGGTGAACTACTGCGTTGATGCTGTCACGCTGTAGCGTCTCTATGCATTTCTGAAGTCTACACATCATTTAGTTGCACACCACTGTGTTGAGAAAGTCTACACATCAGATTGCCTTGCTTCATGCATAAGTCTATACATCGGTTGTTCATCACACACAAAAGTCTGAACATCGTTCATGAAGTCTATACAGCCATTGCTTAAGGAAAGTCTGTACATCGAGCTGAAGGCTGGCTAAGTCTATACATTGTTCGTCTTACATAAGACGCAAAGTCTATACATTGTCTTGGCCATCGTCTGTCTACTCGCTGCTAAGTCTGTACACTGTCTCACTGTTAAAGTCTATACAGACTTCAGTGTCTCATTCAACGTCTCTCCTTGTGTCTCACTATTCAAGTCTATACATTGCGTGAACATAGTCAGAGCTCTCAAGTCTATACACTGGCAAGTCTGTACATTCGCCACCATGCATTAAGTCTCAGGTCTCTACATTGGCAAGTCTGTACATCGGCTTGTTTATTCATCAAAGTCTGTACAGCCTCCTGCATTGGACTTAAAGTCTATACATTTGGCAAGTCTGTACATCGGACTGTTCATGCATTCATTTCAAGTCTATACATCCGATTGTTCAGCTTGTGGCTAAGTCTGTACAGCGTCTAGTGTCTCTTGCAAAGTCTGTACACTGCATTGGCATCTTTACTTATGTGCTAAACTGAGCAAGTCTATACATTCTTAATCTTTACCTACGCTCAGTTCCACCAAGTCTGTACATTGGGCTCTCACTCAAAGTCTGTACAACGCCATGTTCATATGCTTCCAAGTCTATACATTGCACTGTAGCTAGAACTGTGTAAGTCTGTACATTGGTGCTTTGCCAAAGTCTATACATTGTGAACCTTCAAGTCTGTACAGACTTTGCTTCGCTCAAGTCTCTACATCGTCCAGTTGTCTTTGGCAAGTCTTCACATCGTGAAGTCTATACATTCAATTGCTTTGCTGTGCTCAAGTATGTACAGCCTTTCCCTTGCAAGTCTTTACATCGTTCATGAAGTCTGTACAACAGACCAAGTCTGTACATTGTCTTTTCTGCACACATGACTAAGTCTATACATTGTGCCTTGTTCAAAGCAAAGTCTACACACTCCATTTCTCACTTCAGGTAGCAAGTATGTACATTGTTCAGAATGTCAAGTCCATACAGCCATTGTGCATTCATTATTGATGTTCATACTTTACGTGATGCATTCTGCATAACACACTGCCAAGTATATACAATGCCATTTGTTCATGCATGTTAGCAAGTCTGTACAGCCTGTGTTCACAACACAAAGTCTGTACATCGCATGCTCACACAAACGCCAAGTCTGTACATTGGCTTTGTTGCATGAGCTGAAGTCTATACATCGTGAATGCATCGTCTCATCAAGTCTGTACAGGGTCTGCATAGAATGCATTCAATAAAGTCTATACATTGCATCTTAGCATGCTTGCATAGCACAAACGAAGTCTGTATATTCATATGTGCATTGTGCATTGCTCTTGGTAGAGTCTGTACATCACTTGAACATTCACTGAACTCTAACTCTATACACTGCTTCACTCATTGCACGAAGTCTGCACATTGTGTTGCTTTGTTCATACTTTGGTTTGCTAAGTCTACACATTGATGCACGTTTACTTCTGCATATTTGAATTATGTACATAGCTTAAGCTCTGCATATTTCAAGTCTATACATTACTGCTGAACGCAAGTCAATACATTGCATAACGTCTGCACATTACACACTGCAAAGTCCATACATTCCTGTCGCTTTGCAAAGTCTATACAATGCATTGTGTATACTATGAAGTCTGTACAGGGGTTTCAGTCTTAAACTGATAATCATATTCGACTGTCTGATAGGGATTCTTTGCAGAGCCTAATGAAGGCACGTGATCCAAGGAAGGACGAGGTGCCAGATTATGACACGTGGATGCAGCCCAGCCAGGATGCTGCCAGGTGGTCGAAATGCCTCGGTTCTGGTGAAAGCCTTTGGGCAGGAGATGTGGAGAGCACACGCCAAATTCCTGCTGCTCTATATATATGAAGCTTCTTCCCTCTGAAAAAGACTGATCGTGAGACAAAGAGCTCTAGCAGAAGAGATCAAAAGAAGCAAAGGATAGCCTGCACGATCCTGTGAGAATGAAAAGAGAAGCAGAAGAAGAAGAAGAGAAAGAGAGAGATAGAGAGCTCGAGCAGAGTGTGAAGAGAAGAAGAAGAAAGAGAGAGTGAAGAAAAGAACAGAGAAGATCGTTCCTACTGGAAGTTGGATCAGATCCACTCCAGTCAGCTCTTTAAGAGCCACATTTGTGCTTTCATTATTTACAGCTTTCAGTCGCTGTTGCTACTTGCTTCTTGTTTTCTTTTATACCTTTCTTCAAGCTGTTTGTCAGCGGAGCAAGCTGTGTTGATCAGCATTTGCAGTGGAGGATTCCACTAGACGGCTAAGCTGTATTGCCCAGCGGAGCAAGCTGTGAAGCTCAGCAGGCAAGGAGGATTCCTCGGACAGCAAGCTGTGAGGCTCAGCGGATTGTATGGCAAGCTGTGATGCCCAGCTGTTCAAGCTGTGAGTCAGCGGAATCCACACTCGGTTTGAGTGTGGGGTGGACGTAGGTCTACAGGACCGAACCACGTAAAAACTCTCTTGTTCTGTGGTTTGAATTCTTATCTGATTGGCGCTAGATGCATGCATAGGCACGAAGATTGTATTCAGTTCATTGCTGCGCACATTAGATGTTTGCTTAGGAGCATTCTACATGTTTGCACATTAGTTCAACAGATTTGATTAGCTTTGCACACTGTGTGTTTGATTAATTCCGCAATTACACACAGTGTGATTTTTAATTGGGTGAAAGTTTTTAAAGGGTATATTCATTCACCCCCCCTCTGAATCATTAGCACCGAACCCAACAGGTTGTCCCTCGAGATTGGGAACCTTGAGGGTTTTCAACAATTTGACTGTTGGATAGTCTATATCTGTGAGCGGTCTTGTGATTCCCAGAGGGACTTTCACATATCCCAGCAGATCCTCGAGCTCTGGCACTTCTGGCCCGGTAGATATTTGCTGGGATTGCCCTGAGCACTCCCTCAACTTTAGCAATGTATGACACCTCCTATTGAGCCACGTAATCGGGCGGGGGCGGAGGGAACCAGTCACTGGTCTTTGCTATCTTCTTTTCTTTATTTTGAGCTGACTGGGGAGTCTACTTCGACTTTTCCACATAAAGTGAGGTGTCAACCAGATGGCACTCAAACACCTCAAAGGGGTGCAAATCAGCAAATATTCTTTCTTCTTTCCCATCCCAGGGTATTTGATGCATTGGTGCAAAGTAGACGGCACCACCTAGTTTTGATGCAGCCACGGCCGCCCAAGCAGTGTCTTGTATGAGGTGTCAGAGTTGTTGACATGGAACTGCACCTTGGTGATGAAGTCTCCTAGTGAAAGCCCGAACTCCGCCACATACATGGGAACATCGAATTTCTGGTTGAACCTAGCAATCTTCATATCCCTAACCTTGATCAGGTGTACGTTGAAATAATGCTTCTGATAGATCTGGTAAGGGAGTATATTTACTGTTGCCCCTGGGTCAATTATAAATCTATTTATGGGCTGGCCATTTAATTGACCATTCATGTATAAGGGTCTATTGTGGTTGGCCGTTGGCAGGAGCATATCCTCATCAACAAAGGTAACAACCGCTTATGAACACATCTCGACAAAGCAGCTCTTGAAGTGCGCAGGGGTTTGCAATGCTGCAATGATGGCCTACCGAGTTTCTTCATCTTCGGAAAGTATCTCCCAGACGCCGAATCATACTGGAAATCTCTTCAGTTGTTTCAATATCTGAGCACCGGCTCTTACATTGGCCAGTCTCGCTTCTTCAGCTTTGCTGTGCTTGCTGCAGTTTGGCACTGGAGCAGTTGGCTCAGATGGCAGTCCATCTTCTTCTTCGGGAGTCATCTGATCCAGGCACATCTGCTCAGCTGGTTCTTTTGTTTGGATGGGTTTGGCAATAGGGGTGATACCCTCACCACTTTTATCTGCTAGAGATGGCACACTTGAGGCATGGGTGGAGGTATTCTTGGCCTTTGACTCGGTCTGCTGGCATGGCTACTTGCCCTTCTTTACCGATAAAAATTCAGCGAACGAGGGGACTCCCTGGCCGCTTGTATCTTCTGGGTAAAGGCTCATTGGAGGCGGGACTCTCGCGCCTTTTATCTTAGGTTCTGGGATTTGGTACGGCTGTTCACACCTGAACAAGATATTTTGGTTAGCCGGGGGCAGACGTCCCCACTTCCTCCCAAACCTAGTGGCATGTTGAGAGGTGGAAGTTTCAGCCTGGTTTGCTTCAGCCGATGCAAAATATATTTCTTCATCACCTTCTTCAGAGCTTTGGGCCATGCTAAAAAAAGCCGATAAAGTGTTGCAGGAGAGGGCACTACATTTCCTTTTGTTCTTTGCTTTCTTCTTTTTCTTTCTTTTCTCTACATGCATCTGCTCAAGTGGAGCATCTTTCGGGGCAATTCCTCCCCAAAATTCATCTTCGGCTTCTGGTTCTAGCCCGAGGGACTCTAGATGTTCCCAAGGGACATATTCTTTTAGCTGCACCTGTTGAATCTTGGGTTGCTCATATTCATCCAACCTGTTTATGATCGCCTGTAGCTGCTTGACTATCGGGCTGACTTCTTTGTGTACCCATAATGGGACTTACTTCTTCTTATTAATGGTCAGACTCTTGATGACCATTCGAGGGGCCGTATCATGCCAGACCGGGGTCACAGTTGGTGAATCTGGTTGGGGCGTAATCCCATGAATTCAGATTCTTAGAGCCGGGCGGGATGCCGGTCTTCTTTTCACCTTTGTCGGCACCATCTTCCAGTCCTCCTGGTCTTTTGCTGGGGTCAGCACAAAAGCCTCATAGGTGTGATTTGTGCAAGCTTCTGCCACCTCCTCGGGTAATTGCTGATATAGGGATATCATATTGGTGGTTGCCCCTAGTGCGGGCATTGCATGAGGGTACAGAGGATCTACCTTATAATCACCAATCTGTAGCTCCCTCTTTCTAATCAGACCTTCAATGACGTCCTTGAAGACATAACAGTCTTCAATGGGGTGCCCGAGCATCTGATGGTACGGGCAAAAGCGAGGATCATATTTCCTCCTAGCATCACCTGGCCTCTTTAGGTCCAGGAGTGTAATCTTGTTGTAGCGGGTAGCCCATTTGAACAGGACCGGGTTTTCTCCTTGGGGAAGGAGTACAACTTCTTAATTTTATTTCACAAGGATGGACCCTCCTGTCGTTTAGCTGGCTTTGCCGAAGAAGGGTTGACGACTCCCTTATCCTTGTCTTTCTACTGCTCAAACACCTTGAAGTCTATAGTATGACCATCCTTTTTGTGCGGGTCGCTTATCGGCCGATTTGGCTTTCTGACTGGAGGCAGCAGGGGCAGAATAATATCTTGAGAAGAAAACCTCGATTTCCGCCACTACGTTATTTAATCAGTCGAAGGACCTGATTTCTATTCCTATCATCCCCTCGAGGACTTTTCACTTTAGATTCTATTTATAAATCTGGACTGCTTCATCTTGGTGTGGCGGACGCTTGCATCTCATGCTAAGATTTCGGTATCTTTTGATATACTCTAGGGCTATTTCATCATTTTTCTGCTTGGAAGCATACAATTCGTCCAAAGTGACCTCCCTTTCAGCAACGTGGAACCGTTCCCGGAACTTCCGTTGCATATCGGGCCAGTCGCTAATGGACCCAGCAGGCAGGTTCGAGTACCACTCGAATGCAAGTCATGTAAGAGAAGACCCAAAGAACTTCAGTAGGTAGGACTCATCCACTACCAGATCACCCATCACGTTCATGTGATAGGTTATGTGCTCCTTCGATGATCCTTGTCCGTTGAAATTGTCAAACTTTGGTGGCTTGCTGACGCCAGGAGGTAGTCTTTTGGTAGCATGGTGGACCAGATATGGCACCTTGTATATATCAAACGAGGCATAATCATCACCACCTTGATCTGCCAGCTTCATATCTATTATCTGTTCAACCATCAGCTTGCTCACCAGCGTCGGATCCACCGGATCTGGAAAGAAGTGGGCTTGCTATATTTTAGGCGTCGCCAACACCATCGCCTGAGGTATAGTGGCGGCAATCCCTTGATGTTGCGGAGCCGGTGGAGGTATCGGGGCCTTGCCCCCAGCTTAGTTATGTAGTGGCTAAGCTGTCATCTGAGGTGAACCCTCGAGCTTATCGACGCCACGTCGTGATTTTTCAGGAGGGGCTTCCACCTGCTTCAAGGCTGGCGCTTGCATGCTCAGCACGCCCAATTATTTCTTCAACATCTCAATCTCCTATTGATACTTCAGGAGCAGCATCATCATAGTCAGATCGTTGGCGGAAGGGTTGGGTGCTTGGCCTCCTCCCTCCAATGGAGCATCTGAAGCAAGTGCTGGCCTCTCGCCCTCATCTTCAATGGTGATCACGTTTGCAGCCATGGCGACTACATCCGCGCTTGTTTCTCCGATGAGGGCTTACACTGCATCAGCTATAGCCTTCTTCCTTTTGGTGACAGGACCGGGCCTCTTCGACGAGCCTAGCAATTGGTCATTCCAGTCATGTTGCAGCTGAATATTTGGAGCCGCCTATTCTGCCACGTCACCCTCCTGACTGACTGTCCAAGAAAGGTTAGCCTATCAAACATCGAGATCCTCGATGTAGCTTGATCATGGAAAGGTGGCCCATAGCAACCAGACCCTTCATCTGTGATTTCTTTCGGGTCGACTTGTTCTCCCCGGTCTTTGTCTTCTGCAACGCTCATAGCTTCCAAGAGCGCTGCGTCCCTTGAGGGGTATTCCTGAGGCCCCGGAAATATCCTCGGTCAACCTGTGTAGTATCATCTTGCCCAAGTATAGGGCAGAGTGCTGATGGCGACATCCTATCTTGAGCTGGAGGCCTATAAATGCGCCGATGTTGTTCGGCCGTCTTGTCACATCTTCTACTGTAATCATAAACATTCGGTTGTCGGCCCTAGGCTAGGAAGGCTGGTCTGCGAGGCGTCGGGATGGTACCTTTATTCTTTCTTCTTCTACTTCCTTTCTGTCGAACCTGTCAACTTGAACAGGCCGTGGTTGGGTAGCAGCTGGGGCCCGCATCCGCTTAGGCACCCACACTTGTTTAAACTTGGTTGGCTTCGGGGCCAAATCTCCCCTTGATCCAGACTTCACACGGTCCGTCTTGTCTTTAGCCAGTGCTTGAAAGGAGTTCCGCACTGGTACAATTGTAATCACTCGATAGGGTGCAATTCTAGTTTACTGGCCATTCAGAAACACGCGAATGTCTCCGATCACAACGGACTTGCCCGACGCTGATAGCCGACCTTGCAGTACACCGGCATCCTTTCTGGCCGCCCTCTTGGTAGTCGGTGAGCGCTTCTTGTTATAGGAACCATAGGAATGGATATGGTGGACGTAGCAGCCCACAACAACAACATCAGTCGGGGTCGCCTCTATAGTAGTGATCGATTCCATCTCTTGGACATCCAGGAGCTTGACGAAGGCTACCCCCAAAAAGTTGGGGAAGCCCACCACTGGCGGGAAGTCACCGAAATTCATTGGCATGGCCAGGTAGACATACTTGGCGTGATCAACAACCACCAGGGGATCGAAGGAAATCGCCATCATACTTGTAGCACCCCGATTTATTAAAGAATAAAAATTTCGAGAAAATTAATAAGAGATTCCTTATAAAATAAGATAAGTTAAAATTTGACCATTTTATAAAAATCTAGAAAAATTAGAATCTTGTAGTGGATAAAGCGCTTAGTAAAATTGTCTTCTATGACCAGCCCAAATAAAAATTTTAACCAAGTCAAATTAACAGATTAAGGCCCAAAACCACACTAAGCCTAATCGGACCTTAAAACGTGAAATTCGAGCCCAATACCCGACCATTTAAGCTAAAACCGGATGCAAATGAAAGGCTAAGAATAACTCTTCATTTCCCCTCTGATGAATCTTCGAAACCCTAACCCTAAGTGGAGTATTTGGCGACGGAGTAGTGGATAGACTCGGTCTCGCACGAATCTCACACGTCCACGATGATAGGACTCTATCTTCGTGATTATGACTCCCTAGACACAATTGAACCTATAAAAATGACCCTTAGCAACCCTAGAATCGTTTAGTTGCTGTGGCGACCGGAGAGGAGCTCGATCGAGGGAGAATTCTGGTGATCTTTGGCGGTGTGTACCTAGCGCGTCGACATCCCTCTTCTTCCTTCATCCTTTGAATAAGGTAGGTGATAGCAAGCCAAACCCTAAGTGTGATACATCAATAGAAGCGTTGTTCTGTCCTCTTTCGATTGGTCTAGAAAGCCCCAATTTTAATCTAGTATCCTGTTAGTATTTTGAGGTTTAGTGGAAGCATGCCTGAACTAGGGTTAACATTGTTCCATCTTGATTTACGTAGGGATTTCAGGCACTAAACATGAAATTGGTCATGCTACCTTGTAAAACTTTTCATGCTTGTTCTTTTGACTATAAAAGCCCTAATTTTTATGCCTTGTATCATGCATTTTTAGTTCCTATTGCTAACTAGCCAACCCCGCCGGCGACGGGCAAGGCAAAGGGGTGGCGGATGGAGTTGGTTTGCGTGGCCTCATGATAGACCGCCCAACTAGGGAAGGCAGCTATTTCCTGACCGTCCATGTGTTTCTATTTGATCAGTTTTGTGGAATGCGCGACAGAACCCTAACCGCCCTTCTCTTTAAGCGGCTAGTCCCAGATCATGCACTGCTCGCCAGCGGCACATTACAGACCGATCCACCCTAGCTGGCCTTCGGACTTGAAAGGGCTGAACGGCCTGTCATGCGACCACCGAGGACAGTGAGCGGCTCAGACAGAACCGCCCAATTGTACAGAACTGCTTGTTTTCCTTTTTAGCATTATTAACTTAGTAGAATTCTGGCTAATGATACGTTAATAACCCATAAGAAAAAGGAACATATGTGAGAACATATTTCATAATGTTTGGTTATTCTTTCATCATAGCCTTAATTTATTTCAATATGTTAATTCAACCATGATTTCATGCTATTAGGATTGTTTGACAGTCGTTCTACTCCGATAGGATTGACTGACCGCCATACTGATTTCTAATGATTTGATAGCCTCATTTCCTTGTAATGATTGTGACTCTCCGCCGGATATTTCTTCCGTCGGACTAGGACCTTCATTACGGGACCTCCGTAAGCCCCCGCGAGCCTGGGATTCCCACTAGGGCGCCGGGCAGGTTGTACCACCAAAGCCTGAACCTGTGTACGTGATCGAATCGCTTGGATTATCGTGTTGTGAGTCACGGGTCAACTTGGACCCCCTGAGGTTTGCGCGCCCTGACAGGGACCGTCTGGCTCACTGGGCGGCCCATTAAGAATCGTGCAACCCTGGCCAAGTGCCACTTACCTTGGTCGATTAACCTTGTTCTATCTTCGACCAAATCATGTTTGGATCGACCCGATAAGCCCTAGGCTGACCAGTGGACAGTGGGCTGGACCTGGTTCAGTTCTGCCCCACTTATGACAGCCCGGAGCCCATTTGGGTAGATTTCTATTTCCTTGTGCTAAGTTCTGTTGAACGGACTAATTTGAACCGCCCATGTCATAGAGCGGATCTTATTGGACCATCCATCTGTTGAGCGGCCCAATAAGGCCCGTTTATCGTGTTCTTGGGCTTCCAGTCCTTCTAGCTACGTGCGGCCCATTCTTGACCGTTCTATCCAGAGCGGCCCCAGATGGACCATTTATCCTTGACTTTGGTGAGACTGATCCTCAGCCCATTTCTGTCCTGAACGGTCTAGTATCGACCGTGTATTTGTTGAGCGGCCCAGTGTAAACCGCTTATCATCCAGAAGTGATTTTCCGTGATTATTCGTGTTTGAACCCAAGGACCTGATTGGTTCTTGATAACTTGAATTTTTGGTCAAAATATCTCTTCAACTTATCCTTGGGATTCTCCGAGGTAAGTTATACCTTGATATTATTGGCCATTTAACTTCATTAATGTCTAGACATAACTTGGGATCTTGGATCCAACAAATCAATACCAACGCATTATAAGGGCCCGATCTGGTCTTGGGAGGAGCGCCTGAAAAGTACTTGTGTCCCGGGGAGTTTGAATGACATGGTGAGACATTGCACCGAGTGCATGACTAGCGTGATGTCTACGATAATAATCTATTACTTGAATCTTCTTTTGACTTGGTTAGTTCTTGCTTGTGGGCCAATGTCCAGTTATATCGTGTTCTTGCTTTTCTTCTTACTATATTGTTTCATCATATTGTCATTTTATTTCATTCTTTATTTTTGCGCTTAAAAATGCAATTTAACAGGTTAATTACATAAACTTGCCTGTTATTACCTACTGAGCGTTCGCTCACCCAGTTTTTCCCCCTTTTTCAAGTAGCTCAGGTGAGGATTCACAGACTGATGGGGACGAGCAAGAGTGATGGCAATGGAGCGAACCAGTTTGAAGCCTATGGATCTACTCGTAGTTTTGTGTCTATTTATGTTTTAGAGTGTGTGTTTGAAAGAATTGTAATTCCAGTCAGCAAATGTAATAGTGTTAAGAGGATGTTGTCAAAAGGGTGTTTAAGGAGTTATGTGATTGGAATCTGGATTATGTAAATATTATTTAGTGAATGGAGTTGATTTCTGTTTATAGTGGTGTGTGATCTTTTAGGTTTAGCATATCATGTCTGTAAATCAACATATTATTATTACTTGTTTCTACTGCCAGTCCCGATATTCCATGTCGGGGCGTGACAATACTTTTCAGGGTGCAACCTGTAATTTCAGATTAAGCGAGTTAGTATTTTAGGAAGAGGCCGTTGGGCCCCTAATCCTGGCGAAAAGATGAAAGGAGGCTACAGTCCTACCGGGCGTGCCAAACCTGTTGGATGCACTTTTTTCATCACATACATTCATCTTTTCTAGCATTTTATCACCCTTTCATTCTTGGTTTATTTGGTTTATTAAGTGCATGGACGTGCCAGTCACAGAGTGACAATTTATTCGGGTTCCGAAGACCAAGGTGGTCTAAAACCACTGGTGCGCTCCGTCTGACTAACCAGACGATGTGGGTATCGGATCGGGACTAAAACCCACCGTGCCACAAAGGTCACGTCGTGAATTACATTTCCCTAGAAGAGAGAAAACCATTAATTAAATGCTAGGAAAAGGGGCCCTCGGGCCTAAAATTGATATTAATGAAAGGAGTGAGAAATGTGAATTTCAACAAGATATCCCACGTTGAGGGTAAGCATATAAACAAATCTGGTCATTTATTGACCGAGTCATATTGGGACATGGGTCCAAATTTGTGAGCGTATGTCCGCCAGGAACATGGCAAGTTCAATATTTATAAGTTAGAGAAGCGGGGTTGTAACGATCCGAGATCCGAACACCGGGAAGGCCCGATGACCCAAATCTCAAACCGTCACCCACGAGCCCGAAGACTCGGAAGGGTTAAAGGGATGGTGTGAAAATACATAAGAATCTAAAATAATTACAGATCTACATAATTAATATGAATAAGTAGGATATAATAAATAACATTAAACAAATTACATGGTCCATAATATAACAACAGTCTAAAATATAACAGTAGTCTACAACTAGTACAGTACAGAAAGAAAAGTACAAGTACACAAGGCATACCCCGGCTCTGGCAACTGGCAACTAACCCTGGGCACTAGAACTACGTGGAGCCTCTGGGGCGCTCCCCTGAAGCCTCGCCTCACCTGAAACCACAGAAAAACATAGGGAATCAGCCTCATAACAAAAAGGCTTGGTAGGGATCACCCGGACCCCTACCTCGTAAAACGTGAAATTGTGCGGGAGGCAACTACAGCGGGAACACTACCAAGACGTAGAACGGGGAGCAACAAGAGTAAATAAACAGAAAAGCTCAGCCATGTCTAGCACCGACCACATGACACGAAAACTGAGACAACCCGACAGAACACTAAGAGTCACTAGTTGACAAAGATAGGAGTACCACCAACTAGCAGCAAGGCCGGAGCAACATAGTGTCGGAAGGCTACGACTAGTGGTGGGTCACTGAAAGAGCAGACTCTCTAGCCAGTAGAAAATAACGTCTAAACCGGGCAAAGTACAAGGACCGCTCCTCGTACCTACACCAACTCACTGTTACGTCAACCGAATCATGCCACTCTCGGGGTCCCCACGGTACCCACATACAGTCCCCACAAGGCGCCTAGCACCAATCAGACCGTAGGTCAACACAGGGATCGAGGTCCACTTGCCCGAGATTTGAATCGGCAAGAAACAAACTCCGGTTGGACAAAATACAGGTAGTGGTTCACTATGGACCGCTTCTAGGCAAAAACGGTCTAGTGCTAGACCACCACAAAGAGGAAACGGTCCTCTTTGGACCGCAAGGCTCATGATGGGAAAAATGGTCTCTTCCTGGGCCACTTACAGGCGTAAACGGTCTCATGGGGACCACTAGCCATGGGGCTGCGAAGGGGGAAACGGTCATCTCACGACCGTTTGGGACAAGAAGTGATCCTCTCTGGGACCACCAAGTGGGAGTAAGTGGTAGCCCACGCGACCGCTTGGTCCCAAAAACTTCCAACGGTCAAAAGCCAACGGTCAAAAATGCCTCGAAGGCCACGCCGGCCCACGGGGAAAGTGGTCGGCCGATAGGTCGCCACTTGGCCTTAGCGGTCTATCGGGTGACCGCAAGGCCCAACTGACACTGGGCGCCAGGAAACGGTCTCTCTGGGACCGCATCTAGCGAGAAACGGTCCCTGCAATGACCGCTTCCATTCCAGAAAACCAAGAACGGCGGGAATGGCCCAAAATGCCATTCCACGCCCCATTCACCCCCAGGTGAGGGGGAAACAAAAGGGGAACCCTTCCCCATGCCCCATGGCACCATTTGATGCCCACAAACCACCAAATAACACGGTGAATCTCTAGATCTGGCGCTCAAACCCCAAAGCATGGTTTTCCCTTCCCCGGCTCAAATGAACCACTCTCGACCTCCTCTCGACCTAGAAATCACGGGGAAGACGGTAAATGAGCTAAGGATCCGTCACCCCACCTCGGGGTCGCCCAAAATGTGATGGATCGCCACTGATCTTCAAAAACCTTCCTTGAAACCCTCGTTCTCCCATGAGTTCCCATGAACCGCACGCCGCCATGATCGCCTCTCCGCCGCCGTCACCGCCATGTCGTCGTCTCACCGCCGTCTGCAGCCGGAGGGGAGCACGCCGCGGTCGTCGTCGGAAGAGGAGAGAGAAAGAAAGGGGGTCGCGATCGGCTCTCACGGGGGAGAAAGAAGAAGAAAGAAGAAGAATAGAAAAAGAAAAAGAAAAGGAGGAGTATTTATAGAAAATCTAGATTTTTCAAAAAATACAAAAAATAGAAAAATACATTTTCTCGACCCTCGGAACACACCGGACGCAGTGGTACTATCCCGGAGTAGGAGAACGCAAGGGTTAGCCCTACACAGGGTTCCGTAGGTTCGTCAGGGAAAAACATGTGTAAATCGCATAACATGTTCTAGGACCTCCAAAACTGATCCGAAACCCATGGATCCAGATTTGAAAAGTGTCTAAAAAACTCGGGGCATTACAACACCCCGCCCCCCACGAACCGCACGCCGCCATGATCACCTCGCCGCCGCCGTCGCCGCCATGTCGTCGTCTCACCGCCGTCTGCAGCCGGAGGGGAGCACGTCGCGGTCGTCGTCGGAAGAGGAGAGAGAAAGAAAGGGCGTCGCGATCGGCTCTCACGGGGGAGAAAGAAGAAGAATAGAAAAATAAAAATAAAAGGAGGAGTATTTATAGACAATCTAGATTTTTCAAAAAATATAAAAAATAGAAAAATACATTTTATCGACCCTCGGAACACGTCGGACGCACTGGTACTATCCCGGAGTAGGAGAACGCAAGGGTTCGCCCTACACAGGGTTCCGTAAGTTCGTCAGGGAAAAACACGTGTAAATCACATAACATGTTCTAGGACCTCCAAAACTGATCCGAAACCCATGGATCCACATTTGAAAAGTGTCTAAAAAACTCGGGGCATTACAACCCCCCCCCCCTTAAACAAATTTCATCCTCGAAATTCAAAGTAAAGCACGGGGGATAGGAAAAGGATACTTACTCGAATAGATAAGGGAACTGCTGACGCATCTCATCCTCTCACTCCCAAGATGCCTCGCCGCCAGAGTGCCGCTGCCATACCACCTTAACCAGGGGAATAACCTTGTTCCGTAGGTGCTACTCTCGTAGATCCTCAATACGGATGGGAACTCCAAAAGAGACAGATCAGGAGTCACCTCGGGGCACATGGAATCCTCCAAAACATGAGAATCATCGGGCATGTACTTCCTCAGCATGGAGACATGGAACACATCATGCACCACAGCTAACTCCGAGGGTAGCTACAACTGATAAGCCACCTCACCAATGCATTCCACAATGGGAAAATGGCCAACATAGCGGGGACTCAACTTCCCACGTCACCCAAAATGCATCACCCCCTTCATGGGAGAAACCCTAAAAACTATTCGGTCACCGACCGTAAAACTGAGGGGTTGCCTTCTCCGATCGGCATAGCTCTTCTGCCGACTCTGCGCCGCTAACATGTTCTGACAGACCAAATGCACCACATCCACACACTGCTGCACCAACTCTGGTCCCGTCATGACATGCTTACCAACCTCAAACCAATCGAGTTGAGTCCGACACGGTCGCCTGTACAACGCCTCATAGGGAGCCATCCCAATGCTCAAATGATGGCGGTTGTTGTTGGCAAACTCCACCAATGGTAGATGGTGAATCCAACTCCCCTGCCACTCCAGGCAACATGACCTCAGCATGTCCTCTAACATCTGGATGGTCTTCTCTGACTGACCATCCGACTGGGGATGGTACGTCGAGCTAAAAGCTAACTCGGTGCCTAGAGCTCTCTGAAAACTCCTCCAGAATCTAGAAGTGAAACGCGGATCTTGATCTGACACAATGGAAACAGGAATATCATGTAAGGGTACGATCCACTCCACATAAAGACGTGCCAACTTGGGCACACTCTAGTTGACTCTGACTGGCAACAACCGAGCCGTCTTTGTCAGCCTATCAACCAGTAACCAAATACTGTCCTGTCCACTCGGAGTCCTTGGCAATCCCATCACAAAATCAGTGGTCATGTGGTCCCATTTCCACACGGGAACCTCCAAGAGCTGAAGCATACCACCTGGTCGCTGATGCTCTGCCTTCACATGCTGACAGATTAGGCACCTGGCCACAAACTCAGCAACATCTCGCTTCATGCCAGGCCACCAGAACTGCCTCTTCAAGTTCCGATACATCTTTGTCGTACCTAGGTGTACAGTGTACCTACTCCCATGAGCCTCTAGTAACACTGCACGTCTCACATGCTCCTCGGCCGGGACTTATAGCCTACCTCAGAATCTCACTACTTCGTCCTCGCCGAGCTCCACATCAGCCATAGCCAAGATCCGGGGCAACACAGGGTCTGCATGCAGGGCCTCTATCACCTGACGACGGATGGCTGGTGTGATAGTCAAGCTCGCAAGAACAGCTGACCCTGGCTCTTGAGGAACCTTAAGCCTAAATGTCACGGCCGACATTTGTTCCCAGAGCCTCCACTTCCTTAATATCATTGCACTGACCACGACCTTCCTGCTCAAGGCATCAGCAACGACATTCATCCTGCCCGACTGATAAGACAGGGTGAAGTTATAATCCTTCATATACTCCATCCATCTCCTCTGCCTGAGGTTAAGGTCCCTCTAAGTGAACACATACCTCAAACTCTGATGGTCAGTGAACACCTCAAACTTCTTGCCGTACAGATAATGCCTCCAAATCTTCAATGCAAAGATTACAATAGCCAACTCAAGGTCATGGGTAGGGTAGTTCTCCTCGTGTGGCTTCAACTGCCACGATGTATATGCCACAACTCTATCGTGCTGCATCAGCATGGCACCCAACCCGATCCTGGAAGCATCTGTACATAATACAAAACCTCTTGATCCAGAAGGCAACACCAACACCGGTGCTGAGGTGAGCAACCTCTTCAACCCAATAAAGCTCTGCTCACACTCATCAGTTCAGACAAATGGCACATGCTTCCTCGTAAGCCTGGTCATCAGGGCAGCAATACGAGCAAAATCCTAGATGAACCTCCTATAATAGCCTGCAAGCCCCAAGAAACTCTGAATCTCCGTCACAGACCCCAGCCTCGGCCACTGCATCACTACCTCGACCTTGGCTGGATCCACAAAAATACCATCACCAGAAATCACGTGCCCCGAAAAGTGCACCTCACGAAGCCAAAACTCGCACTTGTTGGGCTTCGCATACAACTAGTGATCTCGCAAGGTCTGCAACACAACCCTCAAATGGTACACATGGTCCTCTACAGACTGCGAATAAACAAGGATGTCATCCATAAACATGACCACAAATTGATCCAAGTAGGGACAAAACACCCTATGCATCAAATCCTTGAACGCTGTGGGGGCATTGGTGAGCCCAAACGGCATCAACAAAAACTCATAATGCCCATACCTCATGATGAACGCAGACTTCTCCACAGCAGACTCACGAATCTGTAGTTGATAATAACCGGACCGCAAATCAATCTACGAGAACACTCGAGTAGACTGAAGCTGATCGAACAAGTCATCAATTTGTGGCAACGGATACTTGTTCTTAATGGTCACCTCGTTCAGCTGTCGGTAATCAATACACAACCTCAGACTACCATCCTTTCTCTTCACAAACAATATTGGTGCACCCTAAGGGGAAAAGCTAGGATGAATGTACCCCTTGGTCAGTAACTCCTGCAACTGCACCCTTAATTCTCTCAGCTCAGCGGGAGCCATACGGTAAGGAGTCTTCGACAAAGGCCCGTACTAGGCACAACCTCGAAAACAAAATCGATCTCCCGCTGGGAGGTAAGCTAGGTAAATCCTCTGTAAAAAAATCGGGGAACTCGCACACTACAGGAATGTCCTCCACATCCCGCTCCGACTAGTCCGCCATGACCACAGAAGCGAGAAAACCTTGACAACCCGCATCGAGCCAACGACGAGCCCTAATAGCAGAAATAAGAAAGCGGGAAGAGGAAGAGCGGATACCTTGAAAATAGAAGGTGGGTCCTCGAAGTTGCCAAAAATAAACCTTCTTCGAGCCGCAATCCACTAAGGCATGATAGGCCTCAAGCCAATCCATGCCCAAAATCACATCAAAGTCCTGAAGTGGCAACGCATAAAGCCTGGCCGGCAAGCTCCGCCTTTCCACCCACACAGGCACCCTCTCAAAACAATACGGGGTGATCGTTAAATCACCAGTAGGTAACTATACCGCCAAATCACAAGACATCTGGGTTACCGGCTCCTCAATACTCAGCGTGAAATTCTCCGAAATAAATGAATGTGACGTGCCAGAATCAAACAAAACCCGAGCTGCGCAACCCAAAATCATAATAGTACCTTCCACAAGCTGTGACGACTCTGCCTCTGCCCTGGTCATGTATGTAATCTTGCTGCGAGACCTCTGGCTGCCCACACTCACTGACCGGGGTAGTGGCGGGTACTGCCCCTACTGCTGACGCTGCTACTGCGGCTGCTGCTGCTGAGGGTACTGCTGCTGCTACTACGGCCTCAAAGGATAGTTACATGCCATATGCCCTGTCTGGTCACATCTAAAACAAATCAATGGCGCCATGCACTGCCTGAGCGAGTGAGAACCGCCGCACTGGGGACACGACCCCCGCGAACCACCAACTGATCCCTGAAACTGATAAGGAATAGGCTACTGAACACTGCCTACAAATGCATGCCTCTGATCTTTGCCCTCCTTGTGGTTCTTACCAAAACTTCTCTTGAAGAACTTCTTGACCTTCGAGCCAAAAGATGCAGATCTTGCCGCTGACGCCGCCGGCACTGATGTTCCTGAACTACCCGTAGCGTGTTGAAAGGTGCACTGCTGCAGGGTAGCCGTCAACTGGCTGCGGCCTGACTGGGACTACCCCTGGCCAATCTGTCCTCGAATCTACTTGCATATCCAGCTCCAAAGATTCCGCCAGACGGGAAGCCACCTCCAAATCAGTGGCAGCGTTCACCATCAAGAGGTGCCTCAGATCCTACCTCAAACCCTGGACAAACTGCTCGGTCTTCAGCCCCTCATTCTTCATGATATCGGGAGCATAACGGCCTAACTTAACAAACCGAGCCCTATACTGCAACACTGACATGTTGCCCTGAACCAGCTCCAGAAACTGACACATCTTCTACGTACCAACATAGGATGGGCAGTAAGTACGCTCGAAGACCCTAACAAAGTCCTTCCACGCGACATGCTGAAGGGAATGCGAGTGAAAGGACGTCTTCCACTCTGAAGACCACCAAGCTATTGGACAAGTGTATACCATGTGTAACTCCATTGTTTTGATAATGGCTAACTATGTATGTTGGGCTTATGTAAAATATTCTTTTGTTTCAATGATGTCTGACTATGATTCATTAATATAGGTTGACCTACATTTGATAGAGACAAACACTCATGCATTTCAGGTCAAGTCCACACCAGCAACAAAGTGTGTCTGCAAAGATAGAAAGAAATCAAGTAAGACACACAGATGAGGCATTAGGCTGCACAAGAAAGAAGGACCAAGCTCGATGCAAGAAGGCCAAGGTAAATGACTAAGGTCCGTGCATGTCTTTATTGCGATACAGCAAAGGAAGATCGGTGCACATCCAACGCTAATCAATATCAGGTTTACCTTATGGCAAGACAAAGTCTGTGCATGTTGCTCAAGGTCCAAACATCAATGTCTGAGCATACTCCAATCAAGGGCTGAATTAGAAAGAAAATATCTCGACACCTTTGGATGACAACTCTGCACATAAAGCATGTGTCAACACATCTGACAAATGTCTCGACACCTCAAGAAGAAATCAGCTGAAGCAGAAGCCGTCCTCAAGACCGTTCAAAGGAATGTCTCGACACATTGACAGGAAAGTGTCGACACATCTAGGTTCAACCAGAACATGTATGAAACCGGCAGAAGCTGTTCTCAAAACCTTTAAAGGGATGTCTCGACACACTAACAGAAATGTTTCAACACATTCGTGTGATAATTCCTGCACATGGCTCACATGTCTCGACACCGTTTGATGCTGTCTCGACACAGTCTTGATAACATCTTGGAACCAAGCATATATGTCTCGACACTGTCTTGTGAAGTCTCAACACATCTCTCATGGGCCTTCAAGATATTCAAAGGGTGTCCCTACACACTGACTAAGGAGGTTGACACCCTTGTTCTTCCAAGAATCCTTAAGCCAATAATCTGTCAGATCAGTGGACCATCCAGAGAGAAAAAATGTCTACCGTAAATCATCAAAATCAAGGATTTTGGGGTCTGGACCATGTCCCAAGGCTTGACTTTTGCTCAACCATCTTATCTCTCATTTGTCTACCTTTTGGAGATAGTTTTGTCAAAAATCCAGCTGAAAAAGCCACTTCAGTTCGTCACAATGTCAGTCTTATCTGTCTGCCTGTCCAGACTATCTGTTGCTGGGAATAGGACACTACGCAGTCTACCACTATCTTGCTGTCGATCAATGGGTTGTCTAACCAGCCACTGTACGCAGAAGAGTACACATGTGCAGAATGAGAAGAGTACTTATTGGAGAGAGATTTATTATGAATATCTTATGCTGTCTGAAGGGAAATCTGATCTACTCCTTAACACTGTCTGTCATCGTACCTCCTTGTACTAAAAGCTGGGCTCAGCCAATGGAAGATAGCAGGCCTGTAGGAGCATTTAATGAAAAGATCTCCAAGCATCTAAATGAGAAAACTCAGTCACTTCTTCCAGGTGCTGCCACCGTCGAACATGGAACTTGCCTGGAAGACTCCAAGTTGTCACATCACCCTGACGAATGCTTCAAGGGAAATTATGGAGAAAAAATACAGCCGGTGCAATGGTTTATCAGAGACTTCTTGGCGCCATTTTTTCCCTCACTTTGCAACTAGTTTTTACCTTTTTATACCAAGCTTCCTCAACTAAAGAAAGTGCTGCTGCTGCCGCCCACACAGTGCCACGCTCTAGACCAACCCCCAAAAACATTCCTAAGAAAGCGTGAGAGCAGCCCCAGCACTTGGTTGACATAGTACAGTGCTGTGAGAGTAGAAGAAGAAGAGAGAGCAGCCTTGAGAGAGAAGACAAACCCTGCAGTCTACCTATGTTTGAAGAAAAGGATCCTTGGATCCAATCTTGTAGCTGCACCCACCAGCTCCGTTGTCTTGATCCATTCTCTTAGCTGGTGTCTACAAAATCTCTATTCCTTCTCCACTGCACTTGCAGTATTCAATTTCTATTTGTTACAGTTCGTCTATCACCAATACATCTAGCTTTTCTGATCCCCTGTTTTAGGGACCGGGTTCCCTCTGTGGTTTCAAAGGAACAGAGCATCAGATCCTCTGGGTGATTCAAGTTGTTAGTCAGTAGAAAGCAAGCTGTGTTGCTCTGCTGTGTAAGCAAGTTGTGTTGCTCAACTATGTAAGCAAGCTATGCTGCTCATCGGATCAAGCTGTGTGTCAGCCGGAAAGCCACACAGAGTTTGGTGTGGGGTGGACGTAGGTTGTGGGCTAACAACCGAACCACCTTAAAATCCTTTTGTTGTGGGTTGTATACATTGTGAGCTTGTTCTATAACTTCTATCCCCATTTCATAGGTTCGTGTGCTACTTACGCTATTTATTTTCTCTGCACACTCAAGTGTTCTGCTTGCACAACAGTCTCATCTTGATCCTCCTACTATCGTTGCTAACGTGCATCTTCTCAGGTGTCTACAACACTCTTACTTACAGACACTTTGAAGCATCTCCCTAGCAGAGGAAGGTATCACGATGGGTGAGTAGCTTTCTCTCCTGTGTCTTTAAACGCATTAGCTTCTTGGGTTGCCTACTGCACCATTGCACACAAGTATCAAGGTGAAAGCTTTGCCAAGGGAATTCACCTCGTTTGACACTCATGCACCTTAGTGATCACCTCAGTTCTCACACACTAAGCAAGTCATTTCACACTCAGCTACTCTGATTCAAGATCTCTGTGGTTCGGATCCGTAGAAGGTGTGTCGACCTGCTCGCTGGGAGTATCGACCTGTGTTATTCATATACCTCGGATCCGTAGAAGGTGTGCCGACCTACACGCTGGGAGTGTCGACCTGTTTGAACTGAGCATCATGCTTTAACATTATTACTTGCTCCATTCCTATCTATTCCGCTGCGCTGTGTGTCTAAGTGTTTTATTGGTTTATAGGATTGATTCATGTGTTAGGGGGTCAATATTTAAATAGGCCATAGTTATCAATAGGATCTATTCAACCCCCCCTTTTAGATCCGATTGAACTCCGTGGGACCCAACACAAGCTCGAGCCGAACCCTGCAACTAGTTACAAGCCAACATTACCCTATCCTCCTCGGCGCAGTTCCTGGAACTGAACACTCTCTCCATCTCATCAAGCCAATCTCGGGCCACATCTGGGTCTGGCTGGCCGCCATAGTAGGGTGGATGGAACTGCAAGAAGTCCCTCACTGCACGTCTGGCTTTCGGAGTATCTTAAACCGCCACCCAAGAGCCCGAAGACTCGGAAGGGTTAAAGGGATGGTGTGAAAATACACAAGAATCTAAAATAATTGCATAACTACACAATTAATATGAATAAGTAGGAAATAATAAAGAACATTAAACAAATTATATGGTCCACAGTATAACAACAGTCTAAAATATAACAGTAGTCCACAACTAGTACAGTCCAGAAAGAAAAGTACAACTACATGGGGCATACCCCGGCTCTGGCAACTGGAAACTGACCCTGGGCACTAGAACCATGTGGGGCGTCTGGGGCGCTCCCCTGAAGCCTCGCCTCACCTGAAACCATGGAAAAGTGCAGGGAATGAGCCTCATAACAAAAAGGCTCAATAGGGAGCACCCGGACCCCTACCTCGTAAAACGTAAAACTGCACGGGAGGCAGCTACAACGGGAACACTAACAAGACATAGAATAGGGAGCAACAAGAGTAAATAAACGTAAAAGCTCAGCTACGTCTAGTACCGACCACACGGCATGAAAATCGAGACAACCTGATAGAACATCAAGAGTTGCTACCTGACAAAGACAGGAGTACCACCCACTAGAAGCAAGGCCGGATGCGCCCCTTGGCATCTTAGACCGCGCCTCAGGTGTCCCCCTCATCGCACCCTGGCGTAATGGGGACCGGTACAAGTACCACAATGCAAAGATTGGTCGGGGTCGTGCTCGTCAGTGCAGGTCCACCGCCCCTGACCACGTGTGCACACACAGACCATGCGTCCTAAGTCAGACCCTCTGGCTGGTTTTCCCCTCAGTCAAACTCTGGCTGCAAGACGTGGTTCCCTACGGTAACCAGTCTAAAAACCGTCTCTCAGGGTAGCCTCGCCACCACTCCCTGGTGGGACCACTCTCGTGTCGGAAGGCTACTACTAGTGGTGGGTCGCTGAAAGAGCAGACTCTCTAGCCAGCGGAAAACAACGTCTAAACCGGGCAAAGTATAAGGACCGCTCCTTGTACAGACACCAACTCATGGTGACGTCAGCCGAATCGTGCCACTCCCGGGGTCCCCACGGCACCCACGTACAGTCCCCACATGGCGCCTAGCACCAGTCGGACCGTAGGTCAACACAGGGATCGAGGTCCACTCGCCCGGGATTTGAATCGGCAAGAAACAAACTCTGGTTGGACAAAATACAGGTAGCGGTCCACTCTGGAACGCTTCTAGGCAAAAATGGTCTAGTGCTAGACCACCTCAAAGAGGAAACGGTCCTCTCTGGACTACAAGGCTCATCAGGGGAAAAATAGTCCCCTCCTAGGACGCTTACAGGTGTAAACGGTCTCATGGGGACCGCTAGCCATGGGGTTGTGAAGGGGGAAACGGTCGTCTCATGACCGTTTGGGACAAGAAGCGGTCTTCTCTGAAACCGCTAGGTGGGAGTAAGCGGTCGCCCCCGCGACCGCTTGGTCCCAAAAACCTCCAACGGTCAAAAGTCAAGGTCAAAAATGCCTCGAAGGCCACGCTAGCCCACGGGGAAAGCGGTCGGCCGATAGGCCGCCACTTGGCCTTAGCGGTCTATCGGGTGACTGCTAGGCCCAACCGACACTGGGCGCCAGGAAACGGTCTCTCTGGGGCCGCTTCTAGCAAGAAACGGTCCCTGGAACGACCGCTTCCATTCCGAAAAACCAAGAAAGGTGGGAATGGCCCAAAATGCCACCCCACGCCCTATTCACCCCCAAGTGAGGGGGAAACAAAAGGGGAACCCTTTCCCATGCCCCATGGCACCATTTGATGCCCACAAACCACTAAATAACACGGTGAATCTCTAGACCTGGCGCTCAAACCCCAAAGCATGGTTTTCCCTTCCCTAGCTCAAATGTGTTGTGCCCCTGTGGTTTTGATGTCAGCAAGCACTATGAGTATGAATGATTGATTGAGCATCTTATTTGCATGTCATTCCATCAAACAGGTTGTGTTCATATTCATCGTGCGTTGACGCTATATGGGCACTGCGTTGACGCAGCCAGTTGTGTGTTCTAGCATTAACTCTGTAGAAACACATGCATACTCGGTGCATTGTTTGTTCTCCTTCACATTGCATCGGTGCAATATCTACCATATGCATACACTGCATCGGTGCATTCATCAGTTCAAAAGGCCAAAACATACTTAGTGCATGTGTGCATCTTTCTCAAAAAAAGTATGTACACTCTTCGATGGCATGTTTGTGCATCTTTCACAACAAAGTCTGTACAGCCCGTGTTCTTCACGCATACACATAGTCAGTGCATCGATTTGGCTCACGCATACAAATAGTTAGTGCATCGATTTGGCTCACGCATACACATAGTCAGTGCATCGCTTTGCCTCACGCATACACAAATACACATAGTCCGTGCAACTCTTGGTGCTGCAGGGACACAAGTCTGTACAACCTTTGCATACTGCATTACACAAGTTGGTACATCGTCTTGTCCCATGCACACACAAGTCTGTACACATCTCGGTGGCATGCTTGAGCATTCCTCTTTTAATGTGCATACTTTCCTATATGCATATTGCATTACATGCCATCAAGTCTGTACATGCTTTGTTCAAATCTTGAACTAACTCGATGCATCCTTCTCTTTTCCTTCAGATTGATTCAAACTGATAATAAGTCCAACCTGACAGGACTTCTGTTCGAGGAATCTAAGAAGGGCACATAACTCGAGAATGAAAGAAAGAGTCAGGATCGTGACACGTGGAATGCAATGATGCTATGATGCTGACACGTGACCAAGATATTCAGGCGGGAATCGTGATGACCACACGCCCTGCCTGTTCACTGCTCTATAAATAAGAAGCTTCTTCTTGAGGAGCAAACTGATCACAATTGAGAACTTACCTGAAAAAGTAGAAGTAGAGAGAGCCTGCTCAATCCAGAGATAAGAGAAAGAGAAGAAAGCGAGAAGGAGAGAAGGAGAGAGTTGAGAGAGAGGAGTTTGAGAGATTTACTTTGAATGTTTGTTCATCAGTCTCTCGGTTCAGATACCAGAGCTAAGATTGCTCATTGTGAGCTACATTCCCTTTGGGAGTTTCGTGTTTTTCGTTTATTTCTTCCTTATTTTCTGAAACCTTGTTTTCAAGTTGTGTGTCAGCAGAACAAGCTGTGATACTCAGCGGGCAGAGGAGGATTCCTCTAGATGGGTGAAGCTGTAAGTCCCCAGCGGTTTGCAGAGGAGGATTCCTCTGGACGGCATAAGCTGTAATGCCCAGCTATCTGTAGAGTTGTGACCCCGAAGCTGTGGATCAGCGAAGCTGTGTATCAGCGGTTGAAGCCACATTCCGGTTTGGAGTGTGGGGTGGACGTAGATCTCGGGTTTGAGATCGAACCACCTTAAAAATTTCCTATCTACTGTGCGTTTGTCTTGCGAATTGTTGTGCACAAGTTCAGATCTGCTAGAGTTGACTTTCTGTGATCGCTTTTGCCTATCTTTCTGCCGTCCAGTAGCAGTTTGTTTTATTTCTGCACTTGAAACTGCTGCAGTCGATTTTATTGGGTGACTGATCTATTCACCCCCCTCTAGATTATTCATAGACTCTCATCAGTTGGTATCAGAGCCTAACTCTTTTTCAGGGACTAACATCCTAAAGAGGAACGGCCATGAACACTAAGGGAATGACAGCAGAAGGACATTCAACCTCCAAACCTCCGTACTTTGACGGCTCTAACTACGCCTACTGGAAGAACAGAATGTAGGTCTTTCTGAGGGCGAAAGGCTACGAGATCTGGAGGGTAGTGAGCAAGGGACCGTTCGAACTGCACGAGAATGAAGAGGTTTGGACGAGAGAGGAAATTAGAAAGTCTACTTTGAACTAGAGTGCCGTCAACTCTATTCAGTGCGCACTTCATCCCACTGAATTATCCAGAGTTTCATCTTGAAAAATTGCCAAGGAGATGTGGGACACACTGGAGGTTATCTACGCAGGGACCTCACAGGTGAGAGAGACCAAGGCGAATATGTTGGTCTCTGAATATGAAGCATTCCGGATGAAGCCCGGTGAGACCGTGACTGAGATGTATGCTCGTCTGACGATCATAACTAACTGTCTGAGGAATTTGGGAAAGAGCTATTCCGACTACGAGATTGTAAGGAAGATCCTGCGGTCTCTGACTCCTGTCTGGCACACAAAGGCGACAGAGATCGAGGAGTCAAGAGATCTTCAGACGATGAAAGTTGACGAGCTGATAGGTTCCCTAATGGCATATGAGATGAACCTTCCCAAAGCTGAGGAGCTCGAGAACAAAAAGAAACCAATCGCGCTGAAGGCTAGCTCCAGCAGAACAAGTAGATCCAGCCACATTGGATCATCAAGCGAGCATAGCAGCCTCTCTGGGTCAAAAATCGATGGAGACTAACTTGCTATGCTGACCAGAGAGTTTAGGCGATTCTTGAGAAAGGAAGGCAGAAATTTTGGCCGAAGACAATTCAGCGACCGATGACATAACAGGTATAGGTCTTACCCTGCAAAGAAACATGATACTAATGTTTGCTATCACTGCAGGAAGGCCGGTCATATGAAGGCAGATTGTCCAGAGCTCCAGAAGCAAAAGGAGAAACTAAGGAAGAAAGCTAGAAAAGGAAAAGCCATGATTAGTACTTGGAGCGATGAGGACTAGGGCACACTGAGCACCACCTCAGAGAGCAAGGATGAAGAAAAGCCCGTATGCCTGATGGCCAAAAGTGACAAAGAAGAAGAAGAAGACTCCGATGAGGTATCCTCTCCCTTTGAGCACTATGCAATTTCTGATTGGGAGGATGCCTACGGAGACTTGCTAGATAAAGTGGATGATATTAGAAAGGAGAACACGCATTTGAAGAAGAAAGTAAACTCACTTATGAATGATAAAACCATGTCTGATAAAATTGCCTGTCTGCAATATGAAAATGATAGTTTAAAATTTTCACGTGCTGAATCTGATGATTTGAAGCATGCTTTAATAGATTCTAGAAAGGAAAATGAATGGTTAAAGAATGTTATTGATGATTTGAAGCTGAGAGTTCAAATGTTTGAAAATGAAGCAAAAATTTCAAATGAGAAATATGAAGCTGTTTTGTGTGTGAATTCTGAATTAAAGAAAACAGTTGAAAATTTAGAGAAAGAAAATATTGATAAAAGGAAAATAAAAGAAAATATGACCCAAGGCATAGATAATCTCAATGCTCTGTTAAGGTCAAAGGTGAATTTCAGAAAAGAAGGTCTTGGATTCAACTCAACTACCACGAAAAGCCTTGCCGTGAAAACCATATCATTTGTGGCAGAGAAAAAGAAGGGACCTCTCATAAAAATGGTTAGTGAAAATTCTGTTTCTAAAAATGTTAATTCGAAAATGTCTAGTGCCAAGGGCAAGGGTAAACAGAAGGTTGGTGAGCCTAGCAGATCCTGCCCTTCACCCAAAAGTAAGTCTCAGGTTCGGGGTCAGCCTCCAAGCAAATCTAAACCCCAGGGCAAGGCCACCAAGTCTCCACCACCATCACCTATCCAGAAGAAGACCCAACATAAACCTGTACAGAAGTCTAGTGGGTCAAAAATGCAAGGGAGACCTAATACTGCTTGGGGCCAAACCAGCCATACTCACCAGCCCAAGGTCCAGACCTATTACACTTATCCTCAGAAACAGCCGCAACCATTCTATAGGACTGGATGGAATCAAGTCCAGGGGAGGTCTAGATATCAATCTTTTCCCACTCACTGGCATAGACCTCATTTTGCTAGCTGGGTTGGCCAGTCTAGGACATGGGGTCCTAATAGACAGGTCTTCTTTGGTCAGCCTAGGACCACTGTAGGACGCAATTATCTGAGTACTTATTGGTCTGGGCACTGGCACAAAAATAATCATGCTGCTAATAAAGATGGTGCCAGAATTCAACAAAAACCATAGCACCAGAAGAAGAAGGTTCAATCAGTTGGTGCTGAGAAAAAGAAAAATGATGAAAAGAATGTTAGGAATTCTACTAAGCCAACCATGTCTAGACAAATGTGGATTCCTAAACAATTTCTATCTTGCTTAAATTATTCTGTTTCTGCTTCGGAGCCCAAACAGTTTTGGGTTCTAAAATTCTCTACCTGATTGTGATTGCAGGTATGCCTGGCAGCCAGGAGTAATACGTGGTATCTTGATAGTGGCTGCTCCAGGCATATGACAGGAGACAAGGCCAAATTTTGCATGTTGACTGAGAAGAATGGAGGTCTTGTCACCTTCGGTGGAAATACAAAGGGTAAAATCATCAGGTCAGGTCAGGTAGGTAAGTGTACTACCTGTTGCATTGAAGAAGTACTGCTGGTTGATGGTCTTGCATATAACTTACTTAGTATCAGCCAGCTCTGTGATAAAGGACACAAGGTAGTATTTGATTCTCATTATTGCAAAATCTTTGAACCTAATTCCGATGTAGTTAAATGCTCAGGAAAAAGGGTGAATAACATTTATTTGGTAGATTTTGATGATTTAGCTCATTCTAATCTTTGCCTCACTGCAAATAAAGATGATTTAGCATTTTTGTGGCATCGTAGATTAGGCCATGCTAGCTATACTGTTTTGCATAAATTGAATAAACATAGCATGGTTAGAGGACTCCCTGAAATTTCTTTCAAGAAGGAAAATAAGGTGTGTGGTGCTTGTACACAGTCCAAGCAGACTAGAAAGTCATTTAAATAAAGAACTGAAAACATGTCCCTTAAACCTTATGAGCTAATACATATGGATTTATTTGGACCCACACGATCAGTCAGCTTATCAGGGAGGACATATGGATATGTCCTAGTTGATGACTTCTCTAGGTATACTTGGGTCTTTTTCCTTACACATAAAAATGATGCATTCATAGAATTTCAGGAGTTCTATTTGAAAATAAAATAGAAAAATAAAAATTCGATTGAAAATATTTTATCTGATCATGGAGGTGAGTTTAAGAATTCACAATTTGATGAATTTTGCAGGGTCAATGGGATTACTCATCGGTTCTCCTCACCAAGGACACTAGAGCAAAATGGAGTGGTGGAGAGGAGGAACCGGACTCTTGTGGAGATGGCCCGAACACTCCTAGTTGAAGGTGGCCTACCAAGAAAATTTTGGACAGAAGCAGTTAATACTGCATGTCATGTAATAAATAGAGCCATGGTAAGGCCGTTCACTCAGAAAACACCCTATGAAATCCTCGAGGGTAAGAAACCTTCAATTGCTCACTTTAAGATTTTTGGATGTAAATGTTTTATCCATGTTAATGATAAAAGAGATCTTGATAAGTTTGAACCTAAAAGTGATCCGGGCATATAGGGTGTACAATTCAAATTCTAAAACTGTTGAAGAATCTCCACATGTAGTCTTTGATGAGTCCCTGACTAAATGTGACAATGGTCTGTGCAGGAAAGAAGATGATGGAGAAATATTGAATGAAAGATAATCGGCAGACCAATCAGATCAAGAAGAAGAGCCAGAAGAAAACAATGCAGAAGAGCCTGTTGTTCAGGGGGAGGTAAATGAAGATCAAGGTAACCAAGTTATCAATATCAAATTTTTAAGAGATCATCCAGTAAGTAATGTCATTGGTAACCTAAATGAACCCCCTAGAACTAGAGGCTACTTTAGAGCTCAGCATGAATTAAATACATATGCATTGGTTTCTCATGTAGAACCCAAGTCCATTAACAATACCTTAAAGGATGTGCATTGGATCAATGCCATGCACGAGGAGCTTAATCAGTTTGACATGAACAACGTGTGGCACCTAGTCCCACCTCCTGATCATGGGACTGTCATTGGAACTAAATGGGTTTTTAGAAATAAAACTGATGAGCTAGGTAATGTAGTAAAGAATAAAGCCAGACTTGTTGCTCAGGGGTACAACCAGGAATTCAAAATTGACTTTGAAGAGTCATTTGCCCCAATAGCCAAGATAGAAGCTATCAGAATTTTGTTAGCTTATGCATGCTCCCTTGGAATAAATCTCTAGCAGATGGACGTAAAATCTGCCTTTCTCAATGGGGAAATTAAGGAGAATGTCTATGTCCATCAACCTCCTTGCTTTGAATGCTCAGATTTCCCTTCTTATGTATATAAGTTGAATAAAGCTCTCTATGGTTTGAAGCAAGCTCCTAGAGCTTGGTATGACAGGCTCAGTAAATTCCTTACCGAGAAGAAGTTCTCGAGAGGTGAGATTGACCAAACGTTATTTACAAAGGTAAGTCACCCTGACATACTTATTGTTCAGATTTATGTGGATGACATTGTTTTTGGTTCAACTAACCCAAAGATGTGTAAGGAATTTTCTGACTTAATGACACAAGAGTTTGAAATGAGCTCAATGGGTGAGCTGAAACTCTTTCTTAGATTGCAGGTGACTCAAACCAAAGATGGAACCTTTATCACCCAGTCCAAATACATTAGGGACCTCCTGAAGAAATACAAGCTTGAAAACCTCAAGGACATTGCAACTTCAATGGGTACCTCCACAAGTCTTGATGAAGATACAAAAGGTAACCCAGTGGATCAAAAGCTGTAAAGAGGTATGATCGGATCCCTTTTGTACCTCACTGCATCTAGGCCTGATATACAATTTGCAGTATGTTTATGTGCTAGATTTCAGGCTAGTCATAAGGAGTCTCATTTTAGTGCAGTGAAAAGGATCTTTAGGTATCTGTCAGGCACCCAAGAACTTGGTCTTTGGTACCCTGCTAGGTGTGAGTTAGAGCTTATAGCTTACACTGATGCAGACTATGCTGGATGTCGGATAGATAGGAAGAGCACTAGTGGATATTGCCAATTCCTAGGTGGTTGCCTAATATCTTGGGCCTCTAAAAAGCAACACACTGTAGCACTCTCCACTGCAGAGGCAGAATATGTCGCTACAGGGAATTATGCTGCCCAGGTACTATGGATTAAACATCAGCTCTCAGATTATCAGATAAATCTGGGATGCATTCCTCTTCTATGTGATAACACTAGTGCCATCTGCCTTACTAAAAATCCTGTTCACCACTCTAGGACTAAGCACATTGATATTAAACATAATTTTCTTAGAGATGCTGTGAGCAAAAGTAAAATTGAATTAGTCTTTGTTGAAATTGAAAAACAAGTTGCTGATATTTTTACAAAACCTCTTGGAAATGAAAGATTTAGATATCTAAGAAGAGAACTGGGGCTTTGTAAATTTCAGCAGGAAAATGACTAATTTTTTCTCTTGAAATGTCTTTTAGAGTACTTGAAATAATTGGGTTTGCTTGTTCTTGAACCTGTGAATAAGGTTGTTTAATGATAGAATAATCACTTGTGGACTGAGTACATAAGTTGCTGCACATCTTGCACATATTATCTCTGAAGTCGATGCATAGTTGGGCATATAGTCGATGCATTGTTATGCATATAGTCGATGCATGGTTATGCATATAGTCTATCGATTGCCTTGTATAGACTTTATGTCGAAGCATGCTCTACACATAGTTGATGCACGTTTTCACCGGGGTGCATAAGCTTTCAGCATGGAGTTGATGCATCCAGTGTTTTAACAGCATAAAGGTTGGTGCATCTTGCATATGGTCAGAGTCGGTTCATCTTTATACCATCTGCATACAGAGTCGGTACAACTTGAGTTGATGCATAGTGATGTCTGGGGGAGTGCTGTTGAGTCTGATATTTGTTCAACTTCTCCTATCCTTTTCTCTTTTGTGCAAATCTATTTGAGCTGCTTCTAAGCATCATTATCAACTCTTATCAATTGGTATCATTGTCTCTTAGTATCACTCTATTTGGATAACAATCTTGCTATTGGTTCATTATAATAAGCTGCAGTTATTGCAACTCTCTCTTTATAAGAATCATGGTTGATTCTTGGATGAGTTTAAGGTTTAACCTGAATAGACTAGTGAGTTCAGATACTGTCCATCAGAAAATAAGGTGTTTGAAATTGTTTATAGCTCTTAACTTTATTTTCGCATGGTTAGAATAGAAAAGTCTTCACTGTACCTGAACCTAACAGACTTAGTGAAGTCAAGGAGCAGAAGACTAGAGTATGTATTGTCCTTAAATAGTCACTCTAAATCTCATAAGGGCAGCAGAAATAAAATCATGAAAGAAAAGAAATGAATAGTGGCAGAGCAATGACTGAATTACACTGAGAAACTAAGGCCTCCATCAAAGAAATGGAGAATACCTTAAGTCATGAAGTGATTCAGATTAACTCTATATCCTTGATCAAATCTACACGTATAGTTTCACTAAGTAACTAGGGGTACTGGCCTCTGATGAAGGTGTACCCTTAACGTCAAAGGTGCAAACTGTCTTTGTAAATTTTGACATGCAATAGATCTAGTAGTTTATGCCTAGTAACTAGGGGTACCTGCCTCTGATCAAGGTGTACACCTAATGTCAACGGTATAAATGCCACTGATCTGTTCACTAAGTTCAGAATCAGAAAAATCAACGGTGAAAAAGGAACAGCTGTAACCCTTAAATAACAAAAGTCATTGAGTGTCAACTGTTTAACTTCAATACAAATTCAAGTGACTTTCCTTTATATTCACTGTTTCTGAAATCAGTAAGGTACTGTCCTGACTCAGTTTATTATGACTATGTGTTTTAGGTTCATTGCTATAAACGGAGTCTATAGCCCTATTTTCGGAAGTCAGTTGCTTTACTCCACTTTCTATAACTGTTAAACCTAGACTTAATCAAGCATACACATTGTTGACTCTTATATCCCAAGGGTTGATTTATAACCTGCTCATTTCATGAACCATTGCATGGAATGTTATTCATCCTCCCTGGTTTCCTTATCTCTTACCTTCCTCCTTTTTGCTGACGTCAAAGGGGGAGAATTATTATTTCTCGTCAAAGGGGGAGAATTGGGGGAAGAGATTATGTCAAAAGGGGGGGGTAAAGAAGCATCTATTCAGGGGGTGTTTCCTTGTCTATGAATCATGCTGCATATTAAAGGGGGAGATCTTGTCAGCATCCTTCATGTCCCTTTCTCTTTGCTGTTGTTAAAGGGGGAGTATATTGTGCCTTTTGTCTCGGGGGAGAATAGTTTGGGTCTGTGTGACTCATAGTGTTGCCATCATCAAAAAGGGGGAGATTGTTGTGCCCCTGTGGTTTTGATGTCAGCAAGCACTATGAGTATGAATGATTGATTGAGCATCTTATTTGCATGTCATTCCATCGAACAGGTTGTGTGCATATTCATCGTGCGTTGACGCTGTATGGGCACTGCGTTGACGCGGCCAGTTCTGTGTTCTAGCATTAACTCTGTAGAAACACATGCATACTCGGTGCATTGTTAGTTCTCCTGCACATTGCATCGGTGCAATATCTGCCATATGCATACACTGCATTGGTGCATTCATCAGTTCAAAAGGCCAAAACATACTCAGTGCATGTGTGCATCTTTCTCAACAAAGTATGTACACTCTTCGATGGCATGTTTGTGCATCTTTCACAACAAAGTCTGTATAGCCCGTGTTCTTCACGCATACACATAGTCAGTGCATCGATTTGGCTCACGCATACACATAGTCAGTGCATCGCTTTGCCTCACGCATACACAAATACACATAGTCCGTGCAACTCTTGGTGCTGCAGGGACACAAGTCTTTACAACCTTTGCATATTGCATTACACAAGTTGGTACATTGTCTTGTCCCATGCACACACAAGTCTGTACACATCTCGGTGGCATGCCTGAGCATTCCTCTTTTAATGTGCATACTTTCCTATATGCATACTGCATTACACACCATCAAGTCTGTACATGCTTTGTTCAAATCTTGAACTAACTCGATGCATCCTTCTCTTTTCCTTCAGATTGATTCAAATTGATAATAAGTCCGACCTGACAGGACTTCTGTTCGAGGAATCTAAGAAGGGCACATAACTCGAGAATGAAAGAAAGAGCCAGGATCATGACACGTGGAATGCAATGATGCTATGATGCTGACACATGACCTAGATATTCGGGTGGGAATCGTGATGACCACACGCCCTGCCTGTTCACTGCTCTATAAATAAGAAGCTTCTTCTTGAGGAGTAAACTGATCAAAATTGGGAACTTACTTGAAAAAGTAGAAGCAGAGAGAGCCTGCACGATCCAGAGAGAAGAGAAAGAGAAGAAAGAGAGAAGAAGAGAAGGAGAGAGTTGAGAGAGAGGAGTCTGAGAGATTTACTTTGAATGTTTGTTCATCAGTCTCTCGGTTCAGATACCAGGGTTGAGATTGCTCATTGTGAGTTACATTCCCTTTGGGAGTTTCGTGTTTTTCATTTGTTTCTTCCTTATTTTCTGAAACCTTGTTTTCAAGCTGTGTGTCAGCAGGGCAAGCTGTGATGCTCAGCGGGCAGAGGAGGATTCCTCTGGACGGGTGAAGCTGTAAGTCTCCAGCGGTTTACAGAGGAGGATTCCTCTGGACGGCATAAGCTGTAATGCCCAGCTATCTGTATGGTTGTGACCCCGAAGCTGTGGATCAACGAAGCTGTGTATCAGCGGTTGAAGCCACATTCCGGTTTGGAGTGTGGGGTGGACGTAGATCTCGGGTTTGAGATCGAACCACCTTAAAAATTTTCTGTCTACTGTGCGTTTGTCTTGCAAATTATTGTGCATCTTGATTATCTCTTCCATCCGCAGTCGATGAATGTTTAGGATCGTTTAAGTTCAGATCTGCTAGAGTTGGCTTTCTGTGATCGCTTTCGCCTATCTTTCTGCCGTCCAACAGCAGTTTGTTTTATTTCCGCACTTGAAACTACTGCAGTCGATTTTATTGGGTGGCTGGTCTATTCACCCCCCTCTAGATCGTTCATAGACTCTCATCAAAATGCACCCCTCTCGACCTCCTCTCGGCCTAGAAATCACGGGGAAGACGGTAAATGAGCTAAGGATCCATCACCCTACCTTGGGGTCACCCAAAACGCGACAGATCACCGCCGATCTTCAAAAACCTTGCTTGAAACTCTTGATCTCCCATGAGCTCCCATGAAGCCCACGCCGCCACGATCGCCTCGCCGCTGCCGTCGCCGCCACGTCGTCGTCTCACCGCCGTCTGCAGCCGGAGGGGAGCACACAACGGTCGTCGTCGAAAGAGGAGAGAGAAAGAAAGGGGGTCGTGATTGGCACTCACGGGGGAGAAAGAAGAAGAAGAGAAAAAGAAAAAGAAAAGGAGGGGAATTTATAGAAAATCTAGATTTTTTGAAAAATACAAAAAAATAGAAAAATATATTTCCTCGATCCTCGGAACAAGCTGGACGCACTGGTACTATCCCAGAGTAGGTGAACGTAATGGTTTGTCCTACATAGGGTTCCGTATGTTCATCAGGGAAAAACACGTGTAAACCGCGAAACACGTTTCGGGACCCCCAAAACTGATCTGAAACCCACGGATCCAGATCCAAAAAGCGTCCAAAAAATTGGGGGCATTATAGGGGTTAACCCCCAATAGGAAGGAGCTAAAAGTAATGGAGTATCGGCCCAGAATAGGATCGAACTATGGCCATGATGGGGTAACCCCCAAGGTCCAAACACGACCTATAAGAGCCTCATTAATATCACCTTTACTTAGGATCTAAGGGAGGAGGAGCTCGGATCAAATGCCCATAACTTCTTAAAGAAATTGTTGGTGTTCATTTTTTATCATTATCATGTTGCATGCCATTGTTATTTTTATTACTGTGCTGTGGTTATATTCATTATTATTCTTTTGTTTTCTTCTTCTCTCTTCTTCTTTTCTTTTTTGTTTTCGTTTGTTATTTTATTTGGTTTCACTTTATGTTCTATTTTAGTCCCCCTTTTTACTTATCATTTTTTTTGGTTGCATAAGACCCATAAAGGGTTAACATTGGCCATTTAGGCCAAAATCATCTTAGGACATGGATGAGTCGGCCCAGGAAGAAATGGAGTCGACCTACGCCAAGTCGTGTGTCTACCCAGCGCGCTGGGTGAGCGGGCCTAGACCGTGTGGAACTGATTCGAGGCATTGGGTGCGTCGACTGAATGAGTGGTCGCGTCGACGCATGGTATTGGGTTTATCAGCCTAATGCGAGGCTGCGTTAGCCCAGGGTGACATGACATCGACGCAGAGTGCTGCAGACACAGGATTACGTTGCACTGCTAGAGTCCAGCTACGTTGACGCAGGGTCAAGCTGCGTCGACGCAGCCCATGCCAGTGAGCAGAACATCTTTCCTCTTCCATTCGTTTATTTATTTTGTTCATGTTAACATGTTTGGAATTTAGAGATACATTTAAAGGGGTTACTTCAGGTACGAGACGGAGTTATGTACTCACGCATAGTGGGCAAATCCAGATGGGCATGACCCAACTTTTCCCCAGCCCACCATTTGATATACCAGCTGATCATGACATTCAAGCATGCACAGGTATCATATGTATATGGCTCAATTCACACGCATGATGCATGCATGATTCGACATGAATGCAGATGAATTACTAAACGGTTGAGGAATGCATGAGGGAGTGGTTTGATTATGCCCATGGAGTTTGAGTAAGAGCTTACTGCAAATTTTATCATGCACTTAAGGTGTTCGGTTTTACCCCCAGTAGAACATTGTCACTGGACAGCAGTTAGATTAGGGAGAGTTGACTCAGGGGGTCAACTCCTATGAACCTCTGCTGCACAGAAGTGGCAGGTACAGCACGGACAGAAGGGAGTCGACTCCTGGACTTGACTCCTGCTGTAGCAGACTCCGGATTATCTTGAGTTCAGAAAATGCATAAATGCATAAGTATGCTCTCCATATGATCGTTAATCTCTTTTTTTGTTTGTTTAATTCATCTGTGGAGTTCTTTCCCTTATTATTATTATCTTTTTTTTGTTTGTTTTGCTTCTTCTATTCATCTCTTCTGGAACATCTTCTTAATTGTTGTTAACATATCATCTTCATCGCATTGTGAGTTTTTTCATTCAAATGCATAACTTTTAGCATTATATCTTTTGTTCAGCTCATTCTTCTTATTACTGGCTCATTTTCTTTAAGTTCAGGATTCTGAGAAAAATTAGGCAGCACCTCCCCTCGACCAGAGCGTTTGGAGGGTGAAAAATTAAAAGTGCAACCATGAAGGTCCCGAGATGGCCCCTAAAATTTAGAGTGAGCCAAAAGTGGCTACCCTATATCCCAAATTGGGCACGGAACCCTGAGGACTAACTTGCGAGGGGCTCTGTTGACCAATGGGTTGCCATACTCCCAGTTGAGACATGGACTTACAATATTGCCAATGCTATGGCTGTTGATATCCAGCCCTTCAATGAGGAGTCCTCCAGAGATTATGCTATGAGGGAGCAAATTCTTGGTGACCTGAGGGTGGCCAGAAATCTGAGCACTATGTGGACGTCAAAAAAGGAGAGAAGAAAAAGAGCATTCCTGTGGCACGGACGTCTCGACACCCCGAGAGCAAGTCGAAGAAGAAAATATCGAATAAACCCCATACCTCCTCCAAGCATGACAAATATATGTACTCGGTGCTCTGCCACCCAATGAGAAGCCCTTCGGGCAGAAGAGATGGCCCCGGCTCTCTAGTCAGCATTGCCGAAGGCCGAATTAGAAGAAACACGGGAATGCGAACACATGTGCGGCACGCGCCGGAAATCATTCAAAATCCTGAATCGGGATTCGGAGGCTCTGAACTAAAACACCCTGGAGGCGGTGCATTACAACTAAAGCAACACAAGAGGGCAGGAGCCCGTCCGAATCACCACTAAGCTAGGAAGAGACCCTATGATGCTTAAACCGGCGTGGTTGTGCCTATATGGCCTTAAACCGACGCGCCCCCTCCAATGGATCTTAAACCGGCGCGCCCCCATATACCACCAAAATCGGCGCGCACTTCTTATGGGTTTAAACCCATTTGTGCTATTCCGGCGCGCCCCCTATTTGTGCTATTCCGACGCGCACAACCCAGCGCCGTCTTACCTCCGAGGCATCCCATCCTACATCCAATCCCCTATTTTCGGGTGTAAACAGAAGGAACTTACCTAAAGTGGGTGAGCAGCCTGCTCCTGACCAACGTGCAACCGCCTGAGCCCCTCCAGCTCCCAGGAATGGAGAGCTTCGAGCTCCGCACCGAACATCGCTTCTCCGTTGGTCACCGTCGGCCAATCCCGTGGAGGCAACTTCCCTACTCTATTGCTTCCCCTATTCGCAGGCCACTCAAGATCTTCGAGCAAGAGAAGGTGAAGAAGAAAAAGAAGGGAGGACCGTTCCCATTCTTACTCTTATAAAAGGGAGGCACACTCCATCAGAGAAAAGGGCTGGTTCGTTCGGCTGAGGGCTGACTGATAGAAGAGAGGAAGGAGTCCCCGTCCCGCTCGCGCCGGCAAGGTGAAGAAGAAGAAGAGAGTGAGTGTGAGAGAGGAGAGGTGAGTCGGAGGGGGCAGAGCCTGTGCTCTCTCCCCCTCCCTCATCAATGTATTCTCTCCCCCCTCGTGATGTATTTCTTCTTTATTAAGAGATGAATCCCTTCTATTTTAAAATCTTCCCCGGTTATGTGGATGAATAAAAAGAAAAGGGCCTTTTGCAATCTTAGTATTCTCTGCTTTAATCCCCCACTTCCTCCTTCTTCTCTCCTCCTTCTCCTCATCCAAGACTCTTCAAAGCTTGCTTCTCCATAGCACGGCCTTCGAAGGAGTTTGTCACCGGATGAATAATCATGGCCCTTCCGCGGCAAACACTTGTCCCGCTTCAAAAATCATCACCCGTGAGTCGTGGTCGCTCCCGTAGGCTGGCCCTCGAGCGTTCCACACTCACAGTTGGGCTAACGGACCGCCGTGAGGCCGTTCCGCATTTTGAGAGTTTACCCGAGAGTAATCCGTGTGGTGGCTTTCGCTTCTCTCTGGCAAGTCCCGGTCCGAGGGAGGTGCTTCCGGATTTTTGCCAGGGCCAAGAACATAGAAGAACACCAAGAACAATGAATAAACGCATCATAAAACTTGCCCACGGGTGAAAGAAAAGAATCACACAGTCAGAGCAATAAACTATCTTGAGAGGCTAATACGGCGCGGCCACTGTTCCACCGCGCCGTTTTAACCCTCCTCACAATAGCCCCATCTCCTTTGGATGCTAACGACGCGCCCATTTCCATTCCATATCCTCCAATTCCGGCGCCCCCCCCCCCTTTGCATTCCATTAATCCGGTGCCCTCCTTGAGTTTCTAAAACGGCGCGATCCCTGTGCACCTAACACCCTTAAAATGCCCCCCCAACTTGTTCATTCCATACTCGACGCGCCCCCTTGACATCCTTAATCCGCCGCCCCTTTGAACCCTTAAAATGGTGTACCCCATCTCCTCCTTTGAACCCTTAAAATGACGCATCCCATCTCCTCCTTTGAATCCTTAAAACGGCACGTCCCATCTCCTCCTTTGAATCCTTAAAACGGCCCGCCTGCTTAATACAAAAAGGGAATACACAAGCAAAAAGAAAAAAATAAAAGGTCAATCATGTTAATAAAAAATAAAAGAAACTCCATCACCCCGTGACCTGACCGCGCAGGTCGATCCGCGTGCGAGGGCGCACGTTGACGAGTTTGGGCTTCACACTTAACGATTCACTCCCCCGGACTACGCGTGAAGAGAAAAGCAATGACGCCCCGTGGCATCGGATGTGGTCCTCAGAAACCCCGTTATGGCCATAGTCTAAAACAATCTCAGGCCAATAGTCGTCAAAACTGACCCACCTCTACCGGGATCCGATTCCGCACCCACATTAAACTTGCCGAGCCTATGGCAGACATCTACGCGGTTTTGTCACCATCTTTTATGCTACAAACACAGACTTCTGTCCGGAGATGAAACGATCCATGAGCGACCGACACATATGTATCTATGAACATCTATGCCCCAATGCGGGTTTGTTTAAACGTGATCTGAGATCTTTGCTCTCGCTTTGCTACCATGAATTTCAGGCCGTAGGGCCCTTATTCCCGGCAATCAATCAAGGGTGTTCTCCCGTGTGGGGGATGTAAATAACGTCGTGGCCTTTATGGCATGGCGGGTTTCGGTCCCGACACGAACCACACAATCGTCTGACCAAGTCAGATCGAGCGCACCATGGGCTTCCATGAGGCCCGAATAAATCGTCACTTTGTGACTAGCATGCCCTCGCACTAAATAAACGAATTAACCCCCATCAACAAACGAACCGATTCTTTTCAAATTTTAGTGCATCTACACACTATGAAAGGGTTCGATTGGGGAAAATCATTAAAGCATCATGCTATCGTTTAAACAGTAGACTGTACCCCCTCCACAATGGCAGGTCCATACTTACTAAGATCTTCGGGAAAACCTGAAGAAATGCATTATAGTCCCAAAATATGAGACCACGGATCATGCTGAGAACACTAGCAAACTCGTGTTCCAAATGGGAACATGGTAGTATAAAAATTAATGCATTAGTATATTAAATGTTACTAAAATGCATAGCTGGGACAAAGATATGACCCATAATTGATGTTCACAAACACACATCGTTAAAATGCCATGCCCCAATTTTAAAAATATATCGCACTCACTCACTAAAAAGATTTTAAATTAAAGTAGAGTGATGAATACGGGTCGATCCCACGAGGAGGAAAATTTTCTTCTTTAAGCAAGTTGGAAAACTCTTGTATTTTGACAAGCAAGTTTTGAGTGATTTTTTGGAAAATAAAACTTAAGATTGCATGAATGAAATTAAATCTAGCTAAGAATATTAGAGGGTTGAAGAAGATAAATTTGGAAGAGGTGGAGAGAGAGAAAGAGATAGGAGTGCAATGGAAATTGAACTTTTATTGCTAGAAAGTGAACTTATAAGATTTATGAAAATAAAGCTTACAACCAACATAAACTAAAGAAAAAGGGAAGAAAAGAGCTAGGAAAGTGGAAGAGTGACGCCGCCCAATCGGTTCACCGAGCCTTGGAAAGATCGCCCCGCCTTGGAGATGAACGCTGCCTTGGAGATGAACCGAAGAAGAAGAACATCCGCCTTGGGAATTTAGAAGAATATAGAAGAGGACGGAAGATAGAGAGGTGAAGAAGAGTAATTTAAAAAGAAGGTATGTGTGTGCTGTGTCGTTTGGAAAGTGAACAGAGAGAGAGGAGAGATTGAGAGGTTACGGGAGAGAGGGAAAAGCACAGTAAAATAATAAAAAGTAACAAAAATAGAGTAATAGAAGAATTGAAATAGCTTTAAAACGAAAGAGAATTAGAAGATGTGGAAGAAGAAGAAGTGGAAGAGGACAAAGAGAGGAAGAACTTCGGTGAAGGGGGAAGGGGGAGAAACAAGCAGAAGACGGGGGAAAAGTGAGAATAACAGTGAAAAATGCAAGTACGGGTGAACAGTAGATTACAAAAATTGAACTTTGAAAACTGAAGAATAATTTGAAAACGAGACAGAATTGGAGGAAGAGGAAGAAGAAGAAAATCTAAATCTTTGAAAAATGAAAAAAAATGAAATAAGAAAATTGAAAAGAGCAGTAAAAAATATGAAAAAAGCTAAGATCTTCTGTTCGATCCTCCTGGGTTGACTTTTATAGCGTTTTAGGGATTTCCAATCATACAGGGCCTTGGAGATCAAGTCCAAATCTAACTTTCCTTCAAAATCCCGTTCGAAATTTGTCTCTTGCCATGAAAGAGTCCTTCTTGCATGAAATATGAGAAGATAGCTTCATTTAGCAGTGCCCGCTTCCGTCTTGGCTTCTGACTGAAAATGGCGTCCACCATAGTGACCGTTAATTCAGCAAAATGGCACCTTCTGTCTGGACGCTATTTCTAATTGGAGTCCATATCCTAGCCGCAGATTCTTTATTTCTTTATTTTAATATTTTTTACTTTATCGTACAAGGAATTGGCGTCTTCTCGAACGACCGCTAATTCATATTTCCATATTTTCAGCCCTTTTCTTTTTATTTCTTACCAAGCGAATGGGCACATTCTCGAACGGTCGCTAATTCTTCCTTTCATAAGACTGCTTCAAATTGGCGCCTTTATAAAAAGGTGTTGATTCTTGATTTGGTGCCCTTCCAAGCAGGCACAGATTTTAAATGGCGACAGAGCTCTGGCCGCCAATTCTTTCCTTCTAAAATGGGTTTCAAATTAGCGTCGGTCATGACGCCGCTGATTCTTTGAATGAGCGCATTTTCAAAAAGGCGTTGTTTAAATGGCATCTGGAGCTTGGTCACTCATTCATGTGTCTTCAATGAAATGACGTCCAGTATGTGGATGCTAATTCTTGCAATAGTGAAAATCCAATGTAAATACCAAAAATAGGTTATGCACTTTATCCCTTATGGAAGTTCAATTCTCACATAGTCATTGTGACTCAAAAAGATGGTTAATTTCATGCAAACTCAAATTAATTGTAAGAATAAAGTTAATGTTGTGTGCAATTATAGGATCTAGAGGGGGGGTGAATAAATCCCCTTTTAAAAATTTATGCTCAAATGAAAATCGCCCTACTCAAACAGAATTGATGAAGGCTAAATGCAAATGATGGCTCACTCCAAACAAGTCTCGAACACTTAACGGGTTGAATGCATAAATAGGTGATGGCTTATAAAAAAAATTGCTAGTTAAACCGATGTGTTGGGTCCCATGATCAATGACACCCAAGAGGGGGGTGAATTGGGTGATTACAAATTTTAAGGAAACTCTTCCAGTTTTAACAAGTGTAATGAAACAACAATTAAAATACGAAATCTGTTGAACAACAAGTTAGATAACAGCTTACACTAATCCTCACACTAGATGACAAGACGAATGCTGCGTGGTGGAGTAAATTCCTTTCAACAAGATTAAGGAAGTTAATTAAGCCAAGAAACAGATTCTCCCAATCTTACTGTTCCCACACGATCATATAAAAGGGTTCAACAATCAAACCAAGACAACGCGCAAAGCAAACCACAATACACAGGGATTTTAAGATGGTTCGGGACCACGACGGGCTCCCTACGTCCACCCCTCACCAAACTAGGTGAGGCTTCACTCGGGGATAAATCCCCAAATGGAGACGACGCTCCAACCACACACGCAGGACGACGCCTGTACACACACACGAGGACGTGCCCCAATGCACACACACGCACGGAGACGTAATCTCCAACACAATCCAACAGGCGGATCAACAAAATGCACACACGCTGCGACAAGTGCAGCAAACCTCACACACACGTAGATCTAGGAAGACCTACGTACACACATGAATCCAATATGACACACACAAATGACCACGGATCCAACAACGATCCACACACACACAAGTATGCAGTTTATAAGAGATACAAATCTGAAACTTAAAACACAATAAGACTCAGTTGAGAAAAACTCCTGATTTGGCTCCCCTTTGAATCTATGTTGTTGATCTTGAATGTGGCTTCAATCTACACTTGAACGGAGGTTTAATCTGTGCTTGCTTGGCTCTTCTTTTCTTTGGACAGCACTCTCTTTATCTCCCTTGGATCTTTCTTGACTCCCCTTAGATCGTTCTTGAAGGATGATGAAGGATTCTTGCACAAATGATGTTGTAGCTTGATTCTCTATGCAACTTCTAGTTAGAGATCGATAGAAAACTTGTTTGTAGCTTCATCCCTTCACATTCACGCTCAAAACATGGTAGAAGAACCCCTGGAGCTGCTACCTGCGACCTGTACACATAAAGTTGAAGAAAAGAATAGTTTTTAGGTTTATACCTTAGTGTTTTCACTCCAATAAGATGTTTTATAGACTTAGGACGGTCAAGAGACAGCCTAGGGACCAGATCTAGATATCCAGGAGTGATTTGGGGCTTTTGGACCGGATTGGGAGGACTATTGGCGCACTTATACGAAGGTCAAATATGACGGCGTCGCCACGTACCGGAATGGTTCGACCCTTAGGGTCGACCCTCGGGCAAATAGAACATAAACCAGAATTATTTCTGGTTCAGTTTTACAGGGGTCGACCCTTGGGGTCGACCCTCGGGCTAAACAGAACCCAAAACAGAACCAAATCTTGGTTCTGGTTTACAGGGGTCGACCCTTGGGGTCGACCCTTTCAGGCAGGGTTCAAAAAATAGGTTCTGTTTTGAACAAAACCTAAGAGGGTCGACCCCATGGGTCGACCCTTTCTTGTTTGGGTCTAAAAAAATGCTAAAACCACCATCAAATCAATGGGAAACAATTGATTAAATATGTAACACCCTCAAATATAGCTAAGTTGTACTCTATATCATCGAGGCGCCTTTTGAAGTATCGGCTCAGTTCTTGTAAAGAACTCCGAAGTTAAGCGTGCTTAATGGGGAGCAGTACTGGGATGGGTGACCTACCCGGGAAGTCCCCCATTCTGGAGCCGATCACTATCAGAAAGGGACAAAAACCGTGAGGCCGGTAGGCCAAAGCGGACAATACCTCGACGGTATAGAGTACGGGGCGTGACAGAATGGTATCAGAGCTATACCCCAGCCGGAAGTGTGGGAACTAAGTGCCATGCAGGGCAAAGTGCTACGCTATGGGAGCCACCTCTTGAGTCCGTAATGGAGCAAAGTGCTACGTAGTGGGAGCCACCTCTTGAGCCTGTAGGGGCCACCTCTAGAGTCCTACCTGCCTGGGGGCTTGATTGCGTGATTGCGTGCTATATGTGCCCAGCGACGAGGACGTCGCCTATATAAGAGGGGTAGATTGTAACACCCTCAAATATAGCTAAGTTGTACTCTATATCATCGAGGCGCCTTTTGAAGTATCGGCTCAGTTCTTGTAAAGAACTCCGAAGTTAAGCGTGCTTAATGGGGAGCAGTACTGGGATGGGTGACCTACCCGGGAAGTCCCCCATTCTGGAGCCGATCACTATCAGAAAAAGACAAAAACCGTGAGGCCGGTAGGCCAAAGCGGACAATACCTCGACGGTATAGAGTACGGGGCGTGATAGAATGGTATCAGAGCTATACCCCAGCCGGAAGTGTGGGAACTAAGTGCCATGCAGGGCAAAGTGCTACGCTATGGGAGCCACCTCTTGAGTCCGTAATGGAGCAAAGTGCTACGTAGTGGGAGCCACCTCTTGAGCCTGTAGGGGCCACCTCTAGAGTCCTACCTGCCTGGCCATGAAGATCAACCATGATTTTTCATCCTGAAAACATGATACAATAAGAGGTTAGATCAAGATCAAAATATATGGGTCATGCATTAACATATAAAGCTAGTTTTAAGACCGAGACCCAAATGACATGAAGTATGATTATGAAAGCACTAGCATGAGACGCATAAATGCTTTGATAACATTTTCATCTTAAGAACCTCCCCAAGAATATGCATAAGACACTTTGAAGCCATTAAGTCTTTAACTATCCAACGAAGTCAATTGAGTGCAAGACTAATGAATCACTCCCAATCTATGCACATGTAAGCAAGAGTGGGAGCTTACCATTGACTCTAGAAAGGTTTTGGCAAAGTGAAACTTACACATCATATCAAGGTATTGATCATGCATTTGAAGGGGCATTTCCAATACAAATAAATCAAACCTCATATGAGTTCCAACTTCAGTCCAGAGCAATATGTATCGAATCATCATTGAGTCATGATTTTGTATGAGTAAGAGGAAGATGATGATCCTTTCAACAGAGACAAACAATGAAGTGGAGATGATTTTACACAGTGACAAGCAATCAATCAAACCTCATATGAGTTCCAACTTCAGTCCAGAGCAATATGTATCCAATCATCATTGAGTCATGATTTTGTATGAGTAATAGGAAGATGAAGATCCTTTCAACAGAGATAAACAATGAAGTGGAGATGATTTTACATAGGGACAAGCAACCAATTTATATCAACGAATACTCAATGAATACTCAATAAATCTACATTAGTATAGGCAAAAAGAATAAGAACATTAGTCTTAACATTCCCACACTAAAACATGCATGAAGGCGCATGCGTTCTAGTCTAGTGGCAGTACCTGCAAAGCAAGATAGCAACATGTGAGTTCGTTTGTCATGAAGATATTTTCCATTAATCAATCACACAATATGTCACATAATATATTGGGATTATCAAAACCACTATCATCACACATGAAGTTTAGTTATCATCAAAACTATCAAAATCATAGCTCAACAATCTCCCCCTTTTTGATGATGACAAACTTAGTGATGAATGATGACAATCTTAGTGAAGATGGCAAACGAAATGATTTTTCTCTTGTCACAGGCAATCATGTATCACATGAAATTTCACATGAAAGTTTTGAATCTTTTTCTCTCCCAATCATGAATCCAGCAATCAGCAATATCAATCATGAATCACATGAAATGTTTCTCCCCCTTTGACATTATCAAAAAGCGAGGTAATGCCAATCATTCTCCCGCATGAAGAAGAAACAAAGGAGGAACAAATTGTAGCATGATAAATGTGCAAGGAACAATAACCCACATTTGAAGTTCTGATGAAGTAGGAGTAAATTATAAAGAAGTGGGTTCATGGACTGTATGGGAGTCACCAAATCATTGATTTGTATTGAAAATTTTGATACCAATTGTTGACTAGAGAGGATACCGATTGTTGATTACTTGGACGTGCCAAATCCTTCTCCCCATTTGCCAATCAAACACAAAGATTTATTGAGCAAGTAAATAGCATGAAGAGACCACTCAATTTTCAGTTTTCAGTATTTTCTAGATTTTTAATTTTTGATTTGTGGTTTGAAATGCATGAGATGCAACTTATGCATGTGATGGCATGTAAGATGCATACACAAGCAAACAAATAGATACATATATATACATGCAACACAGCTCCCCCGTACTTATTTAAGAGGGGATGGGTATAGGAAAGATGCAAGAGAGTCATGACAATCGGAATACACATGTGTAGCACATAGGAGATTGTGCAATCATATAGGAGATTAATGCAATCAATCAACTTTCTGAATACATATTAAATCAAATTTTCAGATGTGTAAGTAAGTAACATGAAAAATGATGGTTTCAATATGGATATTCAGATTTTCAGATCAAGACAGGGAGACATTTTACAGACTGCACTTCAATTTTGAGAACATCGTATTGGAGGCTTCGCTCTACCTCAACAACTTTTCACAGATAAATAAAATTTTTCTAAGAATGATCAAGTTCAAATAATTTTTTTTTACGCGAGTTGACGCATGGAGCTCATGCCAGAATCCCCGGTTATTTATAATACTGAACCATTTCACCTCATTTTGAACAGAGGTACCAGTCCACACTTTTCAGATATGAACCACATCATGTCTCAAGTGACATGTGCCCAGTTTACTCAGTGAGACTGAGCATTGCTCTGCCGTTCATTTTCATTTCAGATTTTTCAACAAAGATAGGTAGGCAGCTTTTTCCTCAACTGTCTCTTCAACATACTTGCAGTAAATTTAACATCTCTATAGTGTTGAAAAGAAATTCATATATCCTTATCCTTAACACTCATTTTCACATTTTGTGTATGAAGTGTGTGAATTTGATCCAGCATGTATACCGAAAATATCATGAATGCATAACAATACAACTCCCCCTAAATAGATGCACTTTTACTTCCCCCATAGTGTACAACATGAAGCACACCGTTAATGACTCAATTGCAACATTATTTATCAAGAAGGCATAAGGTCCTAAAAATTTTAAGGATGGGGGTGAATAGTATATAATAACACACAAGCACACATTGAGAGTTTATGCAAATGCACTATGACATACATGCGAGCAATGTGATGTCAATTTGATACCAATTGAATGGATAATTTGATACCAATTGAATGGATGCCAACAGAATGAACTAAGTGCGACTAATGCATGAGTTCTAATGCAATGTAGAAATTAACATGGGTGCAAGGTGTATGTTTTTGATTTTTCATTTGAGTGAACTAAATGCACCTATGCATTGGATTCTGATGCATACAACCTATAACTGTATGAGAATGAAAGACAGGATGCAGAAATAAGATGAGAGCTTTGATTTTCAAGCTAGTGTGACAGAAATCTTATTGAGATCATCCACATTCAATCCATGAATCAGCAAACATTGTTTATGATAAGACCTTTATGAATAACGGTGCATAAATGATCAAAATTAAGCAATGCAACCCAAATTTCAGAATTGTTCAAAAATAGATTTTCAAAGGTCTTTCACAAGATTTGAAATGAGAATTCATCCACAAGTCAAATGTATGGATCATTTAATCACAAATATATTTTCAATTTACATAACTCAGCTCAAGGATTCATTCAAAAATCAATCAATCACAAGCCAGTCAAGATCTGGTACGAGGCGGAGATGTTAGTCCAAAGACCCAACTCAACGCATAGGGAATGCTTCCAAGTGGATATAATCCACTCTTTCACAAACGCCATTTGATATACCAGATATGTAATTCAATTCAAGTGTCATTCAATAACCAACCACTTCATGCACATCTCTCAAGATTTTCATTTGGTTAAATCAATTAACTATGCTCATCACATCAAACTATATTCAACCAATTTGTCACAGCGTGCTAGTAAATGACAACTCAAGTTTTTAGAATCAACACTTGTCATCTGAGGGTATCACCAAGTGACAAAAAGATCATTGCATGATTTAACAAGGTTGAATTATCTTGGTTCAGGAGACAAGATTGGAAGCCTTCAATCACTAAGATTGCCAACCTCACGGAGGTTGATATTTCAGATTTTACTTTCTCACCTTTACCTTGAGAATCCTTTTTCTTCCAAGTCTTTCACCTATTGAACCCATCCTTCGTTAACAGAGATGCGCACTTTTCATACCATGTCTTGGGTACTATCAAGATCACTTCCTATCTCCCGGTGGTGGATTGAAGAAATTTTTATCATTTTCATCCTTGTAAGGTATTCCTCATTTGATTCAAGCTTGGTCACGGCCAGCCCATCTGCATTTAGATTTTGGGAGTGTAATCTGCATTCAAGAACAATAGAGTTGATTTGTCAATTTCGATTCAAATTGATTAACAATGACATGACAAATTCATTTTACAATTGGCATCTCCTAGATAACTCTAGATGCAATACATGACTCATGTGTGAACTTTAACATTAATCCCATATGATGAATGTGGTTGCTCCCCCTTAGTGTGTGCATGAATGCAAGATGTTCAGTAACAATCCCATGCCATATGCAGCCTGTAACTAATTGACTTATAGTACCGGGCGGAGAACTTAGATCCGAAGATCACCTCACGCGTAGTGATAGCTTTCAAACAGGTAAAATCTACCCTTCCACATGTCACCATTTGATATACTATGTAGTCAAGAGTGATGAAGGTAGGAGGATTGCTATGCATTATGACATGAATTCAGAATGTTCAACTTATGCAAGACAGTGCGTGAAAGTGTATGTAAACTCAAAATATGTAGTGAAATCATGATATGAAGAATCTTCAAGCTCTCCTACAACAAGATGCTATATGACAAGTGATATGCGCACAAATATGCAAACAACTATGAATGAAATGCATGTGCAGACATATGCAAGATTACATGACTATATGACACAGAGTAAGTCAAAACATGACAGAGTCACTACAGAAAGTAAGAGGGATATCACCTGATCTTCAAATTCAATTTTTGATTTTTATTCCAACCTGACTTATGCCACTTGGCCCATGTGTCTTACCTTCTTGATTGAAAATAGATTTTATACTTTACACTCCATGGCACACCTGCAAAACAGATTTCTTATTTGACATTCTTAGGTACCCAAACCATCTTGGGTCCTTGTGGGTTAGCAGCATCTTTGGCACGTGGCTTCCACTTCTTAACAACACTCAAATCATCATTTTCCTTTAGAAGGCACTCATGCATGTTATGCCCAAATTTACCACAGTAACAATAACATGGCTTCAAGAGCTTAAAGGCATGAAAATCATTTGAAACATGTGACGTCACATTCACTCTTCTCATTTGGTTGGCCATTTTGTACATTTGAGCATGATGTGTTGAATGAAAATTCTTTTTCTTTGTTAGTAGCCAGCAATGTGAAATTGTATGACCTCTTTTACCACAGTGATTGCAATGCATGAGAGATTTTATAGTAAATGATTGCTTTGAATTTGTGGAGCCAGTTCTGTTCCTGCAAGCTTTCAAATCATCATTTTTCATAATGAAACAATCTTACATCATGTGTCCAAGTTTTTCACAGTAAAGACAAGAGACATTTCTTTTCTTAGATGCATGGAAGTTTACATGAATGTTTCTAGCATGCACATTCTGGACATCCACACTCTTTTTCATATTTGATTGAGTTCTTGACATGGTGTGTTCACGGGAGCGAGATGTGAAGGTGCTGGGTGCATAAGTGGTATGAACAAAAGAAGTGTGTAGCTTACTCTCAAATTTCTTTTTGCTCACTGGATTAAAACCCAGCCCTTCTTTTTGAATGTTCACTTTCATGCCCAGCAATTTATCTAAGTTTTCTTGGCCATTCACAAATTTAGACAATGAAGCATTCAAGCCATAAATTTCTTTTTCAAGAAGTGAAATGTGCAATTCAGAATTGATAAGTTCTTCTTCACAAGTGGAAAGACTAACATTCAACATGGCATTGGTAGTCTTAAGGCATTCAACTTCTTGCCTAAACTCATCTATATTTTCACATTCTCTAACGACCACATATTTTTCTTTTTCAAGTCTCAACAATCTTTCAGACATGGCATTGTTCAACTCCTTTAGTTTCTCATTTTCTCTTTCAAGTTTCTTATCATGAGCAAATGCAATTTGGCCAATGTCCATTAGACTCATTCTCTCTTTCAGCTCCTTATTTTCATTTCTTAAGGAAGAGATTTGATCTTTGTGAATTTCAATGTCAAACATGTAACCATCAATCAATTCCTTAAGGTGTGAGCATTCTTTGCATGAGGAATCACTTTTATTTTGACCAACATTCTTTTTCAATTTTTGTTTTCAGATTTCAACTTCTTGTATTTTTTAGCAAGCTCTTCATAGGCATTCAACAACTCTTCATAGTTAAAATCATCTTCATAATCAGAGTCAGAGTTTACCTTTGAGCTCGATTCACTTGGCTGACCACTCGCTTGTTCACTCATGCCCGCTACAAGACATCTGTCTTTAAGCTCCTCCTTGAGATCTGATATATTTCCTTTGCGGATCTGCAATGAGAGACAAAAGGAAAATAGTTAGAATCAACAGCAGCAGTAAGCAACTTCAAAACCAAACAATTTTGATCATGTATGTGCTTTTGATTTTCAGTCCAGACATTTTTGTCTTTAGGCAATTCATGAGGACCATGTGAAATAAGCTTCCATAGCTTATGATCATATGAGTTGACTAGACTGCACATCCTTCCTAACCACAAATCAAAATTACAGCCATCAAACACGGGTGGAGAAGTCAATGTGTACATCATGGTAGTCATTGATCCGGGTCACTCTAGATCGTTAGATCTATGAAATTAGAGCCTTAGCTCTAATACCAATTATTGGGTCCCACGATAAATGACACCCAAGAGGGGGGTGAATTGGGTGATTACAAATTTTAAGGAAACTCTTCCAGTTTTAACAAGTGCAATGAAACAATAATTAAAATATGAAATCTGTTGAGCAGCAAGTTAGATAACAGCTTACTCTAATCCTCACACTAGACGACAAGACGAATCCTGCGTGGTGGAGTAAATTCCTTTCAACAAGATTAAGGAAGTTAATTAAGCCAAGAAACATATTCTCTCAATCTTACCGTTCCCACACGATCGTATAAAAGGGTTCAACAACCAAACCAAGACAATGTGCAAAGCAAACCATAATACACAGGTATTTTAAGGTGGTTCGGGACCACGACGGGCTCCCTACGTCCACCCCTCACCAAAATAGGTGAGGCTTCACTCGGGGATAAATCCCCAAATGGAGACGACGCTCCAACCACACACGCAGGACGACGCCTGCACACACACACGAGGACGTGCCCCAATGCACACACACACGCACGGAGACGTAGTCTCCAACACAATCGAACAGGCGGATCAACAAAACGCACACACGCTTCGACAAGTGCAGCAAACCTCACACACATGTAGATCTAGGAAGACCTACGCACACACATGAATCCAATACGACACACACAAATGACCACGGATCCAACAACGATCCACACACACACAAGTATGCAGTTTATAAGAGATACAATTCTAAAACTTAAAACACAATAAGACTCAGTTGAGAAAAACTCCTGATTTGGCTCCCCTTTGAATCTATGTTGTTGATCTTGAATGTGGCTTCAATCTACACTTGAACGGAGGTTTAATCTGTGCTTGCTTGGCTCTTCTTTTCTTTGGACAGCACTCTCTTTATCTCCCTTGGATCTTTCTTGGCTCCCCTTAGATCGTTCTTGAAGGATGATGAAGGATTCTTGCACAAATGATGTTGTAGCTTGATTCTCTATGCAACTTCTGGTTGGAGATCGATTGGAAACTTGTTTGCAGCTTCATCCCTTCACATTCACGCTCAAAACATGGTGGAAGAACCCCTGGAGCTGCTACCTGCGACCTACACACACAAAGTTGAAGAAAAGAATAGTTTTTAGGTTTATCCCTTAGGGTTTTCACTCCAATAAGATGTTTTATAGACTTAGGACGGTCAAGAGATAGCCTAGGGACCAGATCTATATATCTTGGAGTGATTTGGGGCTTTTGGACTGGATTGGGAGGACTATTGGCGCACTTATACGAAGGTCAAATATGACGGCGTCGCCACGTACCGAAATGGGTCGACCCTTGGGGTCGACCCTCGGGCTAAACAGAACCCAAAATAGAACCAAATCTTGGTTCTGGTTTACAGGGGTCGACCCCTCAATGGGTCGACCCCAGGGGTCGACCCTTTCAGGCAGGGTTCAAAAAATAGGTTCTGTTTTGAGCAGAACCTAAGAGGGTCGACCCCATGGGTCGACCCTTTCTTGTTTGGGTCTGAAAAAATGCTAAAATCACCATCAAATCAATGGGAAACAATTGATTAAATATTACCATAATCCTATGAAGATCAACCATGATTTTTCATCCTGAAAAATATGATAAAGTAAGAGGTTAGATCAAGATCAAAATATATGGGTCATGCATTAACATATGAAGCTAGTTTTGAGACCGAGACCCAAATGACATGAAGTATGATTATGAAAGCACTAGCATGAGACGCATAAATGCTTTGATAATATTTTCATCTTAAGAACCTCCCCAAGAATATGCATAAGACACTTTGAAGCCATTAAGTCTTTAACTATCCAATGAAGTCAATTGAGTGCACGACTAATGAATCACTCCCAATCTATGCACATGTAAGCAAGAGTGGGAGCTTACCATTGAGTCCAGAGAGGTTTTGGCAAAGTGAAACTTACACATCATATCAAGGTATTGATCATGCATTTGAAGGGGCATTTCCAATACAAATCAATCAAACCTCATATGAGTTCCAACTTCAGTCCAGAGCAATATGTATCGAATCATCATTGAGTCATGATTTTGTATGAGTAAGAGGAAGATGATGATCCTTTCAATAGAGATAAACAATGAAGTGGAGATGATTTTACACAGTGACAAGCAATCAATCAAACCTCATATGAGTTCCAACTTCAGTCCAGAGCAATATGTATCCAATCATCATTGAGTCATGATTTTGTGTGAGTAAGAGGAAGATGATGATCCTTTCAACAGAGACAAATAATGAAGTGGAGATGATTTTACCCAGGGACAAGCAACCAATTCATATCAACGAATACTCAAATATACTCAATGAATCTACATTAGTATGGGCAAAAGGAACAAGACCATTAGTCTTAACATTCGCACACTAAAACATGCATGAAGGCGCATGCATTCTAGTCCAGTGGCAGTACCTGCAAAGCAAGATAGCAACATGTGAGTTCGTTTGTCATGAAAATATTTTCCATTAATCAATCACACAATATGTCACATAATATATTGGTATTATCAAAACCACTATCATCACACATGAAGTTTAGTTATCATCAAAACCATAGCTCAACACGATGATATCACACTCACAAGATAAATGTCAAATATGAAGCACACAGTCTATCCTATGAAGGAGATAGATGAAAATGATCACACACACATAGCAAACCACGAACACCTGAAATTTTTAGGTGGTTCAGTCTGCACCAAGCAGACCTACGTCCACCCCCCACTCAACCAGAGTGAGGCTTCAGCTGACAAACGGCTTGAACAGCTGTGCCTCACCACTTGCTACATAGTTGAGCCTCACAGCTTGCTATCCGCTGAGCCTCACAGCTTCCTTGAAGAACCGAAGGAAAAATGAGAACCAAAAACAAAAACCAAAAGAAGAAAACAAAAGATATAGCTCTACACGAGCAGAATGGCTTGGATCTGATCCAGAGGCCAAAGAAATAAACAAGTTTTCAAATTACTCCAGCTGCACTCAAGCTTGCATCTCACGATCACTCTCTTTCTCTTTTCTCTTCTCTCTTCTTGCGGGCTCTCTCTCTGATTTTTCTTCACAATCAGATCTCTCTCACTTTTCTCTTTTCTCTTCGCAACTCCCTTCTATTCTATTCCTCTACAGCCTCTCTTCTATTCTCTTGCAGCAGCCTCTATTCTTTTTCTCTACTGCTTTTTCTTGTGAGGAAGAAGCCCCCAAATATATAGAACATGGGCTCCAAAAAACCCTTTGGATAAGATAATCTGATTCCATCTTTTTCTCATTGGTCCACGTGTCCTGGAGAGAGAAGAATCTTCTGTCAGGCTAACCTCGAATCACATGCTAAATGATTGGAGTTGATGGCACGAAGACTGCCCAAGTGATCCTTACACATTTGGGTCTTATTTCTACACTAGCGACCTATTTGTCACCCTTAACAAGTTATTTTTCACCCTTACATGCCTATTTGTCTGCCTTACGTAGCTATTTGTCACCATTAGCTTCCTAAGTTGTCGCCTTTGTCCTCTTTCTTCTTTATAAAGTTCATTGTAAGTGGAGTCGGCTCCAAGGCTTCATGGAGTCGACGCTCCTTCTATGCTTTCCAAAGCTTTTAGGCATGTTGCCCATATTTCAGACTTACATGGCTATTTTTCAGTCTTAGCTCTCATTTGTCATTGCTACCAAGTCATTTGTCACCCTTATTTGGCTTCAACCGTCCCCTTTGGTTCCTTCTTTTCACCTCTGTGAGCTATTGTTCAACATTGCCTTCTTTTGTTACCAAGCTGCATTGACCATTGACCTTTGACCTTGATTGGAGTCTTCATGACTTGGGTCAACAGAAGTTGAGCTTGGCTGGAGTCTTCTTTGACTGGATTTGACTTGGACTAGGTCAACATTGAGTGGTCCACTTTGACTTGAGTCAACTCTCATTTTCAAATGAAGTCTTCATGACGTCTTCTTCTTCTCCTTCCAGCTTCTCAGCTTAACAAGCCATTTATCAGCCTCAAGACCTATTTTTCACCTTTGTCATGTCATTTGTCTCCCTTGTATTTCATTTTACAGCATTAGAATCCATTTTTTCTCCTTTATAAGTCTTTTTGTCTTGAGTTGAACTTCCCTTGAATGGAGTCGACTCCACTTGCATCTTGAGCCGACTCTCCTTCTATGTTCTTCATAGATTTCAGCCTTGCCACTCATATTTTCACACTTAGAAGCCATTTTTTAGCCTTAGTGGCCATTTATCACCACTAGGTAACTATTTTTAACCCTTATTCTTCAGAGAACTGTCGCTGCTGCTCGTTGCTTGTTGCTTCTCTGATCTCAGCAAGCCTGCGTCGACGTAAGTAGCCTTGGCGTCGATGCAACAAGAGGAAATGTGAAGGCTTCATCGCTACAAGCCATTTTTCACCCATGAGGACCTATTTGTCACTCCAATTGCCTATTTGTCAGCACTAGGCAGCTATTTGTCAACCTTATTCACAAATAGCCATTGCCCTGACTTTGACAATTTCATCTTGCGAGCTTGAACGGCCAGCGTTGACATCAAGGTCCTATTGCGTTGACGCAACCTTAACACTTTTCATTGCTCTTGCTCTGTCGTCCATATATCAGTCTTAGAACGTATTTTTCACCCATATGAACCTATTTGTCACCCTTAGCTGACCATTTGTCAATGATAGCTGGCAGCATCATCTAGTGACCTCGGTTGACCGAAATTTGTAAATCGGTCCACCAATCTGGACTTAAAGCTTGGCCTTTGAACTGATGGCTTATTTTTCAAACTCTTAGCCAATCCATTGTCCAAAACTAATCATGTCTTCACAAAACTCATGAAGCATGTATTTATGAAGAACATGATTTCATCAAAACATATGAAAGGCTCATGCATGAATCTTCATCAAAACTGACTTCTCATGGAATATGCATGTATAAAGTGTACATGACTTATAGTTTTGACATCATCAAAACATAGGGACACAATAGTTAATTATCTAAATTGCATAACTTTATTCTTTTAATGTCCAAAGATGATATATGTGATGTAAATTATGATATGAAATATGATACTCATCACACCCCCCAACTTACTCATTGTTAGTCCCTTAGCAATACAAATGAATTTAAAATTTAGGACCAACAAGAGTTTGCAAAATTCATACCTTCATATCTAGCTCTTCCTTCACTGAGTCAACCAAAGATTAGGAATCCGGAAGTATTAATGTCACACTAGCCTTTTAGATGGGAAATTAAGGAACATGACTAAGAATTCATCGCAAAGCTCAGTAGCACTTGTGCAAGTGTAATGCTAAATTCACAGTGAAGACAATTGCATCCGTCATTTGCTATGCAAAAAAAGTGTCATTCAATCTCTGCACCTCCTAGATCAGAGCATTAAGTATCATAGTTTTATATCTACCTTTTTCACAAAATTTCTACACACATGATGTTGCACAACCCTTCACTTTTTGACGCGAACCTCAACTCTTGTCTTAGGAGAAGCATGCCCAGTTACTAGGATCAGGGGCATTTTTCATGGTGTTTTTTTTCAATGCGTTGTTGCACTTATTTGATTGATAACTTTGGCAGAAAGCTTTTCCAAAAAGATCTCATCTCTAAGAAATGCAGAGTATCAAATGATACGCACAACGGAAAGTGAGATAGAAGGGGGGGATGAATAGATCACTCCCAAATTCGATAAGCTCAGTAACAATTACTCAACCCCTCAAACAGCAGTGATAAAAATCTCGAAGAAAGGTAGTAGAAATATCTGGACAATGGATAGAGATCTAGAAAGAAATACGCGATGGAGCAATATATCAAGTAGATGGAGAGCAAACACAAAGTAGACAGGCAAATCCACAAGAGAGACATAGAGTTTTTAGGTGCTTCGATTGCTACCTGCAATCTACGTCCACCCCTTACTCAGAAGAGTAAAGTTTCCTTGCAATTGATCAATCGCACACAGCAGACTCAGTCTACGACAACTGCTGCCAAACATCTTGCCCTGAGGAACACCCTCCTCAGCCTTCTGATCAACCAGAAGAAGCACTGGAGAACCAATCTCCCTTCCTTTTCACGTAGCAAAGGGAACCCTGTGAAATTGCTCCCAAGCAACTGACAAAACTAGAGGATCAAATCTCTCTTCCTCCAAGAGCAATGGAGGGAAATCGGAGAACTTCTCCCTTCCTTCGAACAAGCTTAGAGGGTAACAAACTGGAATGGGAAACAAAGGAAACTCGAAAAGAAAAGATCGATGGAAAACAACTATCTCAAATTCAAAACAATGTAGCTTCCGTAGAAGCAGATCTTTAGATTCACAGACAGCTTTCTCTCATAATTATCTCTCTGCTCTGGATGGAGTGGTTTGTCTCTGGTTTTCTCTCTAGATCACCAGAACTGCTCTCACGATTCTCTCCTTTTTCTACGATTCCATCATCTCTTTCGAACCCTTTTTCTCAGCATATATATATATATGTCTGCTCCAGAAACATAGGCGTGTGGATACCACGTTTGCCACCTGAAAGGTTGGGGCACGTGTAGGAATATTCTCGACCTCTATCTTCCTCGGATCACGTGCCATTTACCTGGTGAATGCACAGACAAACTGTCAGAAAAGGAATAAACACTTTGTCACACACTTAGCACAAGTTTTACGGATGAAGCGAGTAAGTAAGCATAAATTGCACATAGTATGAGTTTCCAAGTCAGCCATTGCACTGACTTAGTACAAGGTGAACAAGAGGTTGCACCGAGTTGAAGTGAGTAAAAGCGAGAGATGCACTGACTTGTGAAAACTCACGACGACATAAGCACGGACCATAGAGTTCAAACGTGCAACAGATGTGCACTGACATGAAGGGATAAGGCACAAAGATGCACTGACTTCATGTTATTCAGAAAAAAAAAGAATGCACCGAGTCGGGATGTTCAGTCCAAGCAAGAGCTGCACCGAGATGGCAGAGAGAAATGAGCAGAACAAAGGGATAAGCAAGAAAAAGCTTGCATGGAGTTGAATTTGCACTGAGATAAAGAAATGAGCAGACTAAGCAATGCATTCTAGTCAAGAGTTGTACCGACCCTAAAGTTGCACCGACCTCAAGAGGTGAGATGCAGAGACATGATAGGCACGGACCTAAGTGCACACGACCTAGTAAAATGCACTGAGACAAAGTATGAACGACAGAACCTGTGCATGAACAAGGACTTCCACCGAGGCAAACACTTTATGAATGAGACAATGCATGCACCAACTTAATATGCTTTAAGCAAGAAGACGAAAGATAGAGAATGCACGGAGCTAAATCATGCAACAAGCACAGGCCTCCTTCATGCTTAGAAACAAAGAGAAGCCCCGCGACAAAATATGCACGGACTTAATGCGAGATCCACCGAGCTCTATTGAGATGAGCACAAGTGTTGAGCTTATTAAAGGAGACTTGCACTGAGGCAAGGACTTACCACCACGTCTAGAGTAAGGCATGCACTGATCTATTGACTGCATATAAACAGGAAGATGCACGAACCTTTATTGCAAGAATGCGATAAAACAAAAAAACATTTATAGTGTGAGACATTATCAAAACCGTAGGGATGCAACAATCTCCCCCTTTTTGATGATGGCAACACTATGAATCAAACAATGTCAGGGCATTATAAGGAGATCAAAAACAATCAAGAGCAAACCAAAATGTGCATACAGACAAGCCAGAACAGACAAGCCAGAAGGCCTCTCCTAGAACCACTATCTTCTGAACCTCTTCTCTCTCCAAAACCTCTTCCCTACAACTCGGTCTCAGATGCCTCAGATGCCCTGAACCTCTCAGATTATCTCTCTCCCCCTTTGACAACATCAAAAGAAAATGAAAGATATATATCAGTTGCTGGAGACATGAGGAAGAAGTATAGTGGCTTCCTAGTGTAGAAAGACTCATGAGCATATCTTAAGAGAATAAGTGAGGCGCTAAACGCAAGAGAAGATTCTTTAACTCTGGTAAGCAATTGAGAATTAGAATGAGAGGGAAGTTTATCCACATACAGGGTATATGATGTAGAGCAGGGATGAACAAGTATGACAAGACATAGCTGAACCAACAACTCTACTAAGTAGACGATAAGAGACAAAAGCAGAGAAGGTGTGCTCAAGGTATTGCGGACACGCATTCCATTAATTTGCACAATTATAAGGGTATTATAGAGATTTTCAAGAAGGCCAGTAAGTAAGTAGGTAAATTGCATCTTTGACATTAGGGAGACACCCTTATCAGAGGCTAGAATCCCCAATTATTCAATGTGAAAACCTCATTACCTCTCCCTTTTAGAGAACAAAGTTAGTAACCGTGGCTTTTTACGTGAGGAAACACCTTGATCAGAGGCCAGAGTCCCCAGTTACTCACCACCTTGTCACCATTGCTCTGCGATGGTCAGAAACATTAAGTTTATTTTACAGAAACCCCTTTTTTAAATTTTTTTTTAATTTGACACCTCATGACATAGGAAAAACTTCATTTCATTGATGAAGCTCCTAGTTTCTCAGTGATCAAACCATAGACCTTTGTTCATTTGGTTGATCCCTTATATTGTGGAGATGAAATGATTGAAGACAATACCAGAAGAACTGTTTCTTGAAATGAATCTTGAAGTCTAGATTTCAAGTTGTTCTGGACAGATATCAAGACATACAAGTTTTAGCCTAAACCAGAATCATGAAAAATGTAGGAAGATATACTTTAGACACTTAATTCAAGTCTCTGATAGTCTACTAGAGAAAAGATTCTAGCCGGACTTTAGTTACACAAACTTATAGACTTAAGAGATGAATGAGATTCTACTGTCTGAGAGAGAACCGCACTCATTCAATCATGAGAACCAGCAATGACACACATCTGGTCAACCTTTTGAATCAGTCAAACTACACTAAGTGCCCAGCTCCCCCTCAATCGATGTACAGAAGGAACCTAATCAGCAGACACTCAGAACTCCCCCTCACGGTTAGGATAGACTTCTCACACAACCTCTTCCCAAAAAAAATATCAGGAGATTAGAAATTAATATAATTTAAATAAGCCTAATTCTCTCCTTAATGTGGTGAATTTGTCATCGTCTAGAGGCTTGGTGAAGATATCGGTAATTTGATGAGCAGTGCCTACATGAATCAGTTCAAAGGTGTTCTTAGAAACCTCATCTCTTATGAAATGATGCCTCATTTTTATGTGTTTGGTGCGGGAATGCAAGACAGAATTCTTGGCTAGATTGATGGCACTAGTATTATCATAGTAAATGGGTGTACACCCCGGGTCTACTTGATAGTCCTGAAGCTGGTGTTTAATCCAAATGACTTGTGTACCACAACTCCCTGCAGCCACGTACTCAGCCTCTATAGTGAAGAGAGCCACAGAATGTTGTTTCTTGGAACCTCAAGATACTAAACACCCACCTAGAAATTCACAATGACCACTAGTGCTTTTTCTATCTAGTTTACACCCGGCATAATCTGCATCTGTGTATGCAATTAAATCTAGTGTGTGTGATGCAGGAAATCATAAACCAATGGTGTGTGTAGCAGACAGATATCTGAAAATTCTTTTTACTACAGCTAGATGTAATTCAGTGGGTCGAGATTGATACCTTGCACACATTCCTACACTGAACTATATATCAGGTCTTGAAGCTGTCAAATAGAGTAAAGATCCAATCATACCTCGGTAGAGCTTGGCATCTACTTCTTTACCTGTCTCATCTACATCCAATGAGGTATTGGTACCCATTGGTGTTGTAATGTGCTTCAAGTTGGTCATGCCAAACCTATTGAGAACATCCAATGTATACTTGGTCTGGTTGATGAAGCATCCTTCCTCCAACTGTTGTATCTGCAGACCAAGAAAGTACTTCAGTTCGCCTACCAAACTCATTTCAAATTCTACTGACATCAATTTTGAAAATTCATTACATAAATCAGTACTTGTTGAGCCGAAGACAATGTCATCTACGATACCTGGACTATGATGAGATCTTCATTAAAGCCTTTTGTGAAAAGGGTTTGATCTACCTTACCTCTTTGGTAGCCCTTGCTGATCAGAAATTCCGTTAATCTCTCATACAAGGCTCGAGGGGCCTGCTTTAAACCATACAGGGCTTTCTTCAATCTGAAAACTTGGTCAGGTTTAGTGGAGAATAGAATGCCGGGGGGCTGTTCAACAAAAACTTCTTCCTTGATAATTCCATTTAAGAACGCACTCTTCACATCCATTTGTTGGAGTTTTATATTTTTGGAGCATGCAAATGCTAACAATATTCTTATAGCTTCCATCCTAGCAACAGGTGCATAGGACTCATCGAAGTCAACCCCAAATTCCTGACAGTAGCCTTTGGCTACTAGTCTGGCTTTATTTCTGGAAATAATTCCATCTTCATTCATTTTATTCTTGAACACCCATTTGGTTCCTATCACGTTAGTGTTCTTAGGTCTTGGAACAAGTTCCCAGACATCGTTTCTGTCAAATTGACCTAACTCTTCAGACATGTCATTGACCCAAGATGGATCATTTAAGGCTTCCTCTAGTGATTTTGGTTCAATTTGAGAAACTAAAGCAATTAGATCTTGATTTTGAACATTTTTGAAATGAGACCTGGTCCTAGGGGGATCCCTTAAATTTCCTATGATATTATTCTCAGGATGGTCTTTCAAGAATCTGACATTAGTTAAGGACTCACCTGGTTCGATTGAGCTTACTTGATTCTGATCGGTTTGTCCTTCGGGTTGTTCATTTTCATCCTTCAATTTCTCCTCAAGAAATTTTCCATAATGCCTTGAAGACCTATCAGCATCATCAAGGTTGTTAGCATCTATTGATTCACCAATTATCACATGAGGAGTTTCCTCTACAGTTTGGTCTGTTATATTGAAAACCCTATAGGCCCTAGTTGTTTCAGAGTATCCCAGAAAGATTCCTGGAGTACTTATAGCATCAACTTTATCTAGGTCCGTTTTATTATTATTATGGATAAAACATTTTGAACCAAAAATTTTGAAATATGAGACATTTGGCTTTTTACCTTTAAGGAGTTCATAAGGAGTTTTCTTATGGACAGGTCTTACCATTGCTCGGTTAATTGTGTAGCAGGCTGTGTTGGCTGCCTCTGCCCAAAAACTCCTCGGAAGCTGACTTTTGACCAGCATAGTCTGGCCATTTCGATGATTGTTCGATTTCTTCTCTCAACAATTCCGTTCTACTCTGGAGTCCTGGGAGAAGAAAATTTGTGAGTCAGTCCCTCTTTGTTGCAGAAGTCAGAAAATAAGGAATTCTCAAACTCACCTCCATGGTCAGTTTGAATTATTGAAATGCAGTTAGAAGCTCATTGTTTGATTTTATTGAAGAAATGTTCAAACTTCTGAAATGCATCATTTTTATTTGCTAAGAAAAATAGCCATGAAAACCTAGTGAAATCATCTACAATGACGAACCCAAACCTTTTCCCATTCAAGCTCAGAGTCCTGGTTGGACCAAAAAGGTCCATATGCAAGAGTTCCATTGGTTTGGTTGATAAAGGCTCAGATCTGAGCTTAAATGACTTGCGAGTTTGCTTGCCTAGAGCACAGGCATCACAGATTTTTGAGATAGAATTAAACTTGATTTTAGGCATGCCTCTGACTAAATCATGCTTGATCAATTTATTCAAAGTGGAAAAACTAGCATGCCCTAAATGTCTATGCCAATCAAAAGTATTATTTCCAGAATTAGCAGATAAGCAGAGATTAGATTCAGACTCAACATCTAAGTCTACCATGTAGACATTATTGGTCCTATTCGCTACAAACTTAACAAGATCAGAATTTATTTCGAAGATTTTTCATGAATTATTATCAAACACAACCCTATGACCCTTGTCACATAATTGATTGATGCTAATCAGATTGTGTTGAAGACCTTCCACAAGTAAAACTTTCTCAATTGAGTTAGTGGAGGACTTACCAACCGTGCCAACTCCAATGATCTTACCTTTGTTCTTTCCTCCAAATTTGACCAGACCCCCTACCTTCATTTCTAGCTTACTGAACTTGGATCGGTCTCCTGTCATGTGCCTGAAGCAGCCATTGTCAAGGTACCATTTGTTGTTCTCAGCTGCCAGGTAAACCTACACAAAAGGAATCAAGCAAGGTGGTTTGGAACCCAAGATAAGTTGGGTCCAAAGACATCATTTAAATCTTTAATCAGGTGTTTGGGAATCCAAACTTGTTTCAACTTATTTTTCTCTTGCATCTTATTTTCAGGTCTTTTGAGATTATGACCAGAATTATGTCCAGCTGGTCTGGAGGAATGGAATCTATTCTAGTTATTAGACCTTTCATCCCTGGGGTACCTTCTGTACGCATGTTGATTACCGAATTTTTGAGGGTGTATGTTATTTCCCCAGTAACTTCTGTTCGGGCCCATTCTTTTATAGTAATTCCAGCTTCTATTCTGATATTCTTGCCTGGTCCAAGTACCATTTCTGTTCTGGTGAATGGGCTTAGTGAAGTTCTTCCCTATTTTAAGATATTGTTCAACATGGTTTGTTGCTTTATTCTTTGGATGCTGAGTGTTTTGATTACTGTTTGAGCTGGATGGTGTGTCCAGCTTATCTTTTCCCTTCTCAGGGCAGAAGGTAGTGGTCTTGAACTGAAAGGGTCTCTTATTTGTCGGGTTATAGCCTAAACCCTCTTTGTTGAAATTTACCCTTATTCTTAGTATAGAGTCAAGATTTGTTTTCCCTTGAACAAATTTTTCTAAGATTTTTTGTTTGTCTTCCTGCTCTCTTTGCATAGACTCACAATTTTTTAGAAGTTCTGTGTTTACTTCCTTAACAGCTTCATACTTCTCAGTGATCACGTTGTTTCCATTCAGACTTTCTTCAAGTTTTATCTTGAGTTCGTTGAGCTGTGTGTGAACTTCCTGGTTCTCTGATTTGTGCTTTTCATTTTCCTTCTTCAGAGTAGTCATTTCTTCTAATTGTACCTTCAATTTCTGATTTTCCTTACTGATTGGAGTTTGTTCTTCAAAATTAGCATTGAGTTTTCTTTTCAGAACCCTATGCTCTTTACTCAATGAATTGAACTTATCTAACAGTTCAGCATAGGCATCTTCCCAATCATTAATAGAAAAGTTCTCGAAATGGTTTGTTACCTCCTCATCGCTATTTGCCATCAGGCAGATTCCTTCTTCGTCCTCCTCAGAGGAGTTGTGATGGGGGCATCTCTCATCCTTCACATTTTTCCACAGCTCCGATTGTTCAACGGCATGGTTCCATTGTGTCCGTCACATTTTTTTGAGTCGAGTCATGTAATTTTCTTATTTTATTTGAGTCATATCATTATAATTTTCCTTTTATTTGAGTCATGTACCTAGGTTAATGAGTCATTTACCTAAGAATGATTGTCATTAGGTTGATTAGGCTAGCTAATGGGCCCAATCCATTGGGATAGGCCCATGGGCACCCCCTACCCCTTGGTTTTTTGTCATTGTGTCTAGAGTCAGGGACTTTTTGTAAAATGTGGGTTGCCTATATATAGGACCCCCATCTCCCCATTTGAAGTTAATCAATCAATGAATGAAATCTGAGAATATAGTCAAACCTAATTGTTCTTGTGGTGAGAAGCCATTAGAGTGGAGTGAGAAGCTCCCCACCCCTATCTCTCTCCTCTCTCTCTCTCTCTCTCACTCTCTCTCTCTCACTCTCTCTCTCCAAGAAGAGGAGGGCGCCCCCCTCTCTCTCTCCTCCCCTCCCTCTCTCTCCTCCACATCATCAACCCTCTCTCTCCCCTCATTATTCATCCTCCCAACTACCCCCAACCCTCATTACTCCACCCCTAGTCCCAAGAGACCCTCCACTAATCCATACTCCACCACCCAACCGCCAACTACCCAATCCCCTTCCCTAAGCACCCTCTCATCTCTCAAGGAAGAATTCCCCACTCCCCAAGCACCCCTTCCCTTCCCCAACACAACCCCTCCCATCCCCAAGACAAAAAAATTAATCCCACCCTTAAACCTATTTCCAAATATCCTTTCCCTCTCACCCACCATCCCAAATTCGCAGCTCCTCTCTCACCCACTGTAAACACCTCATTCCACCCACCATTCCCCCCTTCCCAAACCTTGGAACACCCCCTCCTAGACCCCCTCACACCTAGAGGTTGCCCTCATACACATCCACCTCATTTCCCCTCCCATATACCCCATTTCCCCCCATCATCATCAACCTGCAGTTTCTAGTTCAGAGGAAGCAGAGAAGCTGTGGATTGCAGAGGCTGTCCCATCATCTCCTTGATGAACATGGTGGCAAGTTCTATATTGCTGGAAAGATTGTCAAGAAAGCTTCGGAACTGTGGTGGTCTCATCACGTTCTGAGTTCGGGGCTGTCCGGAGCAGTCAATCTTCCCCGACTGCGCATCTCATCCCTGAAGAGTAACCTGAAGCTGACTCCTGAAGGTACCACGACCACTCTCTTGAAGATATAGAGGCGAGGCTTGGCTGAGAGCTTCTTCGACAAGTCTACTTCCAGAATCAAGAAGCGGAGCTCTGTTTGGCACCCGGAATCAAGAGTTCTCATTTTCTTCCTCCTAGTGCGCGGTTCTGCTTCCTATAAGTCTGCTCCGACCCTCCCTCATTGTTCGAGTTCTACCAGTCTACTCCGACAACATTTGGCATCCCCGTTGGTCTTGTTTCGAAGAGGACTCATTGACGGTTCTGAAGACTCTGGCGGCACCTGATTTTGAGCTCTGGAGCACTCATGCAACCTTTTCTTCCTACTGTTGTGAACCTGAAGCAGTCAGAACTGCAGGTCTACCTCACTGTTTGAGCCTCTGCCCCACCACCCACCGGTGACCAAAGAAATCAGCAAAATTCTGGCGTCATCCTGATTGAGCTATAAAGAATTTCCAACTGGTTTCGTCATCAACAAAAATCTGGAGTGGCCGCAGAATCAAGATAACCAACTGCCTATCCAGAAGCGCAGAGAGTGGTCAGAATCAGCATCGGCTCCCTTTCTTTTCTTATAGCTCGATTTTTCCCCTCTTGCTTGGCCGGCTGAAGGCCCCTCCCTGTGTGGAGGTAGTGTTTGGGTTTAGTCATTGGCTTCCCTTCCCCAAGATCCCCCCTTGCATAGGGCGTAGTGCATGTAATCTGAAATTTCAGGTGGAAGCTTCTCCGGCGCGGCGTGCGGGTAAGCCCACGCTTCCTCACTCACCCTCGTCTCCGGCCGGGATCGGTGTCTTCACACCGATCAGGTGAGCCACTGAAAACTTCTCTTTGCTGGATTCCCTTGCTTAATTAGTATTGCATCTTTGTGCCGTCGGTGATAAGAGAGTGCCTGAACCCGAATTTGCTTATAATTGAGTGACTACCGCGGGCGAGTTGCGAGAGAGCCATTAAATCCCACGCCCTTGGCGTGCTGGCTGCCTATGAGAGTGGGCATCCCAGGACCCTTGGGGGTTGAATCCAAACCTCCGAAGAAGCAAGGTCCCATCCCGAACCCTCACCACCATCACCGGGTTGCCTACAGGCACAAGAGTGCGCTTAGCGGGTGAGCCCGCTCGAGTAAAGTCAGCGGTCCGTCCGTTGGTTGCTTGCTAGGTCTAAGGGGCAATTGATCTTGTGACTATCACCCCAAGGTGGTGTCAAATCAAATTGGTATCAGAGCCAGGTTATTGACTTGTCTCTACAAGTCAAATCCTAGGGCATGCTTGCATTGGAGTCATCATCAGTCCGACCATTGCATTTATCTTCCCCCCGATCTTCATGGCCACTTCCTACTTAACCTACTCGCCACCCATGGACTTCATTCTAGATGATGACATCACCTTTGACGGATCACATTCTAGTGATTATGATAGGTGGGAGGCTACCATGGAAAGATATTTTGAAAAGACTTGGGTATATGGACTCGCAAGAGTCCACAAGGCCAAGGGACAATTTCGGGGTCAAGCCAAGAGTAAGTGGGAACACATAGAGGGATTAAGAAGGGTTAGGAGGCAAGAGCCCATTTCTTCATGGGATGATATGAAGGAAGAACTTAGGAAGATCTACATCCCCAAATATTCCCACCCCTCCTCCTCAAACACCCCTAGCCCGAGGAGCACTACCACTCCTCCATCCCCACCCGGCCAACTTGAGACCACCTTTAGGCCTCCACCCCCACCACTCCCAACAAATCCCCTCTCAACCATCACCGCTACACTTCGCCACCAAATCCTATCCCTTAAGACCCAACTAATCCAAGCATCCACCTCCCCACCTAACCCCATGAGGGTCCCCACACCCCAACCAAAACCCCCTTCCACAATCCTCACTATCCAAACCCAATTAGCCCCAACTTCCACCCCTCCACAACCGGCCGATCCTAAGGGGAAGAGACCCCTAACTGACCCAGTTTCCCCAATAAGGACCACCACTAACCCTCCATTTTTCCCTATAAGGGACACTCCCCCCAAGACCGACCAACCCAAGCCACCCCAACCAACCCATCTCCCACTCCCTCCCCTAAAACTCCCATGTCCTAGTCCCCCACTACTTCGCCTCCCTATCCCAAACCAAGTTTCCGTTTACCTTCGATCCCAGGTGCGCCATGCACCAACCATCATCACCCTGCCACCAAAAGACCCTCTCACCTCCTTGGAGGAGGAACCCATACCCGACCCCATAGTGGTGAACACTCCGGACCCTATCCCCACCACGGAGACCACCCATGTCCAAGTGGAAGAAGAAACCTCATATGGTGGCCTTCACCTTACACCACCGTCTCTAGTTGGCGCCGAGCTCATCTTAGGAGAACCCCTTATTAGTTGGCTAAAGGAGAGCCCAATAAGAGAGATCACAGCCCACGATTTCCCTCCCATGAAGCAAAACCTTCCCATAGTGCCCTTATTCTCTTATCATACCACCATCCAATCATCTTACCAAGTGGAAACCTTATGGGACCTTCTAAAGGGCTTGGCATGGCAATTAGAGTTGACCAGCATGTTGACCCCAATGGTCGAACAACCTAGGGGCCTTAACCTCCTACACCTATGCATCGGGTCGATCACCTCGGTATACACCATTGGTTGTTACACTAGTGACCTCCTACTATTCCTCCCCACCCCCGATGAGCCCGACCTTCTCCTCAATTTGGAGTTTATTATATCGGGTAGAAAGCCAAAACCTCCCTTCATGGCCGATCCACCGACCAAGAAGTTCGGCCCAATTGTTTCATTAAAGGAGGATGACCCACCACCATTTGAGGACCTTGAGGACATGGAGCTCCTCCCCCTTGGTAACCCATTTTATGATCCCTATGATCCATTCCAATGGGATTCAAGGAACCCGTGTGACCCAACCACCTTATCCACCACCCACCTTTCCCTACCCCAACCCACCGTGTTTGACCCAATCCACCCCATCCTAGACCCGTGTTACACCATGGGAGCCATGGCTATGGACAATATACACCTAGGGATGAAAGAAGTGCCCCACTTCATGATATCCACCTTCCTAGACCCCTTTGACCCATTCCAATGGAAGTCCAAAAGCCCATACATAGGAGACATCTTTGGCACAAGAATGGATAAGTCTTGGCATACAAAACCACTTGACATGATTCATAAGTCGGGTACATTCATTCATATCACCCACATGTCAAGTAGGAAACATGAGTGGTCCATATTCGGATGTAATGGTCCACCTTCATTCATCATGGGTCTTAAGCATGTCAAAAACATCTACTGATGTCCGGGTCCCCCAATATTTACCACCATTTGCATGATAAGTTCACCTACAAGTGTCCCGGCCCACCTAGGCCGACCAAAGTGTACACGGCATCATTGCATGATAGGGTCATACATGGCTGCCCTGGTTCCTCGGCATTTGCTTCACCTACGGGTGCCCCGGCCCTCCTAGGTCCATCAAGGTTTACATAGCCGCATTGCATGATAGGTCCACTTATTTTTGCCCCGGTCCCCCTTTGCATACCACACACTTCCCACCCACACCGCACCGTAGCTCATGGTATACTCATTTAAGCAAGCATCTAGCAACGGGCGGTGAGGTTCATAATGAACAGGCAAAAACTCGCGAGTGCCACTTTGAATTCCAAGTAGGCAACCTTACGATGGTGGCTTTGGAATGGCTCTACCATAGGGTCACCTTCAAATCGAGGGCACGAGGACTTGGACCTTCCATGTTCCGAGTGGCTTTGGCAACCTGGCTTACGGGTTGGATTTACCGATGGGATTTTGGGATATACCGCACTTTTTACGTGGCGGATCTAGCACCCTCTAAGGGCACCGCGGTGGATCCCAGTGAGCACCTTGAGCCTACCCCCACCTTTGTGAGTGACACCCTTGGAGAGCCTCCTCATATCAGCTTGAGAGTCCGACGTGTGCACACGGAGGCAATACTAGGCAAGCAGGGTACCATCGCCAGCAAGAGGGTTTGCCCGAGCCACCTTGAGAGGATGAAGAGCAGTCCCCCGACTAAGGATGTGACGTTGAGTTTGGAGGTTGTGGCTCGCCCGGAGCTGCATTGGAGGACCTCTTCCCCGGCGGACCTACACTCGACGGAGTCGAGTTCTTCGCACCCCGGGGGTATGATGGGGGCATCTCTCGTCCTTCACATTTTTCCACAGCTCCGATTGTTCAACGTCATGGTTCCATTGTGTCCGTCACATTTTTCTGAGTCGAGTCATGTAATTTTCCTATTTTATTTGAGTCATATCATTGTAATTTTCCTTTTATTTGAGTCATGTACCTAGGTTAATGAGTCATTTACCTAAGAATGTTTGTCATTAGGTTGATTAGGCTAGCTAATGGGCCCAATCCATTGGGATAGGCCCATGGGCACCCCCTACCCCTTGGTTATTTGTCATTGTGTCTAGAGTCAGGGACTTTTTGTAAAATGTGGGTTGCCTATATATAGGACGCCCATCTCCCCATTTGAAGTTAATCAATCAATGAATGAAAACTGAGAATTTAGTCCAACCTAATTGTTATTGTGGTGAGAAGCCATTAGAGTGGAGTGAGAAGCTCCCCTCCCCTATCTCTCTCCTCTCTCTCTCTCTCTCTCTCACTCTCTCTCTCCAAGAAGAGGAGGGCACCCCCCTCTCTCTCTCCTCCCCTCCCTCTCTCTCCTCCCCATCATCAACCCTCTCTCTCCCCCTCATTATTCATCCTCCCAACTACCCCCAACCCTCATTACTCCACCCCTAGTCCCAAGAGACTCTCCACCAATCCATACTCCACCACCCAGCTACCAACTACCCAATCCCCTTCCCTAAGCACCCTCTTATCTCCCAAGGAAGAATTCCCCACTCCCCAAGCACCCCTTCCCTTCCCCAACACAACCCCTCCCATCCCCAAGACAAAAAAAGTAATCCCACCCTTAAACCCATTTCCAAATATCCTTTCCCTCTCACCCACCATCCCAAAGTCGCAGCTCCTCTCTCACCCACTGTAAACACCTCATTCCACCCACCATTCCCCCCTTACCAAACCTTGGAACACCCCCTCCCAGACCCCCTCACACCTAGAGGTTGCCCCCATACACATCCACGTCATTTCCCCTCCCATATACCCCATTTCCCCCCATCATCTTCAACCTGCAGTTTCCAGTTCGGAGGAAGCAGAGAAGTAGTGGATTGCAGAGGCTGTCCTATCATCTCCTCGTTGAACCTAGTGGCAAGTTCTATATTTCTGAAAAGATCGTCAAGAAAGCTTCGCAACCGTGGTGGTCTCATCACGTTTTGAGTTCGGGGCTGTTTGGAGCAGTCGATCTTCCCCGACTGCGCATCTCCTCCCTGAAGAGCAACCTGAAGCTGACTCCTGAAGCTACCACGATCACTCTCTTGAAGATATGGAGGCGAGGCTTGGCCGGGAGCTTCTTCGACAAGTCTACTTCCAGAATCAAGAAGCGGAGCTCTGATTGGCACCCGGAATCAAGAGTTCTCATTTTCTTCCTCCTGGTGTGCGGTTCTGCTTCCTATCAGTCTGCTCCGACCCTCCCTCATTGTTCGAGTTCTACCAGTCTACTCCGATAACATTTGGCATCCCCGTTGGTCTTGTTTCGAAGAGGACTCATCGATGGCTCTGACGACTTTGGCGGCACCTGATTCTGAGCTCCGGAGCGCTCGTGGCAACCTTTTCCTCATGCTGTTGTGAACCTGAAGCAGACAGAACTGTAGGCCTGCCTCCCTGTTTGAGCCTCTGCCCGACCACCCACCGGTGACCAAAGAAATCAGAAAAATTCTGGCATCATCATGATCCAGCTACAAATAATTTCCAACTAGTTTAGTCATTAACAAAAATCTGGAGTGGCCGCAGCGTCAAGATAACCAACTGCAAGTCCAGAAGCGTAGAGAGTGGTCCGAATCGGCATCGTCTCCCTTTCTTTGCTTATAGCTCGATTTTTCCCCTCTTGCTTGGCCGGCTGAAGGCCCCTCCCTGTGTAAAGGTAGTGTTTGGGTGTAGTCATTGGCTTCTCTTCCCCAAGATCCCTCCCTTGCATAGGGCGTAGTGCATGTAATCTGAAATTTCAGGTGGAAGCTTCTCCGGCGCGGCGTGCGAGTAAGCCCACGCTTCCTCGCTCGCCCTCGTCTCCTGCCGGGATCGGTGTCTTCACACCGATGAGGTGAGACACTGAAAACTTCTCTTTGATGGATTCCCTTGCTTAATTAGTATTACATCTTAGTGCCGTCGGCGATAAGAGAGTGCCCGAACCCGAATTTTCTTATAATTGAGTGACTACCGCGGGCGAGTTACGAGAGAGCCATTAAATTCCACGCCCTCGGCGTGCTGGCCGCCTACGAGAGTGGGCATCCCAGGACCCTTGGGGATTCAATCCAAACCTTCGTAGAAGCGAGGTCCCATCCCGAACCCTCACCACCATCACCGGGTTGCCTACGGTCACAAGAGTGCGCTTAGCGGGTGAGCCCGCTCGAGTAAAGTCACCGGTCCTTGCGTTGGTTGCTTGCTAGGTCCAAGGGGCAATTGATCTTGTGACTATCACCCCAAGGTGGTGTCACATCAAGTTGGCTTCTGGATCTTCTTCCTCATCGCTCCATGTGCAGACCATTGCTTGTGGTTTCTTCTCCTGCACCTTGGAGCTGTTCTTTTGAAAGTCGGGACCCTTCTTCTGATGATCAGGGCAATCCCCTTTCATGTGTCCAGGTTTCCTGCAATGAAAGCATGTGATTTTCTTGGCATTCCTATTCTTATCATTGCTGGAATCAAAGTTCTTACCAGAGGGATATGACCTCTTTCTTCTAAAGGTCTTTCCCTTAGTCCTCAAGAATTTCCTGAATTGACGAGTGAGCATTGCTTGCTCCTCCTGGTCGAGGTCTGACAGCCCGTCAGACTCGCAACTACTACTCAAGCTGCTACTACTGCCTTTGTTGCGGGACACCTTGAGGGAAATATTCTTGCCCTTCTTGTCACTTCCTTCACCATTCCTCTTGAAATTCATCTCATACGTCATTGGTGATCCGATAAGTTTGGTGACTGTCATTTTCGATAGATCCCTAGACTCCTCTATCACAGCGGCCTTAGTGTGCCATGTAGGGGTTAGAGATCTAAGTATTTTCTTGACTATATCTCCCTCAGATATCTCTTTCCCAAACCCCTTAAGACTGTTCATAATCAATGATAGTCTGGCATACATCTCAGTTATGGTCTCCTCCGATTTCATCTTAAACAGCTCATATTCAGAGGTGAGGAGATTTACCTTTGTCGCTTTCACTTGGGATGTACCTTCGTAGATTAACTCCAACTCATCCCACATTTTCTTGGCCGTTTTGCATGCTGAGATGTGGGCGTATTTGTCTGGATGAACTGCACATTGGATGATGTTCAGGGCCGTCCAGTTGAGTGATGAAAGCTTGACTTGATCATCTGTCGACGCATCTTCGTTTGGTGGCAGATCATATGGCCCTGTCGTGATCACCCTCCAAAGTTTGTGGCTCTACGCTCTAATGAAAATCTCCATCCTATTTTTCCAGAAAAGGTAATTGTTACCATCGATGAACGGAGGGTGGCTAATGGATTGTCCCTCAGCCATGAAGCTCCGAGGAGCATTAGATCCGGGGTGACCTTGGCCATTGGACCACATAGTGAAAACCTGCTCTGATACCAATTGATACGTACAGCGGAAAGTGAGATAGACGAGGGGGATGAATAGATCACTCCCAAATTCGATAATCTCAGTAACAATTACTCAACCCCTCAAATAGCAGTTATAAAAACCTCGAAGAAAGGTAATAGAAATATCTGGACAATGGATAGAGATCTAGAAAGAAATACGCGATGGAGCAATATATCAAGTAGATGGAGAGCAAACACAAAGTAGACAGGCAAATCCACAAGAGAGACAGAGAGTTTTTAGGTGGTTCGATTGCTACCTGCAATCTACGTACACCCCTCACTCAGAAGAGTAAGGTTTCCATGCAATTGATCAATCGCACACAACAGACTCAGTCTGCGACAACCGCTGCAAAACAGCTTGCCCTGAGAACACCCTTCTCAGCCTTCTGATCAACCAGAAGAAGCACTGGAGAACCGATCTCCCTTCCTTTGCACGCAGCAAAGGGAACCCTGTGAAATTGCTCCCAAGCAACTAACAAAACTAGAGGATCAAACCTCTCTTCCTCCAAGAGCAATGGAGGGAAACCGGAGAACTTCTCCCTTCCTCCGAACAAGCTTGGAGGGTAACAAAATGGAATGGGAAACAAAGGAAACTCGAAAAGAAAAAACCGATGGAAAACAACTATCTCAAATTTAAAACAATGTAGCTTCCGTAGAAGCAGATCTTTAGATTCACAGATAGCTTTCTCTCATAATTTTCTCTCTGCTCTGGATGGAGTGGTTTGTCTCTGGTTTTCTCTCTAGATCACCAGAACTGCTCTCACGCTTCTCTCCTTTTTCTACTGTTCCATCACCTCTTTCGAACCCTTTTCCTCAGCATATATATATATGTCTGCTCCTGAAACTTAGGCATGTGGATACCATGTTTCCCGCCTAAAAGGTTGGGGCACGTGTAGGAATATTCTCGACCTCTATATTCCTCGGATCACGTGCCATTTACCTGGTGAATGCATAGACAAACTGTCAGAAAAGGAATAAACACTTTGTCACACACTTAGCACAAGTTTTATGGATGAAGCGAGTAAGTAAGCATAAATTGCACATAGTATGAGTTTCCAAGTCAGCCATTGCACTGACTTAGTACAAGGTGAACAAGAGGTTGCACCGAGTTGAAGTGAGTAAAAGCGAGAGATGCACTGACTTGTGAAAACTCACGACGACATAAGCACGGACCATAGAGTTCAAACGTGCAACAGATGTGCACTGACATGAAGGGATAAGGCACAAAGATGCACTGACTTCATGTTATTCAGAAAAAAAAGAATGCACCGAGTCGGGATGTTCAGTCCAAGCAAGAGCTGCACCGAGATGGCAGAGAGAAATGAGTAGAACAAAGGGATAAGCAAGACAAAGCTTGCATGGAGTTGAATTTGCACTGAGATAAAGAAATGAGCAGACTAAGCAATGCATTCTAGTCAAGAGTTGTACCGACCCTAAAGTTGCACCGACCTCAAGAGGTGAGATGCAGAGACATGATAGGCACGGACCTAAGTGCACACGACCTAGTAAAATGCACTGAGACAAAGTATGAACGATAGAACCTGGGCATGAACAAGGACTTCCACCGAGGCAAGCACTTTATGAATGAGACAATGCATGCACTGACTCAATATGCTTTAAGCAAGAAGACGAAAGATAGATAATGCACGGAGCTAAATCATGCAACAAGCACAGGCCTCCTTCATGCTTAGAAACAAAGAGATGCCCCGCGGAAAAATATGCACGGACTTAATGCGAGATCCACCGAGCTCTACTGAGACGAGCACAAGTGTTGAGCTTATTAAAGGAGACTTGCACCGAGGCAAGGACTTACCACCACGTCTAGAGTAAGGCATGCACTGATCTATTGACTGCATATAAACAGGAAGATGCACGAACCTTTATTGTAAGAATGCGATAAAATAAATTGATTTATAGTGAGAGACATCATCAAAACCGTAGGGATGCAACACCAAACACCACTCCAAAATAATAGAATGCTTGTCATGCTCGTTTTCATTAGTGTGCAAAGTGATTTTTTCTTTTGTTTTCTTTTCTAAAGTGCTAAAAGACTTTAGAGAGATTCTTAAATCAGTTTTCCATGACTAGATCGAATAAATTTTTCATCATCCTTCTCCCCAATATTTTCTATCCCAGAATCACTTTCAATTCAAGCATGAATTAATAAAACTCAATTGATGATTTCATTTTTTTAATTTTTTTCACTTTCATTGTAATGCAGGATGTAATGCAAAAACTACTATCAGGTTGTTTTATATGAAGCATAAAAATTTTCTCTCCACCCCCAACTTGAATGGCATTGTTCTCAATGGCATTGTAAGCAAGAGAAATAACAGAACAATGTAAGAGTAAATATTGCTGAGTAGGAAAGAGACAACCTGATATGCGGGTCGAAAACTCCAATAGTGATATGGGCGACGACAGCTTCATCTCATGGACTCGACCTGTCGACTGAAAATCATACTAAAAGTAAAACATCAAATAATAAAAATATTGGGTTGCCTCCCAGAAGCGTAAAATTTTTCGTCTTCAGCTAGACCCATGAAAGCTCAAAAATTCATTTCAGATCATACAAGGCAATTGATTCTTTTGGCAATAACTATTCATTTTCCAAGTAGGGTTTAAGTCTTTGATCGTTAACAGTGAAAATATGACAATTTTGGGGATTCAATATTTTAACAACTCCAAGGTAAAATGCCTTAATAACAACAAACGGTCCATCCCATCTAGATTTCAATTTACCTGGGAACAAGTGCAACCTTGAATTGAAAAGCCAAACCTTTTGATTAGCATGAAAAGTTTTCTTGTGAATGTGTTTATCATAAAATGCTTTGGATTTGGCTTTATAAACTTTCGAATTCTCATAGGCCTCATTACGCAGTTCCTCAAGTTCATTTAATTGTAGAGTTCGTTGGGATCCAGCCTGAATGAGATCAAAGTTGACTTATTTAATGGCCCAATATGCTCTATGCTCTATGCTCTAATTCAACAGGAAGGTGGCAGGCTTTTCCAAAAATGAGACGATAAGGTGACATACCAATGGGAGTTTTAAAAGTAGTTCTATTGGCCCATAATGCATCATCTAGTCTATTAGACCAGTCTTTTCTATCAGGCCGAACAGTCTTATGCAGAATGTTCTTTATCTCTTTATTGGAAACTTCTACCTAACCACTAGTTTGGGGATGATAGGGGGCAGGGAGCTTATGAGTGATGCCATATTTGCGGAGTAAAGCTCGGAATTGAGAATTAGTGAAATGAGAACCCCCATCACTTATAATAGCCCTAGGACAGCCAAATCTAGAGAAAATATTTTTTTTACAAATTTCATCACAACCTTATGATCATTGGTCCTCGTGGCTATAGCTTCAATCCATTTGGAAACATAGTCAACCGCCGCCAAGATATATTCATTCTCAAAAGATGGTGGAAACGGTCCCATGTAATCTATACCCCAAACATCAAAAATTTCAACTACCAGAATGGGATTTAGCGGCATCATATCTCGTTTTGAATTATTGCCCACAACTTGACATCTCAAACAGGTTTTTACAAATTCATAAGCATCCTTAAATAAAGTGGGCCAATAAAATCCACTCTATAAAACCTTTGCCTAAGTCTTTTTACCTGAGAAGTGTCCCCCACATGCTAGATTTTGACAAAAATTCAAGACATATTATTCTTCTTCTTCGGGGACACACCGTCTGATTATCTGATCAGGTCCTGTATGAAATAGCTCCGGGTCCTCCCAAAAATAATGCTTGACCTTAGGGAAGAACTGATCCTTTTCTTGCTTTGTCCACCCGCCCAGGATTTGACCGACTATGTGTGCGTACTAGGGGGTTGAAGTATGAGAGATAGACAGAAGATGTTTATCGGGAAAGGAATCATTCATGGGAATGCTAGTAGGTATACCAATGTGAGACAGATGGTCAGCAACAACATTCTCTAACCCCTTCTTATCTTTGATTTCAAGATCAAATTCTTGTAGCAAAAGAATCCAGCGAATAAGACGGGGTTTAGCATCCTTCTTGGAAAGTAAGTATCTAAAAGCCGCGTGATCGGAATACACAATAACCTTGGCCCCCAAAAGATATGATCAAAATTTCTCTAGGGAAAAAACAACAGCTAATAATTCTTTCTCCGTGGTGGTATAGTTCATCTGAGCATCAGCAAGGGTGCGACTTGCAAAATAGATCACCACAGGTTTCTTATCCACTCTTTGACCAAAGACAGCTCCTATGGCATAATCTAAGGCATCGCACATTATTTTGCAGGGTAGCGACCAATCTGGAGATTGAAGAATTGGGGCTTGAGTGAGGGCCGCTTTCAGAGAATGAAATGCTTTTAAACAAGAATCATCGAGTAGGAAAGGAGTGTCTTTGGCTAGAAGCTAAGTGAGCGGACGAGCAATGGCAGAGAAGTTGTGAATAAATCTTCTATAAAATCCCGCGTGGCCAAGAAAAAAATAGATTTGTTTAACAGACGTAGGGGGAGGAAGATTAGAAATCAGATCAACCTTAGCTTTATGTACTTCTATCCCCCTTTTTAAGAGAATATGGTCGAGCACAATTCCTTCTCTAACCATGAAGTGGCTTTTCTCCTAGCTAAGCACCATGTTAGATTCTATGCATCGTGCCAGCACCTTCTTTAGATTCTCTAAACAACAATTAAATGATTTACCAAACACCGAGAAGCCATCCATGAAGATCTCTGAAAATTCACCCACCATCTCTAAAAATATTGCCATCATACACCTTTGAAAGGTAGTGGGGGTATTACATAGCTCGAATGACATTCTTCTAAATGCAAATGTGTCGCGTAAGGACACGTAAATGTGGTTTTTTCCTGATCGTTCGAGTAAATTGCAACCTTATTATACCCGGAGTATCCATCCAGAAAGCAAAAATATTTTTGTCCAGCCAATCTCTCCAAAATCTGATCTACAAAGGGGAGAGAAAAATGATCTTTCTTTATCATGGAGTATAATTTTCTATAATCAATACAGACTCATCACCCCGTCTGTTGTCTTGTCCGCACCTTTTCTCCTTATTCATTCTTAACAATAGTCAACCCTGATTTCTTTGGAACTACTTGAGTGGGGCTGACCCACTTACTATCAGGGATGGGATAAATAATCCCAGCATCTAGCCACTTTACCACTTCCTTCTTTACCATCTCTTTCATGTTTGGATTTAGCCTACGTTGCATCTCACTACTTGGCTTTGCATTATCCTCTAAATAAATGTAGTCCATGCAAACATCTGGATTAATTCCCCTCAAATCAGCTACTGACCAACGTATTGCCCCTCTATGCTCCTTTAGAACAGCTAAAAGTTGATATTCTTAAGCAGATGTAAGGTTGGAGGCAATGATAATGGGCAAGGTGTGATCAGGGCCCAGATATGTGTATTTCAGGGAGTCCGGGAGAGGTTTAAGTTCAAGAACATGAGGATGTTCCAGAGATGGAAGGATAAGTTCAGATTGCAATGCAGGAAGTGGCTCTACCCTAGAGTAGGGTGCAAAAGAGAGAGGAGAATCCTGAAGCACACTACCCTCTTCTAAGGTGTTCTTAACATCATCTGAAATTTTATCAATCTGGTCCTCAAATATATCAATGGCATTATAGTCTTCCTCTTGATCCGGGTATTGGGATGTCTTAAAAATATTTAAAGAAACTTTCTCACCTCTAAAAGATATATCCATCATTCCTATGGCACAATTGATATTGGCCTTAGCTGTAGCTAGAAAAGGATGTCCCAAAATAATTGGCGTGTGTTTTAATTCCTGAGATGAGCCCATGTCCAAGATTAAAAAGTCCACAGGAAAGTAGCATTCATGAACCTTAATAATCACATCCTCCGAAAGACCTCTTGGTGTTTTCACTGATCGATGCGCTAATTGAAGAATTATTGATGTCGACTTTAGCTCTCCCAGATTAAACTGCTCATAAATAAAGGTGGGTAGCAAATTCACACTCGCACCTAAATCTAGCAATGCTCGATCAAAAGTGACTCCACCTATATCACATGAAATCAATGGAGCTCCGGGGTCCTTCAATTTCATTCGCAAATGATTCATAATGACAGCACTTACGTCCTCAGACAAGCGGATCTTTTGAGTTAATGTCTTTGGTTCTCTCTTTGGTGTACATGGCTCCTTTAGAAATTTTGCATATGCCGGTACGTGCTTGATAGCATCCAAAAGTTGTATGTTAATGTTAACTTGCTTAAATAATTCCATAAGCTCTTCTTGTTGAGCCGGCAATTTCTTGTGAGCTTTTGACTTTAGTGCATCAGGGAAGGGGACCTTTGGCATGTATTCTTGGGGTCTTTCATTGACTTTATCTTTACCTTTATGAAGCTCCTTCCTTTGCCCCTCACTTTCTGACTTCTTCTTTTGTTTAATGATCATGGGCTCCTCCTCCTCATCACTCTCATCTTGGGCCTCTTGGGCCGAACTACTACCAACTCCCCTAGCTTTATACGGATCACCTAAAATCTTTCCACTCTTAAGAGTAAATATAGCCTTAGCGTTCTCAAATTGAGAACCTACAGGAGGGGGAGGCTGAGGTTGGTTTGGTTGAGGAAGAAGAGGGGCTCTTTGGGGAAAGTCTGGAGGTTGATTCTTGGGGTTAGCCACTGGCTGGCTCGGAAGCTGACCTACCTATCTCCTCATACTATTTGTAGCTAATTGCCCTATTTGACCTTCCAACATAGAAATGGATTGATTCTGAGAAATAATAAGTTGTTGTTGAGTAAGAATTAGTTGTTGGAGTTGATCAACTTTTTCATCAAAGTTGGGCTGAGGAGGCTGAGGAGGTTGGAAAGGAACTTGAGCTTGATTAGATCGAAAAGGAGGATATTGATGATAATGGCCCTGGGATAACTAAGTTAGAGGATATGGGGCTTGTGAATGCAAAATTGAAGGTTGAGATTGTTGATGTTGTTGAAAGGGTGCATAAGAACTGTGTTGTTGCGACTGAGCTGGAACTTGAAAGGGTTGCCTTTGAATTGGTTGTTATAAGGGATTAGATGACGGGGATGGTCCTTACTGATTTCTCCAAGAAAAGTTTGGGTGGTTTCTCCAGCCTGGATTATAGGTGTTAGAATAGAGATCGTAGGCAGGCTTGGAGATGCCCTGAGCATCGAAAATTTATTCTTGAATGAATGGGGGAAGCTGGGCCGCTGTGGGGCAATCAGTAACAGCACGATTTGGGCTTGACCAAAGAACACAAATTTCTTGATGATTAGAATCTGAGAATTGTTGAGGTTGAGGGGCAGAAGAGAAAGAAGGTTCCTGTCTATTCATGAATAGCAACTGATCTATCTTTTGAGCTACCAAATCGACCTTCTCCATCTTTTGCGCCAACATGTCCATTTTATTCAATTTTTGTGTAAGGGCATTAATGTCCATCCTATTCTCAGACTCTCCATGGTTCTTAACTTCATAAAGTCTTGTCCTCTTAGCGGGCCCAATCATTCTTTCATAAGAGGAGAGCAAGGCATGACTAATAGAATTTTCACTTAACATCTCAAACAAGTCATATGCCTCATCCTTGCTTTTACTCATAAAGGCTCCCCTGCATGACGCATCCACCATTTTTCGATAATTATCAGTTAAACCCTCATAAAATGCCTGAACTATTTGCCATCTTGACAAACTATGGTGTGGGCATTTCCATAATAAATTTTTCAGTCTATCCCATGCTTCATGGATCTGTTCCCCGTAGACACGCCGTTTTTTACATTACACTGAGTAAATCTCATATTACACCATGATATCCCGAAGTGGCTTTCACATTTGAGTTATTTGAGTGATTTCTGATTTTTACATGATAAAAATTGTATAACATAAGGAATTGTGTGATGATTATTTTCTACATAAAAAAAATCATTGTGTGTTAATGGGCTTGGCCCATCCTTTAATTCTTGTGTGTTAATGGGCTTGGCCCATCCTTTAATTCTTGTGTTAATGGGCTTGGCCCATCCTTTAATTCATGCCCATCCTTTAATTCTTAAAAAAGAGAGAAGAGAATATTAAAGAAAACCTTGGCCCACTAACTTAAAAGCCCTCTCTATTATCTCCTTTTTTTAGGATCTTGTCCCCTCTATTATCTTTCTATTATTTCCCCCACTATTATCTCTCTATTATTTCCCCTTTTCTACTATCCCTCCTATTATCTCCTCTGTAAATACTACACATACAACCCCCCATGGGGCTCTCTCCCACCCTCACTCTAAAAATTCACCCAGCCCACCAAAGTGCTAGCCTCGTTGTCGCCCCCTTTTGCTCTTTTTCTCTTTCTGACCTCTTCATAAAAGTTCTTCCATTTTCAAAGATCTAAAAGTTCTCTTTTGTCATTCCCCTCTGATTCCACTTCTTGTTTTGCGTTATACTCCTATTTTTAAAGCTCTATCTTCCATTTTAATGTTCGCCTGCACACATCCCCTCTAGTTTAGCCCCGTTTTCTCCCCATTATGCTCTTTTTCTCTTTCGGACCTCTTCATCAAAGTTCTTCCTTTTTTAAATATCTAAAACTTTTCTTTCTTCATCCGCCTCTGATTTTACTTCATTTTTGAGTTATGCTCCAATTTTTAAAGCTCTGTCTTCCATTTTACTGTTCGCATGCACACATCCCCTCTGTTCTAGCCCCATTTTCTCCCCCTTATGATCTTTTTCTCTTCTGATATCATCATAGAAGTTCTTTCTTTTTCAAAGATCTAAAATTTCTCTTTCTTCATTCGCCTCTAATTCCACTTCTTTCTTGCGTTATACTCCAACTTTTAAAGCTCTATCTTCCATTTTACTGTTCACATGCATACGTCCCCTCTGTTCTTCGCATGTTTTCCCCCTCTTATGCTCTTTTACTCTCTCTGATCTCTTCACCAAAGTTCTTCCTTTTTAAAAGATCTACATCTTATTCTTCTTTGTCTCCTTCCAATTCTACTTTGTTTTCCCTTTATGATCTAGTTTTCAAGTTATTATCTACTTTTCAGGTTTAGAAAGGGAGGTTTTGTCGGATTCTGAGTGGATGCTCAATCGCACCGTCCTCTCACATCATGATCACACCCTCAAAGCCTGCCACTGGCCTTACCAATACGCCTTTTCTCACTCTGTCTTTCTTTCTTGTTTACTTCTCGTAGTCTTAGTCTTTGCATGCATCGTCCATCTTTGTCTATAGTCGTCTTCTAAGTGCAATTTTTGTATAAATTTTTGTTCATCATATCATCTTTCTATCCCCTGCATCCTCAAAAAGGGTTTAAAGTAACACCGACCATGTGTGTTTTGCCCATACATTCATCATTATTGTCACAAGGGACTGATACTATGCTATTCTCATTCTAATCCACTTGTCATTTGTTTCGTCCTTTTTTGCAAGGGGTAACCGAGGAAAGCCCTCTTTGTTGGCCGGCTGAAGGAAGAGGAAGAAGGAACCCACATAATCTCTCACCTTGGAGATGAGATGTAATCATTCCCTTTCTATTTCGAGGTCTTCGACCTCTGGCGATCACACTCCTTTTATTGTGAGGCCTCCAGCCCCTGGCGATTACACCATTAACGCACATGTGCATTTTATTTTCTTTTGTTCCCTTCCCCATTTTTCTTTTCGGTTAAATCTCGTAGAGAATAACTTCTCGTAGAGGTTTAATCCTGTCATTTCTATTTCTGTCATTTCCTTTCTATTCAAATCCCGCGGAGAGTCACTTCTCATGGTGGTTTAATTCCTATCATTTCCATTTCTGTCATTTAATTTATGTTCAAATCCCATGGAGAGTCACTTCTCACGGTGGTTAAATCCTGTCATTTCTATTTTAGTCATTTCCTTTCTATTCAAATCTCGTGGAGAGTCACTTCTCGCGGTGGTTTAATTCCCGCCATTTTCCATTTCTGTCATTTCATTTCTGTTCAAATCCCGCGGAGAGTCACTTCTCGCGGTGGTTTAATCCTGTCATTTCTATTTCTGTCATTTTCTTTCTGTTCAAATCCCGCGGAGAGTCACTTCTCGCGGTGGTTTAATTCCCGTTATTTCGATTTTTGTTATTTCATTTCTGTTCAAATCCTGCAGAGAATCATTTCTCGCGGTGGTTTTAGTCACGCCATTTTATTTCTGTCATTTAATTTATGTTAAACCCCGCGGAGAATCACTTCTAGTGGTGGTTTCATTCGCGTAATTCCCCTTCCCCCATTTCAATTCCAGTTAAAACCCACGGTGAGTGACATCCCGCTACGGCTCTTCCATTCCGTGTGTTTTCCCGTCTCTAAACCCTGTGGAGACAATCCTCTTCGGGAGTCTTTCCGGCATTTCACTGCGCAACGCGTGCTTACGACCGCTCTCCCAGTTCTCGTGACGTCGTTCACATCTCTTGGCGATCATAGTGGAACTTCTTTTGCTTTTCATTTGGTTACCCGTGTATTTTGGCACCCACGTGTGCCACTCCATCCAGCACCCACGTGTGCCACTCCTTATTATGCCCGCGCATGCCGCAGTTGTGCTCCAAGCAGCACTTTTTACTTTCATCCCTCGTGCACCACGTGCACTTCCCCACAGTCCCATGTGATTTCTCGAGAGATTTTCACCGTTTCGGAAAGAAGAGCGGGTTTCAAACAGCTCACTTACTCAGTTGATTGCCTATTCTTCTTTGTTCTCTTGCTATTGTCCCTGTAAGAATAATTTGTTCAGTCCTACTTTGTTTTGCATAGTCTCTATGTTGGGAGAATGTTGTTTCTCTGCCTTAATGTGGTTTTGATGATGTCTACCTATGAGTCACTGATGAGTCTATGCCTATGAGTCACCGATGAGTCTATCTTGCACTTGATAAGTCAATATTCATATTTTAGGTCATTGTGAGATCATGATCATTGAAAGGAGTAGTATGAAACAATCCTTGAAAAGCCAACGGTCAACGCCAATTGACAGCAAGTCAACGCTACTGATCAAACTGGAAGTCAGCTCGTTGACAGATTTATTCATTGAATATCTCAGTATGAGGCACTAAGGTCGATGTGAGTTCTATCTTCAGTTCATGCACAGAAACTCAAGTCGATGCTACTTCGGCGTTCCAGCAACTGAGGTCGATGTTACTTCGGCAGCACAGTAATTGAGGTCGATGCTAACACGCAACTAAGGTCGATGCTACCTCAGCTGGAACAGTATCTGAGGTTGATGCTACATTAGTCAGTGATGAAGTAAGGTCGATGCTACCTTAGTTAGAGATGAAGTGAGGTCGATGCTAGCTGTGCCTTCAAGCATCTAAGGTCAATGCTAGTTCGCTCAAACTGAGGTCGATGCCAAGTTGGACTTCTGAAAAACTAACATCGATGCTAGTTTGCTCAATAGCAACTGAGGTCGATGCCACTTCAGCGTTCCAGCAACTCAGGTCGATGTTACTTCAGCGCTCCAGCAACTGAAGGTCGATGCATGTTTGCTAAGTTGAGAACTAAGGTCGTTGCTAGTTTTGCTTTCAAGCATCCAAGCAAAGGTCGGTGCATACTCTGTCAGTCTATATGCAAGGTCGGTGCACCTTTTGGCCCATGCATGTTGCAGGGTCAGTGCATGTTTTTCCTCTTTCACGCAAAGTCTGTGCACATGAGTCTCCAGGTCGGTGCATATCCAAGACCAGCACAGACCAAGGTCGGTGCAACTTCTGGCTAGCACGCACCAAGGTCTGTGCACATATTCTTTCTGCAGTAGAAGTCTGTGCATATTTCAGGTGAAGACCAACTTCAGTGCAAGGCTAAGGTCGGTGCACATCTCAGCGCAAGACCAAGCTCTGTGCACCTTTCACATGCACAGACTAAGGTCGGTGTACATCCAGCCATCCCAGCATGAAGGTCGGTGCACATATTGTTCAGGTCTGTGCACATGACAATTCAAGGTCGGTGCACATTTGTCTTCAACATTACGAGGTCGGTGCACATGCATGCATTCTGCATATCAAGGTCGGTGTAGGTTTGCTTCAACGCATAAGGTCGGTGCACGTTACTGTACAAGGTTTGTGCACATTTACCTTTCAACACTTCAAGGTCTGTGCACATTCTGCTTTCAACGAAGCAAAGTCGGTGCTAGTTGAGTTGCATGCGCATCTGGTCTATGTTAGTCTGCATAATCTTGTGCATGAGGTCTATGCTAGTAGGTATTGTTAGGTACTAAGGTCCATCCTAGCCATGCATTAAGGTCTGTGCACATTAGTGTACAAGGTCCGAGCATGTTACAATGTCTGAGCTGATGAGGGCATCACTCACGATTCCCTCTGGCTCGGGACCTCCCTCCCCTCCGACGAGATCCAGTCCTGAGCTCCATCACTTCACCGCTCGCTGCAGCATCTAGAGGATCATCTTTGTGCACTTGTTACCTTTATTTTGAGTCATTATGATGTAATTTACTTTTATTTGAGTCCAGTATCTAGGTTGCGTGTTTATTTCCCTGTGTTTAGTAGTCTTCATGTGGGTTCTGGGCCCAAATCCTTGGGCTTGGCCCACTTCCTCTTTTCCTTCCCCTAGTCTTGTGTCAGTTATCTATTTTGCAGGGACTTTTTGTAAATTGGGGATTCCCTATAAATAGGGCCCCAAACCCTCCATTTGGAGCTAATGAATATTTGAGTAAAATTTGCCACAAGAATTGTGCCCCCCCTCTCTAGCTCTCGCTCTCTCTCACTAGCTCTCTCTCTTCCTCTCTCTCTAGGGGGCGAACCCCACTCTCTCTCTTCTCCCCTCCCTTGGGTGAACTTGTCCCTTCACCTCCCCTCCCCCTTGCCACCTCAGCTGCCACCTCAACCCTCCACCCCTTCATCTTCCCAAGGCCCATAACTCCCTTTAATACCTCCTCCACCCTAGGCAACCCTTCCCATTCCCCATACAATTTCTCAACCTCCAAGGCAACCTTCCCTCTTCCCTAGCAACCATTCCACTCCCCCACACATCCATTCATATCCCCAAGGCCATCAAACCCCTATCCCACCACAACTTGCGCACCAGCCCTCCCCATCTATTCACCCCCTAGCCTTGGCCGGCCCCTCCATCCCCCTCTCATAGCTGCGACCCTCACCCCTCCCCTCCACCCTCTTGGAACTCCACATCCCCTGCCCCACCCCACTCATCATCCCCAAACATCCCACTTCCATCTACCATCACCACCAGCCTTCCCACCATTGCTAAATCTCCATTCCCTTTAGCCTAGCTCCACCACCATCCCTTTCAATTGGCCAAATCTGCAGGTGGCAGAAGAAGACTCGTCTTGAAGAAGCTTCCCCGAGTTCACACGGTGACATTTGGGGGCGTACCATACCTTTCTGGAAAGGGCGTCCAGTCCTCTTCGCAGGCGAGCTGATTCCATCCCGTTCCGAGTTCGGGGCTGTCCGGGAGAGCCAATCTCCCCCGACTGTGCAGAGCTCCCTCAGCAGAGTTCCTGAACCCAGTTCGAAGCTGCACCACGGCCTACGGTGGAAGATTCAAGCCATGAGTCCTTATACAAATATCTTCCTCCACCTGCCCTCTTTCTGGATCAAGAAGCAGAAGTGCGTTCGGCGTCCGGAGGTCAGAGTTTTCATTTTTCTCCCTCGACTGGTCGGGTCTGCCTCCCACAACCTGCAGCGACCTGCTGCCACTCATCGGCGTCCCCCAGTCCACCCCGACCTCAGACGGCTTCCCCACCAGTTTTCCCGCGAAGAGAGTCCGTCCACGGTTCAAGATTTGGTGCCCGGGAGTGGCCGGGACAACTTCTGCAAGTCACTATTCGTGTCAGGTAGCTATTGCGACCAGAAACTGCCACCTTGTTCGAAGCTCGACCCAGACTAGCCACTGCAGCCGAAGAAATTGAGAAAATTTTGAAGCATCCTGGTTCCAGATACGAAGATTTCCCATCTGGTCTCGTCTTCAAATAAATTCTAGAACGTGATCTACGGCCTCTACAGCGACTGGCAGTCAGCCATCACAGCAAGCAGGGAGTTTCCATTTCGGCTACACCGGCGCGTCCTCCGGCGAATCTCCCTCTCCCGCCTGGCCGGCTTACCGCCCCTCCCTGCGTGGAGGTAGTGTTTGAGTGTACTTAATTATCACCACCCTAAGTTCACCCTCCTGCGCGAGGTGTAGTGATTGTAATCATTCAAAACAAGATTGAAGCTTCACCGGCGCAGTGTGTGGGGAACCACACTTCCCCGCTCGCCCTCGTCTCCGATCGGGGTTGGTTTCTTCAAACCAACCAGGTGAGGTCCTGCCCTTGCTCCAGTTATTTCTGTTCATTTCATATCCGTAAAGCTTGTTCGCTGGTCGGTGAGAGAGCGCCCGTTCCCGGAGCCACTAACTCTTGTGTGGTCACCGTGGCCATAGTGAGTGAGTGACCTAGTGCCCCCAAGGCACCCGGCCGCCCTCGTTTGTGGGCTTCATACCTTCGGGAGGGTCAACCTAAGTGGTGCTGGCCCTCTTGCCAGCCAGGGGCTTTCTCCACTACCTCGACTCGACATCACCGAGTCACCACGGGAAGCGGGTGTGCACGGTGTAACGGCGACTCTCGAGTTGCTCTCGACTCTTGTGATTGTTATTGCGAATTAAGTCCAAGGGATCATTGTCATTTGCTGCCTTTGCATCATTGTGTCACATCATGAGCACTTTTAAGGTTTGAGCATACTCTAGTGAAAAGGCTGTGCACTTTGAACAGGCATTTCATCAAACATATGTCACCCCCTTTGGAAGTACAAGACCTAGAAGACCATTTTCTTACTTTCCAAGTGTACCAATGGCAGTCACCAAGAAAGGGTCTCCATCCGAAAAGGGGTCAAACCTTGAGGAGAAAATCTTGTACTTGATGAAGATATGTTCGGCCAGCAAATGGAAATTACAGAGTACCGTATGATCCAGTCTGGCTAGCCAATGAGAACCCACTGCACCTTATCAGTTTTGAACCAATCAGAGGTCACTGTGGTCTGGCATTCGGTCCTCCTTAATGAAGATAGATGGTCCAGATTACCTATTACCAAATCTGGCTTACCAACCGTATACTTAGCACTGAAATAGAAAAGTTTGTCTTGCCCAAAAGCATATAAGCCGGGAGACACTCTGAAAAAGTAGTCTGCACGAAGATTTCAAGAAAAAGTGGGTTTGTTCAAAGATGGAAAGAGAAGCTAGAAGAAGCAGTTGTCTCAGAAAGCAGTCAAGCTCACATCGGTGTATGCTTCAAGGGAAGAAGTCTGTGTGGCGTGAAAATTCATTTCCCTGGCCTTCCTATATATATGAAGCTTCCTCAAAAGAAGAAGTTGATGCTGCCATTGCTACTCAAGTGAGAGCCACGCCCTTTGAGCGTCTACAAAGAATATCTTTGAGAAGAGCGTGAGAGTAGCCCAACACTAGTTCCCAGGCCAGTGCTGTAAGAGAAGAGGAAGAAGAAATTAGCCTTGAGAGAGCAGCCCTGCAGTCTACCATTGCTTGCAAAGATAAGATCTTTGGATCTGAAATCATAGCTACAGTCACCAACTTCCAGATCTTTATCTGAAGTTTCAGTTGGTTTTTTCTTGTGGATTTTCCCACTGCACTTGCAGTGTTTTCCTTTTGAGTTCTTCGTTTCACTCATTTCATTTAAAACCATCCCTACTGGTTTTGTGTGTAAGAAGACAGACAGACGGAAGTCTGGTTTGTGATTTGGCTGGTTGAGCCCGTAAACTGTGTGTCAGCAGTTGGCTTGGTTGAACCTATAAGCTGTGTGTCAGCAGTTGGCTTGGTGAAGCCCGCAAGCTGTGTGTCAGCAGAAAAGCCTCACCGGGCTTGGTGAGGGGTGGACATAGGTTGCGGATCTGCAACCGAACCACCTTAAAAATCTCATGTGTCGTGGGTTATGCATCTTGTGCGATTGCTCCATTTTTCCTATCCCCGTTCACAGGTTGATATGCTTGCTTCATCGTATACAATGTGGGTTATTTCCATCGCACACTAAAGCGTTGTGGTTTCATTTATCTTATCTATACATTGCTTATCCTCTGCATTGCATTCACATTTCCTTAGCTGCCTGCTGCACCCTTGCACATAGGCACTAAGGAACATACTTAAGCAAAGGCGAATCATCTTGCATACAGATCTAATTCATTCTAATCATAGACCTGTGCTTCACTATCAGTGTGAGAGTATCTACCTCACATGTTCAGTGCTTTGACCTGTGTAGTCTTTGGACCGCCATTTCCTCGTAAGACATTCCGTTTTAATTCCGCTGTGCATTCTGCCTAAGTGTTTCATTCATTTCATAGGAGTGGTTTATGTTTTTGGTAGCTAAGAGTTTTAGATTTAAATAGGCCATTGTTCTTGAAAGGATCTATTCAACCCCCCCTTCTAGATCTGATTGCACTACGTGGGACCCAACAAGTGGTATCAGAGCCAAGCTCTGCTATTCAAAGATCCCATGATCTGCAGAGAAAGATCCTCGTGCATTCTAGTCAAATGGCCTCATTTGCTACAACTGCTTCGATGGCTTCTCCGCCTATTTATGATGGTTCAGATTTCTCTATATGGCTAGGGAGAATGTTTGTCTATGTCAAATCCATAGATCCACAATTGTGGAATCTCATATACATTGGTTCTCATGAGCTGCCATCAAATTCAGATGAATGGTATGTTGAACATGAGACCAAACATATTGATAACCTTGCGGCATTCAACTTGATAAGAGCTGCAATTGATTTCAAGTTACTTAATCGTGTGTCCACCTACAGCACAACCAAGCAAATCTTGGACAGATTGGTGAGTACGTATCCATGAGAAGGGAGAAGAACAAGCGCATGAATGCCTCATGGCTGACCGATCAGAGTAGTCAAGCAATCCATCCTCATCTCAGGTAAGCTCTGACTACGAGGACTTTACCTTTGAAGAACTCATGGAGGCCTATGATGAGTTGATCAAGCAGTACAAAAAGTTGAAATCAGACAACAGAAAACTGAAAAAGGATGAACAGGAAACTTAAAAAGGATGTGAAGAAAAGCAGTCAAGGTGAGAGTTCCTTTTGAAAAAATTGTTCAGATTTTGAAGAGCTTAATGACACTCTTACCATTGACTTAGATATGTGTAATCAAACCATTGCCTATTTAAAAGATGGAAATAAAATTCTTCAAGCTAAGATCAGTAGGTTGGAAGAAATTGTAAGAAGGTTACAAGACAAATCTAAATATGAATCACATGATCAAAGCTTGATTGAAAATAAGGCTGTTGCTGAACAAAATCCAAATCTTAAGAGAGAAAATGAAATGCGGAAAGATCAGATAAATCTCTTGACTAAAAAGTTGGTTGCTCTTGAAAAAGGCAAATCTGTTAGTGATAATAGTTCTGAAAAAGTGCATGCCCTAGAGCTAGAAATTGAGAATTTTAAAAAGGTGAATGTCATGCTCAATGAGCAATTGACTGCTTGGAAGAGGACCTTGTTCAGTCTAAAGTACATATCTCCTCTTTGGAGAATGAAATCAAAGAGTTAAATGATTCTCTGTCTAAGCATACGTAGGGTGAAGAAGGATTGGGTCACAACCCCGAAAAAAAAAATCCCTTCGAAGCAAGGCATACATCTCTTCAATCTCTGAAGCTAGCACCTCGAAGGGTCACCCCAAATCGCATGCTGCTCAAAAGGAAAATAGAAATCAGTTTGCTCATCCTGATATGCATAACAGAAGGTTCAATGCCAAACATCATGCTCCTCATAAAATTAGCATTCATTATTTTTATTGTGGCAGGCATGGTCACATTGTGCATAACTATTTTACCTTGAGAAATGATGAGCTAAGAATGGTACAACATATGAAAGGCAAAGGACATGGCGATGGTAGCAGGAAACATGCTCAGCACCATCCTGCTCGCATCGCCTTGGGTAGTTAGATGCATCGACGCACCCAGAAAGGCAGGTCGATGCACCCAACCGTCAAAAGAAGAAGACAGCCTCTCTGATGTTTCCAGTGTGGTATGTTTGGCCATACAATCCAAGATTGTTGGCACTTGAAAGGTAGAACCCACGTTCATGCCAAAGGAGGTAACTTCGTTGTACACCCACAAAAGCCAAATGCACATCCACATGCTAATATGAAGAATGCTTAACTCTCTGTGCGTTGTTTCTGTTGTGGGAAAAAATGGGCATGAGATGTATGACTGCCATACAATGAGGGAAGATGACTTGACTACATTAAGAAAGAAAAATGCAGTTGTCCAAAGAACTAACCCACAAGGACCCAAACAAGCTTGGGTACCACCAAATTCAAAATGAGAATTATGGGTGCAGGTGCCTTAGAGTTGAGCAAAGCTCAATCTGAAAAATAAATGCTCAAGGCACGGGTATGTAAATAATCTTTTATTATGATATCTTGCATAGTAGGCTTGCATTGTAATACATTGCATAATAGGCATGTGTTGATTTCAATTAGTTCTACAAGGTGAATCTATCTCCCTAAACTGTTGAATCATTCCCTATGGTGTGACATGAACTTCTAAGCTAGATTATTTGCTTACACCTGTTTGACCTCTGGTATATCAAATGGTGAAGAAATGAAAGGCAAGTCAAGCTTGCCCGGAATTCTCACTATGCGTGAGAAGGATCTAATATCCCAACCTCTGCCTTGTACCAGAGATTAGTTATTTCAACTGCACAATCCATGAAAATTTTGTCATGCTGATAGAATTGCTATGATGATTGAGTTTTTGATGAATTATGCTACCATTTTACAGCCATGTGAAGCTCTTGCTAAACATTGATAATCATTGTCTTTGATGATATCTTCCATAGCTGCATCTACTCCAACTCATCACTCACATGGAAAAATAAAATGTTAATTGTCTATCTTATGTGCTGCAATCATTGAGCATCATCTTGAAATTTCATGAACAATCATGCATTTCATGATCAAAGGACCTCTTGGTATATAAAATGGTAAGCTGGGAAAAAGGGCAGATCTCTTCTGTCTGGAAACCCACATCATGCGTGGGGTGGTCTTAAGACCTCAATTGTAACACCCTCAAATATAACTTAGTTGCACTCTATATCACCGAAGCGTCTTTTGAAGTATCGGCTCAGTTCTTGAAAAGAACTCCGAAGTTAAGCGTGCTTAATGGGGAGTAGTACTGGGATGGGTGACCTCCCGGGAAGTCCCCCATTCTGGAGCCGATCACTGTTAGAAAGGGACAAAATCGTGAGGCCGATAGGCCAAAGCAGACAATACCTCGACGGTATAGAGTACGGGGTGTGACGGAATGGTATTAGAGCCATACCCCAGTCGGAAGTGTGGGAACTAAGTGCCATACAGGGCAAAGTGCTACGCTATGGGAGCCACCTCTTGAACCCGCAATGGGACAAGGTGCTACATAGTGGGAGCCACCTCTTGAGCCTGTAGGGGCCACCTCTAGAGTCCTACCTGCCTGGGGGTTTGATTACGTGCTATATGTGCCCAGCGATGAGGATGTCGCCTATATAAGAGGGGTAGATTGTAACACCCTGAAATATAGCTAAGTTGTACACTATATCACCGAGGCGTCTTTTGAAGTATCGGCTCAGTTCTTGAAAAGAACTCCGAAGTTAAGCGTGCTTAATGGGAAGTAGTACCGGGATGGGTGACCTCTCGGGAAGTCCCCCATTCTGGAGCCGATCACTGTTAGAAAGGGACAAAACTGTGAGGCCGATAGGCCAAAGTAGACAATACCTCGACGGTATAGAGTACGGTGCGTGACATCAGTTCTTCGCCAGGTACCAAGGTCAGTCTAGATATTCATGTAATTTTTGGCATTGGTTTTATTGCAAATACTGCACTTAGAATTCAGTCATTCAATGCATAGAATCAGAGGGAGTTTCTGCATTTCATAGTATACCCATGTGCATTTGTTATCATGCAGATACTGATTTCAGAATTGATTACAAATAATATTGAAATCATCAAAAAAGGGGGGGAGTAAGTAGCATGTATCCATCTGCACATGATAAAATCTAATTTGCATCTCAGTTTAGAATGCATTGCAAATAATCCATGATTGCATAATCATGTGGCCTCATACACACCAATGCACACCATGTTAAAGGGACCCAGAGATGGCATATTAAGTGGCATCATTTTTAATGGATCATGTGTTCATTTAAGTCTTAGGTTACACACTTCATTGTCAACCCATGCACTTGTTTAGGGGGAGTCAACATCTGGAATTCAGTCTGCATTCATGCATTCATTTCTGATAGCCATGTCCTCAATTTGCATTATGTTCTCTGTCCGAACCCTATGCACAACTTCAGGGGGAGTGTTTTTATTCAACTCTCATCCTTTACTCATTAGCAGTACTCCCTGCTCAAATAAGACCTGCATAATATTCCATGATTGTACCTCGGGTCTGAAATATTTTTTTTGATGCCTATAAGGCTTTCTAGATTGACTGGAATCTGCCTTCTTGTATAACCAACCATCTAGTTCTAGAATTCCTTGAATACCTTGAACTTATTGGAGGATCTTCTATTTGTTTTCAAGTTTGCTAATTAGAGTAAATCTTCAAGAATAATGATCTTTTATTGAGTTTTGTGACTGCCTTGATCATGAAAGCTATTGGTTTAGAATTAATGATTTCTAGAGCCCCTTTGTCAATAATCTTGAAAATGTTTGTGCTCAGGCTTAATAGACCTAAACTAGCATTTCATGCTTTGACAAGTTATGCCTTCTTGAATCTGAAAGTTTTTTTTAAGTACAAAGGCATCCTTGTTTGAGAAACTCATGTTTTGTATTATTTTTAAACATTTGGTGTTTCTGAACATTTCAAAAGGAATTACAATGTTTATGCTGAATCTTAGCCATGCTGAGTAACTGGGGATATTGGCGTCTGATAAACGTATATCCTCATGTAAAAAAGGTGTATGCTGAGTTCAGTGCTTTAAGGCAGAGCAATGGCATTGGAATCATTGAGAAATCGAGTCCCTTCACCAAAGAAGTGGAGAAGACCGCGTCATGAAATGCCATGCTATCTCTGTTCTAATTGAGGTAAAACTATGAGCTACACTGAGTAACTGAGGGTGCTTGCGTCTGGTAAACATGCACACTCACGTCAAAAGGTAAATGCTACACTTGACTGCTCGTAAAATGATAACAGTCAATTTTCAAAAGTGGTTTCAAAAGAAAAATGTGAATGTATAGTACTCTTGATTGATTTTAGAGTTCCCTAAGTGTTTAGCCTCAATGCTTTTCAAAGTAACTCTCTCAGGAGCTAATGGAATTGAATGAGTAAGATAAGAAGAGATTAATTTATTTTTGTGTTAATTTCTGGTTCAATTCTATTAATCTTGAAAATAGATTTTTCAAGTGTTTGTATTGAGAAGTTCAGATTTCATTAGAGTTAAACCAATCTTACTATAAGGGTTGCGTCATTATAATTCCATAACTGGAGATTCTGAAAAATCTATAACTCTACTTTTATGAACTTGGTTTCAGATCTAAGAACCTCCATCTCCTTGTAAGACAAGTTATCTTTTGATGCTCATTGAAATTTGTTTTCTCTCGACAATCTGCATAGTCTATCCTGGCTACCATGAAAGCATCACCATTCCTAACAATAGGAATCTTTGCACTCTCATCATTTGGTGTCATATCTTCAATGCAACTGGGTTTAGCTTGTCATGCATTTAGGTGGTTTGCATTTTCCCTCTCCCATGCATTGTATGGAAAATCTTAAAAATCTGAAAACTAGAAAAACCTAAAAATCTGGTTTCAAACTGTTCTTTAACTGCATTTTCTTGCCATGATTAAATCTCTTGCATGCATGTTAATGAACTCATGGCATCCGGTGCCAATTTATCTGGTCTTCTGTTGGCATGCCTCATGAGTGACCTAACAATTGGACCCAACAATTGGCCTCACGGGACCCAACCAAATAATGGTTGCCACTCTTAATTGAAAAACTTGAATCTGCATCTTGAAATGCAACCTCCCATGACCTTGTACTACAACTGCTTATCAACAATTGGTCAATTGGTATCATTCCTATCATTGGCATCCCAGTAATTGTTATTTTTGTTTGTCAAATTTTATAAGTGTACAACCATTGGCATGTATTTCCATATCAATTTTTGAAATATTGAATGTTGAGGTATGTCTATTTAACGCCCATTCAAGACAAAAATGCCAAATTGCTCCATACAGGTATGCCACTTTACTTACTCGAAACTTCCTGTGCTTATAATCTACTACTCTATTCCCTTCCTTGCCAACCATACCATATATTCTCTCCATTGCTGTCATTTTTGCTGGTGACAAAGGGGGAGAGATTTTTATGAGTCATGAATATGCTAAGGGTTGAATGCATAAGGGGGAGAGTCCTATATAGGGAGAGATTTATAAGTCATTGTGCTTCAATTCATGATTATATTTCTTTGCACCTTGACTCACAATGTACTAATAATGACTCATAGTTGTCATCATCAAAAAGGGGGAGAATGTTGTTTCTCTGCCATAATGTAGTTTTAATGATGTCTGCCTATGAGTCACTGATGAGTCTATGCATATGAGTCACTGATGAGTCTATCTTGCACTTGATAAGTCAATATTCATATTTCAGGTCATTGTGAGATCATGATCATTGAAAGGAGTAGTATGAAACATTCCTTGAAAAGTGAACAGTGAACGCCAATTGACAGCAAGTCAACGCTACTGATCAAACTGGAAGTCAGCTCGTTGACAGATTTAGTCAATGCATATCTCAGTATGAGGCACTAAGGTCGATGTGAGTTCTATCTTCAGTTCATGCACAAAAACTTGGGTCGATGCTACTTCGGCCTTCCCGCAACTGAGGTCGATGTTACTTCGACAGCACAGTAACTGAGGTCGATGCTAACACGCAACTAAGGTCTATGCTACCTCAGCTGGAACAGTAACTGAGGTCGATGCCACTTTAGTCAGTGATGAAGTAAGGTTGATGATACCTTAATCAGAGATGAAGTGAGGTCAATGCTAGCTGTGCCTTCAAGCATCTAAGGTCGATGCTAGTTCGCGCAAACTGAGGTCGATGCCAGGTTGGACTTCTGACAAACTAAGGTCGATGCTAGTTCGCTCAACAGCAACTGAGGTCGATGCCACTTCAGCGTTCCAACAACTAAGGTCAATGTTACTTAATCGCTCCAGCAACTGAAGGTCGATGCATGTTTGTTAAGCTGAGAACTAAGGTCGATGATAGTTTTGCTTTCAAGCATCCAAGCAAAGGTCGGTGCATACTCTGTCAGTCTACATGCAAGGTCGGTGCACCTTTTGGCCCATGCATGTTACAGGGTCGGTGCATGTTTGTCCTCTTTCATGCAAAGTCTGTGCACATGAGTCTCCAAGTTGGTGCATATCCAAGACCAGCACAAACCAAGGTCGGTGCAACTTCTGGCTAGCACGCACCGAGGTCTGTGCACATATTCTATCTGCACTAGAAGTCTATGCACATTTCAGGTAAAGACCAACTTCAGTGCAAGACCAAGGTCTATGTATATCTCAGCGCAAGACCAAGGTCAGTGCACCTCTCACCAGCATAGACCAAGGTCAGTGTACATCCAGCCATCGCAGCATGAAGGTCGGTGCACATACTCTTCAGGTCTGTGCACATGACAATTCAAGGTCGGTGCACATTTGTCTTCAACATTATGAGGTCGGTGCACATGCATGCATTCTGCATATCAAGGTCGGTGCAGGTTTTCTTCAACGCACAAGGTCAGTGCACGTTATTGTACAAGGTCTGTGGACATTTACCTTTCAACACTTCAAGGTCTGTGCACATTCTACTTTCAACGAAGCAAAGTCGGTGCTAGTTGAGTTGCTTGCACATCTGGTCTATGTTAGTCTGCATAATCTTGTGCATGAGGTCTGTGCTAGCTGGGATTGTTAGGTACTAAGGTCCATGCTAGCCATGCATCAAGGTCTGTGCACGTTAGTGTACAAGGTCCAATCATGTTACAAGGTTTGAGCACTTTTGAGGTCTGAGCATACTCTAGTGAAAAGGTTGTGCACTTTGAACAGGCATTTCATCAAACATATGTCACCCCCTTTGGAAGTACAAGACCTAGAAGACCATTTTCTTACTTTCCAAGTGTACCAATGGCAGTCACCAAGAAAGGGTCTCCATCCGAAAAGGGGTCAAACCTTGAGGAGAAAATCTTGTACTTGATGAAGATATGTTCGGCCAGCAAATGGAAATTACAGAGTACCGTATGATCCAGTCTGGCCAGCCAATGAGAACCCACTGCACCTTATCAGTTCTGAACCAATCAGAGGTCACTGTGGTATGGCATTCAGTCCTCCTTAATGATGATAGATGGTCCAGATTACCTATTACCAAATCTGGCTTACCAACTGTATACTTAGCACTGAAATAGAAAAGTTTGTCTGGCCCAAAAGCATATAAGCCGGGAGACACTCTGAAAAAGTAGTCTGCATGAAGATTTCAAGAAAAAGTGGGTTTGTTCAAAGATGGAAAGAGAAGCTAGAAGAAGCAGTTGTCTCAGAAAGCAGTCAAGCTCACATCGGTGTATGCTTCAAGGGAAGAAGTCTGTGTGGCGTGAAAATTCATTTCCCTGGCCTTCCTATATATATGAAGCTTCCTCAAAAGAAGAAGTTGATGCTGCCGTTGCTGCTCAAGTGAGAGCCACGCCCTTTGAGCGTCTACAAAGAATATCTTTGAGAAGAGCGTGAGAGTAGCCCAGCACTAGTTCTCAGTCTAGTGCTGTAAGAGAAGAGGAAGAAGAAATTAGCCTTGAGGGAGCAGCCCTGCAGTCTACCTTGCTTGCAAAGATAAGATCTTCATATCTGAAATCATAGCTACAGTCACCAACTTCCAGATCTTTATCTGAAGTTTCAGTTGGTGTTTTCTTGTGGATTTTCCCACTACAGTTGCAGTGTTTTCCTTTTGAGTTCTTCGTTTAACTCATTTCATTTAAAATTGTCCCTACCAGTTTTGTGTGTAGGAAGACAGATAGAAGGAATTCTGGTCTGTGGTTTGGCTGGTTGAGCCCGTAAGCCGTGTGTCAACAGTTGGCTTGGTTGAGCCCGTAAGCTGTGTGTCAGCAGTTGGCTTGGTGAAGCCCGCAAGCTGTGTGTCAGCAGGAAAGCCTCACCGGGTTTGGTGAGGGGTGGACGTAAGTTGCGGATCTGCAACCGAACCACCTTAAAAATCTCCTGTGTCTTGGGTAGTGCATCTTGTGTGATTGCTCCATTTTTCCTATCCCCATTCACAAGTTGATATGCTTGCTTCATCGTATGCAATGTAGGTTATTTCCACCGCACACTAAAGCATTGTGGTTTCAGTTATCTTGTCTATACAATGCTTATCCTCCGCATTGCATTCACATTGCCTTAGTTGCTAGCTGCACCGTTGCACACATGCACTAAGGAACATACTCAAGCAAAGGAGAATCATCTTGCATACAGATCTAATTCGTTCTAATCATAGACCTGTGCTTCACTATCAATGTGAGAGTATCTACCTCACATGTTCAGTGCTTTGACCTGTGTAGTCTTTGCCATTTCCTCTTAAGCCATTCCATTTTAATTCCGCTGCACATTCTACCTAAGTGTTTCATTCATTTCAGAGGAGTGGTTTATATTTTTGGTAGCTAAAAGTTTTAGATTTAAATAGGCCATTGTTCTTGAAAGGATCTATTCAACCCCCCCATTCTAGATCTGATTGCACTACGTGGGACCCAACAGTCTATGCTTCTTGCTCTATTCGTATCTCATACATTTCTTATACAGCACTGCATCGCATGCATTTTCCCCCTTTCTTTTCATTTTTCGAAGGATTACCCTCTCCTGGTGAAGGAAGGACTCTCCGTTCGGGAATTCCTCTCGACGGACTAGGATCTCCTTTATCGGGACCTCCGTAAGTCCCCGACAGGGAAGGATTCCCTCTTCGTTCACTGTGCTGGTTGTACCACTGAAGTTCCCCTGATCCAGTTGACCCATTCGTGGTGAGACGAGTGTCCTTAGTTGGCACGGTGGTGACCAAAGTTGCAACTAGGATCCTTCCTATTTTGTGTGAACTTCATATTTTTTTACAAAAAAAAAATCTTTAAAAAAAGGACCGTAAGGCATCCACTTGTTTGATAATCTCTGTCAATTGTTTGTTGGTGCATGTTACTGCGTTCCGCCAAAGTCTTGAAGATGGCCGGGTACAGTTATGAGAAGTTTAAGGTCGGGGCCTTTGAATTCGACTATTAGCCCCAGATGAACAGCCTGTCTCAGAGCTCCAACACGGACCATGGTTCCCAAATTCAGCTATATGTCCATGTCGTGGGTGCAGGTCCATCCCATGATGATGGAGACATCACCCATGTCGTAGGATGCAGCTCCACGACTGGACGGGTCCGCTTCGACACTTGGGCTTACTATTTGGGTCATCTTGGTGTATTTTCTCCTTTTATTTGAGTCATTTTGATGTAATTTTCCCTTCGTTTTGAGTCGAGTCCCTAGGTTATTCTGTCATTTACCTAAGTATGTGTTCATCATGATAGGTTAGAGTGGCTTATGGGCCCAATTAGGTGGGCCTAGCCCAGGGGCGCCCTCCCCCTTCCCCACCTCTTTTGGTTATTTGTTAGTAGCACTTATGTCAGGGACTTTTTGTAAATGTTGGGATCCCTATAAATAGGACCCCAACCCCACTTGGAGAAGCTAATGAATTATTGAGTGAAAGTATCCACAAGAATTGTGCCTCCTTCTCTCTCTAGCTCTATCTCTATCGCTACCTCTCTCTCTCTAAAGGGGGCGAACCCCATTCTCTCTCCTCCCCACCCCCAATTTCAAAATTCTCTCTCTCCCCTCCCCATTCACCTTTCATTAAGGCCCCTCCCCCTTCCCCATACACTCATTCAATTCCCCTCCATCCCCTAGGTGGAATTTCGCTCTCCTAGGCACCTCTCCATTCTCCCAAGCAACCTTTCCCCTTCCCCATACAACCTTTCATTTTCCCAAGGGAGAATCCCTTCTCCCAAGCACCCCTTCCCCTCCCCAAGGCAACCCTTCCCATTCCCTAGGCCCCCCATTAACCCCTTCATTAACCCACCCCTCAAATCCAAAGGAAACCCTCCCCATTCCCCAAGCCCATTTGCGCCCCCACCTCCCCATCCACTCCCCTCACCAGATCCGCCCCCTCTCTCCCACCTTGCTACCACCCACCACCACCATCGACCCTCCCCTCCCCAAGCTCCAGCCCTCCGTCAGCAGCCTCACCCCCTCCCAAAACCATTAGACCCTCCACCCAAAACCTTCTCCACTCACCCCACCCTATACCTTCTAGATAGGAACTGCAGATCCACAATTCTGCCTGCCTGTTGCAGCGCCGACCACGCTCACATCTCGGCGTCCCTGGGAGTGTACCATACATCGCCGGAAAGGTCTTCCAGACAGCTTCGCAGGCAAGGTGGTCCCACTTCATTCCGAATTCAGGGCTGACTGGGAGAAGCTTTCTCCCCAGACTGCGCAGACCAGGTTTAAACTGCAACCAGTAGCAACTTTCAGAAGCTCCTGCGGCCACACCTTGGCTCACCACTTGTCCGGAACGATCCTCCACCGGTCCCCTATCCAACCCAGCCAGCGGGGCGTCATTTGGAGTTCGGAACTATTTGTACCAATTTTTCTACCACCGGGACGCCGTCCAGGTCAATCAGGGTCTGCCCCGATACCTTCCCACTTCTCAGGCTGCTACCCTTGACCCTGACCTCCGTCGGCGCCGTTCTTTCTTTCTGATCGAAGAGGACGCGTCCACGCTCACAACCGTTCTGGTCCTGCCCAAATTGGATCACGGGAGCGATCGTGATGCCATCGCCAACCTACTGTCACAACCAAAACTCAGTCCGAAGCAGAGCAAAGCAGCGCCAGTCCAGCAACTTTCCCGGCCAGCGACTGCGACATCTGGTGCGAGAAAAATTCAGGCTTCATCCTGGGTCAGTCCCCGACATTTTGGCGCTGGTCTCGCCACTTTCAACTCCGGGAGCGATCGCAACAGCGCCAACATCGAGTACCTATCAGCAGGAAAATTTGGCGGGCAGAACCCCGAAGAGGCGTATCGGCTCCAGTTCTAACCCTCTTTCCTTCCCGCCTGACCGGCTTACCGCCCCTCCCTGTGTGGAGGTAGTGTTTGTGTGTAAGCCCATTTCCCCACCCCGAGATCCACCCTCCTACGTGAGGTGTAGTGCATGTATTATTTAGCAGGACTCAAGCTACATCGACGCAGTGTGCGGGGAACCCACACTTCCCCGCTCGCCCATCGTCTCCGAACGGGGTTGGTTTCTTCAAACCAACCAGGTAAGCTCTAGCCCTTGCTCCCATTATCTGTACTTGTTCCTTTAATATTCGCAAAATTGCTCCGTTGGAAGCGAGAGAGAGCGCCCGACCCCGGAGTGCTCCACTTCCGTGTGGTCACCGTGGTTTGTGAGAGAGAGTAACCCAATGCCCCACTTGGCACCCGGCCAGCCCCTTAGTTGTGGGCATCGTACCCTCGGGAAGGCAACCTTAGCCCTGCTAGCCCTCGACCAGCCAGGGTCTTGATCCACCACCTCCACTCGGCATTACCGAGTCACCTCAGGTTCGTGTGTGCAACGGCGATTCGGTGATTTACGCAACCTCGTGCTCAAAATTGATTGTGTTTGCGTAGTAGGTCCGAGGGCCCTCATCTCTTTGCTGCATTCCCCTAGTGGTGTCACATCAAGTGGTATCAGAGCAAGTTTTAGACTTGTCTCTACGAGTCTAGTCCTAGGGCATTGGCATTTGGGTCTCCCTTGCATCTCGTTTTCCAACGCCCCTTGCATGACCACCCTAGGGAAACGCCCCAAGTACCCATGGACAGATTTGACGCTGTCATCAACAAATTTCATAACTATCTAGATACCCTCACCACCCGACTTGATCGGATTGAAGTAAAAAGGAACCACGGCCCTAGAGCTTGGTCACCTCAGGATGAATTTGGATGGGAAGCCAATGAACCCCCACTTAGGAGCTATGGCCTTAGAGTCTTGCCTCCATGGGATGAGTTTGATAGGAAAGGGTTAGACTATGATCCTTATTATTACTATGAGAGGTCCCAACACTATGGGCGTGAGGAGAGACGTCCCCGGGATAACCTGGACAACCAATCCTCAAGAATGATGCGATTCTCTAGGTCTCCTAGGTTCACTCCACGACCGGATGATGCCAATAACATGGGACCCCGTCCCAACCTAGACCCTCTCCTGAAGACACCCATGCCATGTCCAAATGGAAGTACCCCATTTCGGCCCACAAATCCTCCTCCCACCCCTCATCCAACAAGGGTCATCCCTCGTCAACCCATACCCCGGCGAGAAGGGAGTTCCAATGGGCCAAGTGTGGGTGAGACCACTCAGGGAAATAGACAACAATGCTCTAAGTGTAGAGGCTTTGGACACTTCATCCATCAATGCCCTTCACGAGAGATGTCCAACACACTAACTGAAGAAATAGTTACCCCTATCCAAAGGGAACTTGAGGAGGTGACCAAAGTCCATGAGGCTCCCCTCGATTGGGAAGAAGAATATGAAGCCCAATGCCAAGAATTGGGTCAAGAGAACTCATCCCTACCCGAAGAAAACCCATTGAGCCTAAATGGGTGCACCCTCCCCCGTGAGTTACAAGATGCCCAACCTAGGCCTCCACTACTACCCCTCCCCATCCTATCCCAAGTCCCCCATTACCCACCACCCCAAGAGCGCCATATGCCAGTCATCGTCACCCCACCTACAAAGGACCTACTCACCTCCTTGGTAGAGGAAACTATGATCCCCACACCTGACCCCCTAGTAGGGAACACCCCAGAACCACTCCCCACTTTGGAGGAAAATCATGGCCAAAATGAGGAAGAAATTTCACCTTTCATGCCACCCCCGCCAATTGGGAGTGAACTTATCATAAGTGGGCCCTTGGTTAGATGGCTAGTGGAAAACCGGGCTTACCCTATCCTGCCCCATGCCTACCTTTCCGTGGAGCAACACCTCCCCATAGTACCCTTATCCACCTATCACACCACAATCCAATCATCTTATCAAGTGGAAACATTAGGGGATCTTCTTAAGGGTATAGCTTGGCAAATGGAGTTAACTGGCATATTGACCACAGTGGCCGATCGACCTAGGAGCCTTGACCTCCTACACCTATGTGTCGGGTCTATCTCCTCAATTTACACTGTGGGTTGCTACACTAGCGACCTTCTTTTATTCCTCCCTACACCCGATGAGTCCGATGCTATCCATGAATTAGAGTTGCTTATTTCGGGTAGAATGCCAAGCCCTCCATTCATGGCCAACCATCCCGCAAAAGACTTCGGTTCAATTACTTCATTAGAGGAGGAGGACTCACCATCATTTGAGGACTTTGAGGACATAGAATATCACTTCCTTGGCAACCCATTCCATGACCCCTTTGATCCCTCCCAATGGAAGCCAATGAACCCATGGGACCTAGTCGCCTTACCCACCACCCACCTTTTCCTACCCTCACCCACCATGTTGAACCTAACCCACCCATTCCAAAACTTAGCCCACACTATGAGAGCCATGACCAAGGGTGACATCCACCTAGGAAATGAGGAATTGACCCATCCCAAGATGTCCACTTTCTGGGACCCCTTCGACCCCCATCAGTGGAAAACCCCACTCATCTTGATAGGAATGCATGTGTCACAACATTTTGCTTCATCTGGTAGGGCTAGTAAGTCAAGTCGTCTCATTTGTGTCATATACACACTAGGTCCAGTGCACGACATGTTTACATTTGGATATGCAGGTCCTCCCCCATTCATCATCCATCTTATGCATGATAGGAGTATACATGGAAGTCCAGGTCCTCCAGCATTCACTTCACCCATACCTGATAGAGCCATTTATGGATGCCCCGGTCCTCCTAAGTCCGTCAAAACCAATGTAACACTTGATAAGGCTGAATTTGGTTGTCCAGGCCCTCCCTTCATCTCTAGAGGATCATCATTCATGACACTGCATAGTACCCGTCGCGAGCACATCAACAAGAGCAATGAGGGATATAGAAAATTAGCCGATTCCCACCGTCGCCACCAAGAATTCCATACAGGTGATTTTGTGATGGTGAGGACCGAGAGACTATTCCCTGGAAATGTCTCCAAACTGAGGTCACGTGGATCAGGTCCCTTCCAGATTCTGAGGTGGATCGACACCAATGCTTATGTGTTGAACCTCCCTGAGGAATACGGAGTAATCCCTACATTCAATGTGGCTGACCTGGTGCCCTACAGGGGACCCACGGTGACACCTAGTGAGGACATCAAGCCTGTTCCACCCCTTGTGAGAGTCCCTACCCGTGAGAGAGCTCCACCAGACCAGAGAGGCCAGCGTGAGCAAGTGTAGCGGATATTGGATGAACAGGTCACTGTCACCAGGAGCAGAGCATATGAGCGATACTTGGTCAGGTGGAAGGGCCGGCCTCCTTGGTCAGGCAAAGTCCCCGCAAGGAAAACCTTGGTCGTAAGCATGCATGAATAAGGGCAAAAAGAGCATCAAAATTTCCCTAAGCCGAAGACCGAATCCCAACAGGCATTAGGGCACGGGAGGAGCGTGCCCCATTCTTGAAAACCTTTTGTGAGCTTCCTTAATCATTCTTCTTTTCTCCCTCCATGGTGGGTTATGAACTCGAAGAATGGCAAAGACCGACTAAGAAGGATGGGCTGCAAGAGAATATGAGTAAACGCCTAAGTACAAGTCACGTTGACTCTTTTGTTAAGTCTCTTGAGAAAGTCTAATGAATTTTTGATTATGATGGTTAAGGTTTCAAAGCCCTATACTATGCTTACCTCCAAAACAAAAACTTTTCAAATCAAAATTCACGCCTCTTAGAATAGGCATTCTTTTCAAAATTAACAACCCTATCGAAGGCGCCACTTTCAAAATGAAAATACAAATATATATATATATATATAATAACAAAAAAATTGTGGAATTTCAAGCCCTTTGTTTCTCATATGCTTGGTTGCATCTTTTATTTTCAGTTAGCATTTGCCTGCTTGCATGGCGCATTTTATATCTATCATTTGCCTTCATTGATTAAAGGCTTGGCCCCTTGACCCGTTATCAAGGTCACAGTTAAGACATCCCTTGCTCATTGAGCAAGGGGCCAAGTCGAACAGATGGATTAACCTGTTTGTTCAAGTGTGAACTACAAGCGCAGGGCAAAAGTAAAAGGTGAGAAGGAAAAGAAGACACAAGTACACAACTACACAAGTGCTCAGGTAACAAAAATTTCAAATTTCATATATATATACATCATGAATGTCTAAGTACAATGTGAGGGTGGAGGAGTACAAGTACAGTCTCTCAGCTCTCGCCTCCACCCTCCTCTCTCCTACTCTCTGCCTCACTCTTGTCCTCCCGACGAGGCTCTCGTGGAGGGGGCATGGACCCCCAGGAAGTAGCTGGAGCTCGAGCCGGCTCCTCTGCCTCGCTCTCGAAGAGAGGAACCCGCCACAAAAGTAGAGCTGGTATAGGTGTACCCTGCAGCTTGCGCCCGCTCCCGGCCTTGCTGTAGCTACTCCTCGGTCACTCGTAGCCACTCCTGTATAACGGCTAGCTGGGCCCTCAAGGCTGTAAGATCCCGATCGCAAGCCGACCGCTCCTCTCGATCCCGGGCACGCTCCGCCTGGTGCTGCTCACGGTCCCGGGCACGCTCTGCCTGGTACTGCTCGTGGTCCCGGATGCGCTCCGCCTGGTGCTCCTCGCGCTCCCGAGCACGCTCTCTCCGCTCCATCTCGAGGGTGACTCGCAGCTCCGCCACGTCCTGAGGCAACTCCTCTCGCCACCTCAAGGCCCGCTCCAGCTCCACGACCCGCTGCTCGAGGATCGCCAACTCTGTCCCGGCCAAGGTAGTCTGGGTAAGCGATGCCTGTAGCTCCGAGGTCTGCAAACACGTAAATAAATCATCAGTTCTACAATTCAATAATTCATGGAAATAGGCAATATATAACTGAAAACAAATAACTCACCCGAGAGCCCATCGCCTGCTGTCCCTCCGCGATGCAAGTAAGAGTATCCTGGAGCTCCTCAGTCTGTAAACAACAATTTTCATGAGCATGTCATATAAACAATTGAATGAAATTGAGTTTGAGTTTAAAGGCGTACCCGTGTGGCGAGGGCGCGCTCTGCCACCTCGGCCCGTGTCACTGCTCCTACTAGCTACTCTGCTAGTGCAGTCGCCTCTGCACTAGGCCCTCTCGAGCTAGAGGCCTGATGGGAATCGACGCCGAACTAGTACTTCTCATATTGCATTTATATCCTTTAGTTTATTTTTTTTATCCATGGGAAAGTATACGCACAATTGTACGGCTTTATCGGCCAATGCGTCACTCCCGTAGATTATGTGGGTTTCTATGTAATTTGCCCATGGGACCAGCAAGGGGGCCCTCAGCCCTTTCCCATTGGTCCACCTAGACCATGTGGGGCTGGTCAACCAGCCTAGGTGGCCTTCTAGATGAGTGGACTAGTCATATGCCACATGGGTAGACAAAGGGTTAAGAATGTCAACATTCTACACCCATCCCACCTACCCCCATTCAACCTTCCATTCAAAACCTACCCATAGTCAATAGGCCGCCCCCCCCCCCCTTCATTTTTTAATGTTTTTTTTTGTGTTTGTGGCATGCAATCCCAGCCCTTCAATCCCCATCCCTAGATCTAAGGGTGGACAATTGATTTGGTTGGAATCATATAAAAGATTGTATTTTTATGTGAAAATCAATGAAAATCAGAATTTTGTTGAATGAGCAAGAGCTAGCTGCGCCCCCAGCCCTCTCTCCTCTGGTTCTCCCCTTCCCAAGCCTCCATTCTAGAGTGGTATCTCCTTTCCCCACCCTCCGGTGATCATCGGTGCCGCCGCCGTCGCCGTTCGTGCCGCCATCGAGCCGCCGCTGCAGTTCAGTCCGCGCAGTACCACAGCAACTTCCACAAAATTCCACCTCAGCCATGAGCTCAGATCGAGCTGGCAATTTTACTGGGTGTTCCAGAGGTGTCAAGAACATTCCCTAAATTTTGGTTTGTCATTCAGATCCCGTTTAGTATTTTTAGATTTTCTTCCACTCTTCCACTTCTGTTCTGTCTGCTGTCTGTTTCCATTTTCACCCGCCCTGAGTTTTAGGTCTTAGGCCAACTTTTTGAGTTTTTTTCATCCCACAAATTTTACTGGCGTTTCCTTCCGTCCACCCCTTCATCCACAATTTTTCTTAATTTTTGGTTCATCCATCTCATATTTTCTAAAAATCGTTCTCAGTCCCATCTATAATTCTGTCCACCATTCCCAGATCCGACCACCAGTCACTTCAAAAATCATATCAAATCACCCCCACCTCCAACTCCAAATCCCAAAATTGTCCCCGTTTCGTGGTTGATTATCTACAACTTTGAAGAAGAGATCAAAGTACGAATCCCACTGTAAGTAGGCGGTCAACGGACTTTTACAGGGATCTGATATGCTGATCTGAGATTTCTGGAGCAGTAGAGCAGAAGATTGAAAAATATCTAAGGCCCTAGTCCGCATAGGTTCAGAGGAATCCACTTGCCCTACGTTTGAGGATTTTGAGTCCTCTTTCTCTTTCCAACGGCACTGGTTTCGTCCCATTCCGGCGACGGGGCTGATCACAACGGCCATTTTCGTCCGAGCGCGCGCTGCAAAACAACAGCAACCAGCCCGTGGGCAGCAATTCCGACGGGTACCGAACGGAGCCGCCCGGCCTCCGATCGCCGTTCCGGCATGCCGCCAGCCCGGGGATCGCTTCTACCAGTGTCCCCACCACAGCGGTGACACCGGGTCCCACACGGCCCCTCCGGACAGCGCGTGGGCCCCACGGTCGTGATTACGCGTGTAGCCGAATCAACACACGAAGCTGCCCGTCATCCCGAATTCGGTCCTCCCGGGCCCATTTGTGTCGCCCTTTACCTCCCTGCGTGGAGTGGGCATATTCCCATTGCTGTAATTATTGTGTGTTAAGTTCCCCGGGAGTACGAGTTTCGGCCGGGTCCGTCATCCCCACGCCGAGCGGGTGGAGGTATCGTTCTCGCTCCCTACACTCGGCATTTGCTTATTTTCATATATACTTATTTATGCCGCTGCTAGAGAGCATGATAGGGTAACTAGCTCGCTTTCTATTTGTATCACCGCTGCTGCGAGAGTGACCATTACCATCCCGTGACCCGATCCGGGCACGAAAGAGAGAGCCGACCACCCTAGCTCTTGCCGGTTTCTCAACCGCGCACGTCCGACGCTTCCCTCGTTAAGGGACGATCGCGAGCTTGTCGTGTCCGTGTCTCGTCCTGCATCAATTTGGTATCAGAACGAGGTTGAGTCTAGGGTGTCAAAAAGAAAAAAAAAGAGTGTCATTTATGCCTAGGCATTATTCATTGTCTACGTCGAGTCTAAGATCATCATATTTTTAAAACAACAAAAAAGAGTCATTTTGGGTCGCATACATCCCTTTACTTGGTATATCAAAAGGTGTTGTCCGAACGTTAGGCTACGCCTATCGGGAAGGCCGCACACTTGCGCGAGTGATCTTCGGATCGGTTAACTCCGCCATGTACCGAGTTTTGGTTATGTCTAGGTGCATTAGTTAGCATCACATTTTGCTTTTAAAACAAAAAAAAATGGCCTTGCATATTCATTCCTAGGGGACCGACCCCCTCTTAGCCACCATGGCCATACCCCGAACCTATAGTCCCGATGAAGTGGGCGCAATGTTCCAAGCCTTGATGGGGCAAGTGCAAAGGTTTAGTACAAGCCTAGATCGGTTTAGTACTAGCCTAGATCGGTGTATCGGGGTAGATTGGTTGTTCCCGGAGCCACCCCAAGGACCCCTTCACCATGAGAAGGACATTCCTTCCTCATCCATGAGAGCTCCAATGACATCACTCTCTATTTCCGAACTTGATTCGGAACCATCTCATTTGGAACCACCCAAGCCCGATCTACCCATATTTCTAACGGGTACACTATACATCGCCGAGCCGCTTTTTAGTTGGCTCAAGGATGGCTTGGTCCCACATCCCTTCCCATCCATGGACCCCATTCTACCTCTTGTGTCGGTCAACTCATTCCATACCACATTTCGATCTCGTCACCATGTTGATACATTGGACGATCTTATCATGGGATTAGATTCACAATGGGAGTTGACGCATCTTTTGGCCCGAGGCTTTGACCAACCCGCTAGTCTTAGCTTCACCCATCCGGCCTTCGGGTCTATTACCTCCGAGTGCACCGTGGGTTGTGTCACCACAGAGGTCCTCTTACTCCTTCCTTTACCGGACGAGCCTGAATTCATACCCTTTTGTCCGAGGGAGGAATCATACTTCTTGCCTACGGTCCCCGTCCCACCCATCACAATTCAAGAAGGTGATTATCCACACCTTCAAAACTTCTACACGTGGGACCGTGACTTGTGGGAACCCACCACAAGGGGTCACACATTCTTTGACCCATTTGACCCCTACTCTAGTGGGCCCCGTGACCCATCACTTCCCTCATACCTTATCGGGGAAGTCCACTTTCATACCCCTTTCCTACGGGCCGGGTCCTCCATACCCACCAAGCCCGTCCACGATACACCTACACCCAGCTCTTCCACACCCGGCTTTCCTAGCCCTCTCAAGTCTCCCAAATCCAAAGGGCCGTCCATGCATGACTGGGTCATACTTGGACATTTAGGTGTACCTCATGCCACCCATCTCCGCTTACATAACATGCATGCATGGCACACATTCGGGTGTCCTGGTCCGCCGTCACCCATGTACGGGTCGGACTAACATTAGGTGTGTCTAGGGTCATAGTTGAGTCAATGTGCTTTTCTTCGTGTGGTTTATTTTGTGTGGTTTGTTTGCATACGTGTGTTAGTGCATGGTGAGTCTGCATGTGTCTTGTGCAAGCTCGTTGTCGTTCTCTTATGAGTAAGAGGTGATTGGACTCACTTGATGAGTATGGGATCGGTTCTACTTCTATACCCGGATCAGTCACCTATAGGGACTCAGCGGTGATTCCTAGTGAGTCTTCGAGCTGCTTCCTTCCTTTTTGAGAGTGCCCCTTCGGAGTGACCACCTTTAGCCCATAGCAGTTCGTATATCGAGTATATATGGAATAAGTAGGTGCCGATCATTTGGAGTGGAGCATACCCGCGTTACTTGGCACAGTCACAGATCCGCCGGAGTACTCGAGCATTCCTACCCCTACTCGACGGGGTCGAGTTCCTCCCACCCGGGGAGAGTTGATGGGAATCGACGCCGAACTAGTACTTCTCATATTGCATTTATATCCTTTAGTTTATTTTTTTTATCCATGGGAAAGTATACGCACAATTGTACGGCTTTATCGGCCAATGCGTCACTCCCGTAGATTATGTGGGTTTCTATGTAATTTGCCCATGGGACCAGCAAGGGGGCCCTCAACCCTTTCCCATTGGTCCACCTAGACCATGTGGGGCTGGTCAACCAGCCTAGGTGGCCTTCTAGATGAGTGGACTAGTCATATGCCACATGGGTAGACAAAGGGTTAAGAATGTCAACATTCTACACCCATCCCACCTACCCCCATTCAACCTTCCATTCAAAACCTACCCATAGTCAATAGGCCGCCCCCCCTTCATTTTTTAATGTTTTTTTTTGTGTTTGTGGCATGCAATCCCAGCCCTTCAATCCCCATCCCTAGATCTAAGGGTGGACAATTGATTTGGTTGGAATCATATAAAAGATTGTATTTTTATGTGAAAATCAATGAAAATCAGAATTTTGTTGAATGAGCAAGAGCTAGCTGCGCCCCCAGCCCTCTCTCCTCTGGTTCTCCCCTTCCCAAGCCTCCATTCTAGAGTGGTATCTCCTTTCCCCACCCTCCGGTGATCATCGGTGCCGCCGTCGCCGCCGTTCGTGCCGCCATCGAGCCGCCGCTGCAGTTCTGTCTGCACAGTATCACAGCAACTTCCACGAAATTCCCACCTCAGCCATGAGCTCAGATCGAGCTGGCAATTTTACTGGGTGTTCCAGAGGTGTCAAGAACATCCCCTAAATTTTTGTTTGTCATTCAGATCCCGTTTAGTATGTTTAGATTTTCGTCCACTCTTCCACTTCTGTTCTGTCTGCTGTCTGTTTCCATTTTCACCCGCCCTGAGTTTTAGGTCTTAGGCCCACTTTTTGAGTTTTTTTCATCCCACAAATTTTACTGGTGTTTCCTTCCATCCACTCCTTCATCCAAAATTTTTCTTAATTTTTTGTTCGTCCATCTCATATTTTCTAAAAATCGTTCTCAGTCCCATCTATAATTCTATCCACCTGTTCCCAGATCCGACCACCAGTCACTTCAAAAATCATATCAAATCACCCCCACCTCCAACTCCAATTCCCAAAATTGTCCCCGTTCCGTGGTTTGATTATCTACAACTTTGAAGAAGAGATACAAGTCCGAATCCCACTGTAAGTAGGCGGTCAACGGCCTTTTATAGGGATCTGATATGCTGATCTGAGATTTCTGGAGCAGTGGAGCAGAAGATTGAAAAATATCTAAGGCCCTGGTCCGCATAGGTTCAGAGGAATCCACTGGCCCTACGTTTGAGGATTTTGAGTCCTCTTTCCAACGGCACTGGTTTCGTCGCATTCCGGCGACGGGGCTGATCACAGCGACCATTTTCGTCCGAGCGCGCGCTGCAAAACAGCAGCAACCAGCCCGTGGGCAGCAATTCCGACGGGTACCGAACGGAGCCGCCCGGCCTCCGATCGCCGTTCCGGCATGCCGCTAGCCCGGGGATCGCTTCTACCAGTGTCCCCGCCACAGAGGTGACATCGGGTCCCACACGGCCCCTCCGGACAGCGTGTGGGCCCCACGGTCGTGATTACGCGTGTAGCCGAATCAACACACGAAGCTGCCCGTCATCCCGAATTCGGTCCTCCCGGGCCCATTTGTGTCACCCTTTACCTCCCTGCGTGGAGTGGGCATATTCCCATTGCTGTAATTATTGTGTGTTAAGTTCCCCGGGAGTACGAGTTTCGGCCGGGTCCGTCATCCCCACGCCGAGCGCGTGGAGGTATCGTTCTCGCTCCCTACACTCGGCATTTGCTTATTTTCATATATACTTGTTTATGCCGCTGCTAGAGAGCATGATAGGGTAACTAGCTCGCTTTCTATTTGTATCACCACTGCTGCGAGAGTGAGCATTACCGTCCCGTGACCTGATCCGGGCACGAAAGAGAGAGCCGACCACCCTAGCTCTTGCCGGTTTCTCAACCGCGCACATCCGACGCTTCCCTCGTTAAGGGACGATCGCGAGCTTGTCGTGTCCGTGTCTCGTCCCGCATCAAGGCCTCTCCCGTCTCTCTCCCTGCTGCTCCCTGCTGGGCACGCTGTATTTATTGAGATTGTCAGTGGCTAATCATCAATAAAAATTTATTTGCATATAGGAATAAATTAAACACTCACCAGGGTCTCAAGGTCTGCCCGGGTAGCAACCAACTGGGCCTCCAAGCTATGGAAGTGGGTCTGCCTGTCCATCGCTGCTATGTCCCGTGCATCCTGCATTCACCACATATTAGTCACATAATAGATATACATAAGCATTTGCATTTAATTTAGAAATAAGTGCATTCATACATACCCCTAGGACCCTCATCTGGGGTCGGCCGGCGTAAACCTCCCAGTAGCGTCGGAGGTACTCAGAGCTGTCCGCTGCCCGGGAAGTGACTCGGGTCCCGCCACGCCGCCAGTCTGCGTACTGGTCGGAGAACCGCACTCTCCAGTTGATCGCCTTCGTGTGACCACGTGTCTTCTTGCCTATCCCACGCGGCTCTCCTACCTCGATCCACTCCTGGTGTAGGTCGAGGGTCCTTATCACCAGCCTAAGCCGTAGCGGCTCAATCTCGCTCAAGCAATGAACCCAAAGCTCATATCCGAAGCAAGGTCGGCCCGCTACGACCCACGGCTGGCCCTCGTCGGTCATCCCCTCGTAGGGTCTCCACCGCACCTGCATCCATAAACATGCACACCATCATCGTCTCATCATAATTAATTAATAAAAAAATGCATAACATTAATCATGCGTACCAGTGAGGCAGGGAAGTCTCGGAACTCTCGTCACATCACTCGTAACTCGTAGGCAAGTGGGGCTCCAATCACCACTGGTAGCCAGCGCCGTGCTAGAGGGAAGGACCCCTCGTCTCCAGGCCGTGGGTTAGCGCGCCCCATCGGCATGTACAAATGGCTCCAAACCTGCATTCATGCACTGTATTATCCAAACATTCATATGCATATGCATTCTAACAAGAAAACAACAAAAAAAATGCATACCTGAAGAAATGGTGAAAAGCCACTGACGGTCGTCTCACGACCTGTCCCCGTGGACAGGTCGGCTATCAAGTGCGCCAGCAACGCTGCTCCCCTAGTGTATCGGCCGACTCCCTTTAAGTCCTCGAGTATCCCTAGGAATCGGCAGTTGATGACATCACCCTTCATGCCGAGCAGCAGCCTCCCAAGCATCAAGAACAAAAACCTCCTCAGATCTCGGTCTACCCTCTCCCTGTCAGCCGGGTCCTGGCAGTAAGCAGCCCTAGCCCCATCTATCAACCTCTGTGAGAACTGCTGTAAGGACTCCCTAGATCTATGCCTAGCATCACCCAAACCCATGGCCATGGTAAGGTCGGTGCGGTAGATGGTCCCACACTCGCTAGGTGTCTCGTAGACGGTCTCTAGCCCTGGCAGTCTCTGGGTAAGCTCGCTATAGTCAGGTAGGGTGATCCCACTCACCGCCTCGCCGTCAACCCTCAACCCGGTAATCCTAGCCACATCCTCTAGGCTGGGGACCATGTGACCCCACGGTATCAGAAATGCCCGGCTCGACCTATCCCACATCTCTCTCAAAACCTGGATCAAGGGTAGGTCGGGTCTCACTGGCTCAATGCTAAGGAAAGCCCCAAACCCCATGGCATCTACCCTGGCTCTCTGGAACTTGGGGAGGCCGTAGTACGCTGCCCGGACCTGGACCCAAGAAATCCGTGTCCTCATCAGCCCCTGCATGCATATAAAAGAATTTTTTTGCTTAAGTTTTCATGTGAAAATTCATTCAAGTTCATTAACTGTGATATTTGCTGTTTGGATGATTAACGACCTGCCTTGGGTCATGGTTTTTATGATTGACGCCCCTGAGGGCGACGTTATTTCCAAATGGGTTTCGGGTGATACTGTGCGTTCATTGAATTAACGACCCAGCCTGGGTCGTTGTTTATCTAGAAGTCGCCCTTGTGGGGGACGTTTTTTTTAAACTAATTTCCTAAATTCCACGAAATTTTGAATTGACGCCCATCCCTGGGTCGTCAGTTGTTTAATTAACGCCCCTATATGGGACGTTGTTCAGAGTGAGCAATTTTTTGCCCAAAAAAGGATTCTGTTTTTTTAATTAACGACCACACCAATGGTCGTTGTTTGTTGAATTGACGCCCCGACGGGGGGCGTTGTTTTCCTGGGGTTTTAAATTAAAACAGCATGCGAAATAAAAATCAACAGGGGCTCATATATTGAAAATAACTAATTAAGATAAAAGAAAGCATGGAAGATAACATCATGAAGCTAAGCATGATAATTTTTAAAATAACGACATGTTGCAGGGCGTGATTTGTGAAAAAAAATATATATTTGAAATTGACGACCCTCAAGGAGTCGTTGTTTTAATTAACGACACCCCTTGGGGCGTCTTTTCTCTGTGTCGTCCGAGAGCTTTGACAGAGGGTGAAAAATGGGAATAAAATTGAATAAAAATAAAAAAAATAGGAAATGGGGTTTGAGGCTTACCTTTCGTCGCTCGGGCACCACTAGCCCTCCCCGGAGTTGAGGACGTGGCTGCCGTGGCCGCCGCGGTTGGCCGGGGTGAGGGGTGACCGCCGCCGTGGGCGGTGGTTCTTCTCCTCCTTCTCGTTCTTCTCCTTTTTCATTTCCTCCTCCTTCCTCTTCTTCTCCTCCGTCTTCATCTTCATCCTCGTCCTCACCTTCATCCTCACCTTCATCTTCATCATCATCTTCTTCATCTTGTGCCCCTTCGTCAACCGCTTCTTCCTCGCCGCCGTGCTCCGCCGCCGGAGCTTCCTCGGCCGCCGCGGGAGGCGCCTCTTCTACGGCGTGCTCGTCCTCGCCCAAGTCCACCACGTCGGGAGCCATAACCCTTTGGCGTTTCTGTCCACCGCCGGCCATGGCTAGAGAATGAGAGGGATAGAGGGTGAGAGTGAGAGAGTTAGAAAGGAAGGGGAGGGCTCGGTTAGGGTTGCAGAAGAGGGAAAGAGGGCGAAGGAAGAAGAAGAAATGGGGGAAAGAAAAATCAAACGGTCGAAATTAATTAACGACCTAAGGAAAGGCGTCTATTTTTGAATTAACGGATACATCTTGGGCGTTATTTCGAGATTTGACGACATGCATGGGGGCATCATTTTATTTTTACATGGGAATCCGTAACCGTCGTCAGGCGCATTTAATGGAATTGATAGATGTGATTGGAGTCATCATTACTGTTTTTTAATTGACGACTTCATTGCAGGCGTTATTTACAAAAGAAGTGGCTTAACTGAAGGCGTTACTTTTAGAATTTAAACGGTTAATTGTTGGAATTTGAATCAAATTAACGCCTTGTCCGGAGACGTGAATCAATTAGCGCCACTTGGAGAAGGCGTCAATCATGGGAATTGACATTTTGATTTTGGAAAATGATTAATGATTGATGACGTGTTGGAAGGCGTTACTTTTGGAATTGACGCCATTCTCTAAGTCGTTATTCAGAACAGAAATGTTGATTATTGGAGGAATTAATCAGAAACATTATAATTTGGCTCTAATGGAAGATTATCATTATTTTATTAATGAAAAGATCACAATACATATAATGAGCCGTTTTGGGCCTTAAATTTCTTAAAGCTATTACATATGCTTTCCACTGATCTTTGTCTTCTTCTAAGTTTTCCACAGGCTGATGACCTTTGCTGATTTTCCATAAGGCTTGAATTGTGGTGGTTTCTTCTCCATCTTCACTGCTGTCGATGTCCCTCGTCTTGATAGGAGGGAGATGAGATAAGTCCTCGAATAGTCGCCGTGGAAGCCCGAGTTGAGGAAGGCACCTATGAGAGTTGTATAGTGCAAATTCTGTAGCACCTATTAGCCGAAGATCCGTCCCGGGAGAGAATCGTGTGCGGAGTTGTTGAACCTTGAGTAGCCCCGGGGTGCATGTGAAGAAATTCTTAGGCATCACCTTGAAGTGCTCCCTCCATTCCACTATTTTCTTGATTTGAGGAATCCGGTTCATCACTTAATTGCTCAATCCCAATGAGCTGGTCATATAGGAAAGAGGGCTTTTAGAGAATATCCTTGATGATTGTTGGGCCTCCTCGCATGGGTCAAATTTAAAATGGAAATCTACCCAACTAGAGAGAACGATCATGCATCCATAAATCGGTCTCCCCATTGCCACCGAGGTGAGGCCACTATATAGATAGGCTAATATCACCGGTCCCGCTCTCTCTCCTTCCCAAAGGCTAGCTATAGCGCTCAATTGGGACTCTTCTAGAAAATCTTCCATAGAGGGGAACAAGATTGCTCTCGCCAAGCATACAACGAAGGCCTTTGCCACCCGTTCTATTTCATCATCCTCTTTAGCTTGGTCGGCCCTTTTATAGACCCATGAGGCAAGCTTTAAGAGGTTAATCCCTTTTGTGGCTTTGATTTGGCTCACTAAGTTGGGACTAGGAATCAAGCTTGATAGTAGTTCATGAGAGGTAATTTGTCTTGGCATGATGGCCATCTTCTCCTCATCCCCTTGTTTCATCTTCTTTAAGCCTAAGATCATTTCTAATTCTTCTAATAAAATTGTGGCTTCAAAGGTAGAGAAAAGAAAGGTATGGGTAGAAGGGTGCCATATCTCCACAAGAGCTCCTATAGCTGCCCAATCTAGGTGAATTTTGTCATAATGTTTAGCATGGGTGATCAAACCTAGGAGGTGCCATCTAGATAGGAAGGCCCTCATGTCTGAGCTAAACTTGGAAAGCAAGAGGGGAAGCCATTTATTCTTTGTGAATCTCCTTGCCCCTGGAATATTTGGATAGTCCTGTAGAAAAGAAAAGAGAAAGCACAGAGGAGAAGAAGGATGAGAGTTGAAGGGAATAATGCAGAATAGGAAAAAAAACAAGCAACTCAAATTTTAGAGTACCTGGTTCATAGCAATTCTATTATTTACATGGCCGTTGATCTCGAAAATCCTGGGAGTGGAAGTCTTGGCCTTCTTCATGGCTCTCTGCATATTGCAAGCATATGTTGCGGTACTGAGCTTCACGAAAAAGAGCGGCATCCTGTAGCACCTGTGAATGAACGAAAAGAAGAAATAGCAGAACAGAAAGGATCTCGTTGAATTGCTCCTCCTTTTATAGAAGTTTGAAGGTTCTGATGGATGTTCAAAGTTGAGGATTTGAGTACGAATAGGATTGTGTTTCAAGCTTTTTGTTTCTGGAACGGAAGCGTGCTAATTCGAAATTACAGTTAATTAATGACAAGGTTCAGGGCGTCATTTATTGAATTAATGACTTGCTTCAGGTCACCTTTTATTTAACGCCTTCCTGAGGGGCATCATTTGCTTTCCAACTCCTAATCGAACCTTTAATGCAATTAACGCCTTTATGCTAGTCGTCTTTTATCATTTGGACGTCGCTTCCTATGGTCGTCAATTTCTGATCTCGCATGTTGGATTGCTTTATAAACATTTTTATGAGCTTAAGTGCTATCTTTTATTATCAGCCTTCATGTTATGCACTTATGATCATATTGAGGATTCTTTCATGAGTTGATCATTTTTTTTATGTGGACTAATGAATTTTTAAGTACAGAAGAGTGCAGGTCTGGAGATGCGTGGTTGACTCATTGGGGGTAACGTCATTACATTTTTTTTGTGTTTATCCTGTAAAGCATTGTTATCTATATAATATTCTACGCTATTATAGCATATCAAGGACCTTGTGGTTCTGATAAACCTGGAATTTGAGTTCCCCTTCATCAAAAATAGTGATAATTCCTGGAGAGTCTTGATCGCACGGATAGGCCGTTAAGTCATTCAAGGTTTGGGACGACGGTTCCACTTTCTGAGTTGATGCGTGGACAAACAGGCTTCGGCTTAGTGTCAGTTTAGAGATCTGGATTCTTGACCAAACCTAGATGGCTTAGCAAGATTATCCTTGATTATTTTCTATTTTTAATTTGTTTTAATATTTTTCCTTTTAACCCAGCATGCATCATGTAGGACTTTGAGCTTAATGATGAAAATATCCATATCACGCCAATAATGAAGGTCGCTCGCTCTTAACTGAGTTGACATGAGATATTCCATTCCAAATCCGGTACTTTACTCTCCTTGAAGCCGCTCAGGTTGGTTCCTTGAAAAGTGTTCATTTGCTGGGTCTTCATCTCAATTCATTTTATTTTCTTATAAATCCACCTTGGCTGTAGCAGGTCCACATTGGCTGGTAACCGCTCTCCAATGGTGTCTCTCTTTCGTGCCCTCGTGCACATTTTTAGTTCCCTTTTCTAGCTGATTGATGCTTTTCTTATAATCATCCAGAGTTGTTTCGTTCAGAATCTTGGAAAGATTTCCAATGCTTAGTGTCAAAGGTGTGTCACATCACACCTTGGCATCTACTTATCAGTTCATTCCACTTCATTCTGCTTGTTGCGCTTTCACTTCATTCCGTCTCACTCCCTTGCAAAGCAGACGCCAAGGTGGGGCAGCTGTAGACACGCCAAAACTGACGCTATGTCGAGTAAAATCTCATGTCACCATGTGACGCCCCAAAGTGAACCTCAATATTGATTTAATATGAAGTTTTTCTATTTTTATGTGTTTTCTGTGATTTTCTTAGGTTTTTTTTAGAATTAACGACTTGACGTAGGGCGTCTTTTTAATAACGACTTATCCTTGGGTGCCGCTTAATGAAAGGACGACCGTTGGAAGAGGCGTCAATTTTTGGAATATTACGAATTCTAAACAAATTGGAAAATCAAGAATTGACGTCCCCAAGAGGGTCGTTTATCAATTAACGCCCATTGGTACAGGCGTCATTTCATCATTTTTAAATAAGGAAAGGATTTTGTTGCTAAAATTAAACCTGTGAATTGACGCCTTTGTTTTGGTCGTCATTTTAATTAACGCCTTGAGGCAGGTCGTCAATTTCAATTGACGCCCTTCTGAGAGTCGTCTTTTACCCTTCCGTGTCCTGCTCGAATGAACCTTTCCTGGAGAGATCCCTGCTCTGTTTCAATCACCTTGTTGGATTAGGGAAGTAGAGGCCTTGCCATAGATGACTGTTGCCCGTTCTAATCCCACCAAATCTATGGTTTGCACCCTGTAAATATAGCCCTGGGTTCTGCTAGCGCGAGGTTAACGAGAACAACAGTTTAAAAAAAAGAGAAGAGAGCAGCAGGTTAGCAGCAGGTTAGAAGAGAGAATAGTGTGCTGCTATCGTGAGTTCAGAAGAAAGGACTTGCTCCTTCCTTCTTCCTATTGCACCAGCCGGAAGCCACCTTCTTGGGTTCTCTCCCTTTACTATCGTCAGGAACAACAGGGAGTTGTTTCATTAGTTGGTACTCATCCCATCATTGTTCATCATATAGTGATCCTTGCATTAGTCTTTGCATCATATCTCCTCTTTGCATCATATCTCCTCTCCCTAATTCTCTTAGGGGTTTTAAAAAAAGACCAAAAGGTGTGTTCTTCATGTTCATATTTCATTACCTTATTCTAATTATGGATTGATACTACTCTTGGCTAATCCCCTTCTACTTTGGTTATTTGTGTTTTGTTTAAGGGTAATCAAGAAAAAGAGACCCCCTTCATCGGCCGGCCGGTAGAAGGAGGACGAAAAAAACCACAATCCATCCCGCATCACTTTTCTTACCAGGTATTCGTGATCATTCTCCCTCCCTTTTGATGTAACCCCTCTGGCGATCACACTTCATTAGCAACCTCTTGCTCCTTTTCATTTAGCAATTAATTTCTTTTAATATATTTTTTTTTTGATGTCGGTGTGACACGGTTCACACCTGGCGGAAAGAATAAGGGATACCCTCTCAAAGTCAGAGCAGGTAAAGATGATCGTGTCTAATGCCACCCCGCAATTTAGACACGTATTGGATATGAACAAGCTCATCACAATGGAAGATCTGTATGAGGGGGCTAGGTATGTCCAAACCCAGTTAAAAGACTCCCCTCTCATGCGCATGTTCGAGCCCCCAAAGCCCAGGGTGTTTAAGAAGACAAGCACTAGTGTCCAAGGTGGAGTGATAGAAGGGGTCGTAACAAATGAGTAAGTGAGTGCAGTTGGCAGCACCAACTAGCCAGCCAACCGAAGACCTCCACAAATGTCACGACTCCCTCTTCAGTAAGGTATACAACCCTATCATCCTCCACCCCAAAATAACCTTCTCCAGAACAACATGCCTCAACCACTCCATCCACAGCAACAACAACAACCCCCACCTTAGTACAATCAGTTTCCACCCCCTGGAAACTATGGCCCCCAACAATAGAGAAGGCCGATTAGCCCTAAGAGAGCTCATTACCCACCATTGCCAGAAACACTGCCAGACATCTTCAACGTTCTCATGGCCGCCAACGCACTTACTCTGCCCAGGGAGAGGTTCGCATGGCCCCCGAATGTTGACACCTCCAGGTACTGTGTTTTTCATAGGCAGCCGAGCCATACAGTGGAAAATTGCTTTCATTTCAAGGACTACATTTATGATCTGAATGATGAACATGGAATCGACAGGGATGAAATAAGGTGACAGATCGCCATGTTGAAGGCTCGGAGACCACCCCCCAGACGATAACCACAACAACAACAACCCCAGCAACAGCAGCAACCTCAACAGGCTCCATAGCAGCAACCGAATATGGGCATCATTCAAAACCCATTACCGGAGCACCAACAGCACAATCAACAGGTCAACCCCATCTCCTCTTTCCCAGAAATTGGGAGAGGGCAAGGTTGGCACATGGAAAGCACCTCTGTCCTCGCCGCTAATCACACCTCTAGCCAACCCTCTCGCCTTCTCCGGGCCATACCTTATCCACCCCGGCCTACATCGTAATCCGTGAATGGACCTTCTCCATTCCGACAGCCATCACATCCTCTCATCCGAGCGCCAACCGCTGATTCCCCACCAATCCATCAACAAGGAGCATCTACACCTTCACCCATGCCCTCCAAACCTCTCATCATCCACCACCTATCCGGGTCCCCGCCTACCTCTACTATACCTTCATCGTTGCCCACAAAACCCGTCATCGTCCACCGCCCATCCAGGACCCCATCCACTCCCACCTTGCCTCCACCTAACAAACCCCGCATCAGAACCCCTACGCCTATCATCACCCATGCTCTACCAACTATTTCCCCACCACTACCCTTCAAACCCCTACTAAAACCCATACCTAACCCCATAGAGGTGCAGCCAAAATCGTAAGCTATGGTGCTCCTGAGTGGAAGGATCTTCCACGAGGTATTCCCTTAGAATAGTCAGGCCCCTGAGCAATCCCAGCTAGAGAAAGGCACTTAAGAGCAATTAGAAGAATCCACTCTTGGGACACAATATGATTTGTTGAAACATTTGGACAAGACCCCCGCCCGGATCTCTATCCTGGAATTGATCAAGAGGTCGAAAAGCCACCAGGATGCTTTGATGGAATATCTTCAGAAGGTTATGGTAAATGAGGATCTCCCTGTGGGGAAGATATCGGCGGTGCTAATGCCGACGAGCGAACAACCAGCTATCACGTTTCACGACCATGAGCTCGCCCCCAAGGGGGCTCAAAAATATGCATTGTGTATTGCGGTAAAAATCAATGGGGTGTCTGTGGACCCGTGTTTGGTGGACACATGTGCGTCTATAAATGTGATCTCTATGACCACCCTCCAATCATGTGAGGTTGACATGGAACATATAAGGCCTTCATCAATTACAGTCACGGCCTACGACAACAGCAAAAGGCCACCAAAAGGGATGATTACCTTGAATGTAGAGTTAGGCCATGCATCAGTCTCCACGTAGTTCCCTATCCTTGATATGGATCCCACATTTAAGGCTATACTAGGTCACCCCTACATTGAAGTCATGAATGCTATGCCATTCACTAATCACCAGTGCTTAAAGTTTCCATACAAGGGATGGATTATCAAGGTAATTAGTATGCCCATCTTTTCTACGGTGGATGCTATTACCACCTCTCTGCCCTCTGTTTGGCCAACCCACCGAACAATTCTTTCATTGCTAGATGTGTGTGACCCTCGCCACGCCCCCTTAACATAAAAGCTGCTTCCAGCACCAAAGCCATGTCACCCTTCCTGTTCTAAGGGATGGCAGATCATGAGCAATATCGGCTACCAACAGGGCAAAGGCTTGGGGGCACAATCATAGGGCAGACTGAATCTGCCAAAGAAAGCAAGGTTAACCTCTGGGGCTGGTCTGGGCTTTGAAGGGGCGTTCGATGCACATAGAAAACCTATCACATGGACCTTGTACTCTCATTTCAAGAAGGGGCCTGTTGTGCAGCCGGGGGATCACCCACAAGAATCACAGGGGGAACTGCAGATTGCTTACTTAGCTGGAAGTTGTTCGAGGTCTCTCAAGAAAGGGAAGTTTGATGACACGGACTGTGAATGGAACAAATGGCTCGATATACATGATATTTCCATCGCACTGCAGCAGATGTTCTCACCTTCGCACTTAGAGGAGCCACTTTGGATCTCCGAGATGCCCAAGGATGTTGTCTTTATTGCCAGAATTCCAACTCCTCCTCACCAAGATGACGTTCTCAATGACAGATCACTTTCCGTCATTATTTTCGACCACTCTCCTCAGCCTTTGCTGCTGACCTCTTCCTCGGCCATACGTTTGTCTGATGATCTTCCCAGGTCTCCTTCTGTATTTACATTCCTACGCGGGTTTCTCAACCCGCGTCAGGCTTTTAATCATGATTTACTCTACGAGCCTCCTAACCCTTTAGCTATAATTCCCTTTTGTCATTCCCCAATTTCCTTTATGTGTTGTGTTATCGAAAATGTAAATGAAAAAAAATGCCAATTTCCAAACTCCTCAACAATGCATTTTCATCAAGGAGACATCTTACATCTCTCACGAGTGTGCCCCGACTTACGGGCCACTCATCCAAGGTCCCTTGAGCGACCTCTTTTATCCCTCCCCTGAGGGGTCTCTCCATGTACATTCTTCAAGGCCTCCGTCTTCTCCTCCTTCTTCTTCTTCTTCTTCTTCTTCTTCTGTAGTACAGGTCGGTCAAGTTAGGAATAATGAGTCAAGGGTAGTGTCCCAGAGAAAATCCAAGGGTTGGCAAATCCCACGTCGATTCCTTCTAGATATAGCCAACAAGTTTCAGGCATGCCTAGCTATTCCTCAGCTGCTAGAAAATCCCATCCAACTGTCGGAAATAAAATGTGAGGAGGATTGCACAATTGATGAAGGGTATGGAGTATATGAGATTACGGACGAGGAGTACCCTATTGAAGAAGGGGACAAAGAATATGAGGATGCGGCTGGCGCATATGCCAGTGGAATGAGGAGATTTGATGAACCGTCAGCCGCCGTAGAAGAATCCACCAAAGAAATCAACTTGGGAACCGAGGAAGACTCTAGGATCATCCTGATAAGTGATAATTTACTATCATCTAAAGAAGAGACATTGATTAAGGTTCTCAAGGAATACAGGGACACATTCGCATGGAGCTATGAGGATATGTCAGGATTGGATCTCACCCTGGTCGAACACTGTTTAACTTTCAAACTAGGGTCCGTCTCGGTAAAACAAAGGTTAAGGCATTTCCACCCTCAAATGGCTTTGAAAATAAAGGAAGAGGTGGACAAGCTCCATAAAGCCAGGTTCATTAGAGTTATCCTTTATCCCCAATGGGTGGCAAACATCATCCCAGTCATGAAGAACGATGGAAGGGTGAGAATCTGCATTGACTTTCAGGACCTTAACCGTGCGTGTCTAAAAGATGATTTCCCCTTGCCTCATATCGATGTTTTGGTTGATAACACGACAGCTTATGAAACTCTCTCGTTCATGGATGCATTTTCAGGATATAATCAAATTCGTCTGGAGAAAGAGGATCAGGAGAAGACGTCATTCACGACACCTTGGGGAACATATTGATATGTGGTCATGCCATTTAGATTAAAAAATGATAGAGCTACTTACCAAAGAGCTATGATGGCAATATTTCAAGACATGATCCACATAGATTTGGAAGTGTACGTGGATAACTTGTTGGTGAAATCAAGGACTAGGGCAGAACATCCAAAAGTTTTGGCTAAGGTGTTGCAAAGATCAAGGGAGTTCCAATTGAAGATGAATACGAAGAAGTGTGTATTTGGTGTTTCAGTAGGTAAGCTGCTAGGCTTCATTGTGAGTAAAAGAGGCATTGAGATAGATCCCAACAAAGCTCAGGCAATCAGGGATATGCCACCTCCGAAGAATCTGAGAGAAGTTCAAGGATTAATCGGGAGGTTGCAATTCATTCGTCGGTTTGTGTCCCAGCACTCGCCAAGGTGCAAACCTTTCTACGAGTTGACCAAGTCAGGAGTAGAATTCTTTTGGCATTCTAAATGCCAAAAAGCTTTCGAAGGGTTAAAGGAATATCTAGCCAATCCACCCATTATCATTCCACCTACGCCAGGCAAACCTTTGATCCTTTATATTTCAGTCTTGCATGACTCCGTGGGTGTGGTGCTCGCACAAACAGATGAAGAGGGCAAGGAAAGGGTAACCTATTACTTGTCTAAACTCCTCAACCCCTGTGAGCAGAAGTATACAGCCATGGAGAAAACCTATGCTGCCCTCGTTTGGTGGTACATAAATTGAAACACTACTTCTTGCTCACGAAGTCCATCTGATCGCCCGAATGAATCCTATCAAGTTTCTTTTAGAATAATCTCTCCTTACTGATAGGCTAGCACGCTGGCAAAGCTTTCTCTCTTAGTTCAACATCACCTACATCCAGCAAAAGACGATTAAAGGCTATGCCATAGCCGAGCATCTAGCTCACCATCCCCTCCCCAAATTTGATCTTGTCCAATCAGAGTTTCCAGATGAGGAACTAATGTCCATCAATCAATCAGATGATCGCATGCGGACATTACATTTTAATGGAGCTCTAAATTCCCAAGGGAGAGGAATTGGCACTGCCCTCCTATCGCCTGAAGGTATCGCTATCCCACTAGCATATCATCTCGCATTCCCAGTCACTTAGCCGAATATGAGGCTCTTCTAGCTGAGTTGGAACTTGCCAATTCTTTCCATATCACTGAACTACGAGTTGTAGGTGATAGTCAACTCATTCTTCGCCAAGTGCTCACCAAATGTCGCACCCGCGATCCCAAGCTCAAGCCTTACCAAGAACTTACCGCTGATTTTGCCAAACTGTTCACCAAACTAATCTTTTTCCATGTCCCTTGCAACCAGAATATTCTGGCCAACGCCCTCACCTCATTGGCATCATCTTTAAGGTTCCCACTGGGTAGATGGTTTGAGTCCATCTCCATCTACAAGCGTCATGCCCCTGCTATCCACAATGCTTCCTATGTGGGGATTAAGGAAAGATTGTTAAGGAAGGCCCAAGAAGGAGAAATCATCGAGAAAAGGGAAATCATGTCGGTGGAATTGGAAGAAGAAATGGCCGACGAGGAGAAGCCATGGTTTCACGAAATTGCCAAATATTATAAAGATCAGTCCTATCCTGAAGAAGCCCCATCATAAGACAGGAAAGCCATAAGAAGAGTGGCCCAAAAATATGTGTTGATTGGAGGAGTTCTATACAAAAGAAGTCTTACTGGTGTTCTTCTAAGATGTATTGATGATGATGAGTTCTGGAAATGTGTTGAGGAAGCACACTCTGGTGTGTGCGGTGGCCATGTGAATAGCCAAATGCTCGCTGAGAAGATTCTTCGGCAAGGCTTTTACTGGTCCACCATAGAAGAGGATTGTGCAGTCTATGTCTGTAGGTGTGTCATGTGTCAACTTCACGCCGACAAGATTCACTCCTCATCTTCCTCATTTCATCAAATATCCTCCCCATGGCCCTTCTCCATGCGGGCTTTTGACATCATTGGTCCTCTCGGTGATCCCAACTCCCTCACTAAGTAAAAATCTTTCATCCTCACTGCAACGGAGTACTTCACCAAATGGGCCGAAGCTGAAGCTTATGCGGAAGTCAAGGCGTCCAAAGTCTGCAAATTCATCATGAAGAACATCATCACCAGGTTCAGCATCTCAAGCACTATCATCACCGATAATGGGCCACAATTCATTTCGCAGGACCTTTAGGACTTCTGCAACAGGTATAAAATTGTATTGCATCATTCATCACCATATTATCCACAAGGTAATGGCCAAGCAAAGGCCACTAATAAAACATTGATTAAAATCATAAATAAAACATGTGAGTCTAACAAGTTCTCAGATTGGCCGGAAAAGTATATTGAAGCTCTATGGGCCTATCGCACTCCAATCCGTACTCCCACTGGACAAACTCATTCGCCCTTACGTATGGGATGGAGGTGGTAGTCCCATATGACATCTTAGTTCCTTCTCTCAGGGTACAGTTGGATAAAGAGCTTCCCCTTGAAGAACGTAATGACTCACTCCTTGCCCAATTGTAACTCTTAGACGAGAAGCGGCTGGCCACTGCCGAACATGCCCGCATATACCAAAACAGACACACACAATTTTATCAAAAGAAGGTCATCGAGAGAAAATTTCAAGTCGGTGATATGATCGTTAAAAGACTTCTCGTGAAACTTGGTGAGCCACGTTCTAAACTCCAACCCAAATGAGAGGGTCCATATGTAATTCTAGCTATGTATCTTGGCAATGCTTATAGGCTAGTTAATGCTGAGGGGGTCGAGTTATCCCACCCTTGGAATGGACTTTATCTTAAAAAGTACCACCCTTAGATAGGTATGCATAATGTCAAAATACAAAACAAAAAAATAAAAGAAACAAAAAAAATAAAAGAAACAAACAAAATAAAACAACAACAAAAAGTAAAAGAAGTAAAAATAGAAAAATAGAAAATTCAGAAGGGGCTAATGCCTAGTGATCATCGTGACATCCACCTTCATGCTAAGATAGGGTCCCTTAAGATTTGGTAGGTCTCAAGTCTTTGTCTGTCAGAACCGTGGAGGTCGCTGTCCTGTCATGTTGGCCTATGCCTACTAAAAGGAAGGTAACATGCACATACGCACGTGTTTTATAAAAAAAAATCGATAGCATCGCCTATGGTGAGGCCTCACCCCGAAGGTCTCCAGGAAAGCTATAATCTTTATTATCTCCTTCTTCGACCAAATAAGACAGACGACGCCCTTAAAATGCTGAGCATATGAAATCGAAGCACAGTCTCCTAAGGCAATAGTAGGATCAATTTCCTCGAGCCTAGATCAGAGCATGAGAAGAGGGCAGTGTCCCTGCAGGCATACAAGAGGGATTCCAAAATGTCAAATGATTAGATCCCTCAAAAATAAAAAAAATGACAAACTAAATTTTAGTGAAAAGTCTGGTTGTAGCCGTGCTTGATTCCATCAAACGAAACCCCTCAAAACAAAAGGGGCAATCAAACACAAACGCTCGAGACTTGTTCTGAAGTTGCCCAAAAGGGGAGAGTCGAGTAGGCCTCTGTTGGCTCACAGGGTTAACGATTTTGCCGGTCCTCTCAGGTGGTTTACCGCCCACACTCTTCCTTCTCCCCCGAAGATGAAGGCTCAATGGAGTTTTCAATGGGTAAAACCCGCTAAGGCCTGCAACATCGTTTTAGTAAAAACACACCTTTTGTTGTCCACTTTGAAAAGCAAAAGTCATCGCCGCGAAGGAGTCTTGGTGTTTCTGACAGGGCAAGACCCTTATCTACCACCTTGATGTCTTCATAGTATAGTCTCGGACTTTGGCCAATGCAATTGCGTCACCTATGGGTGCGACGGCGTTTGATTCCGGGTCAGCGTCGTGCGGTTGGCCGTTAGGGTTCTAGGGTGTTCCATTATATACCATCTAGAGTTGTGCGAAAATAGACCGGGGTCAAGAAAATTGTTTACCTCGAACACTTTTTGGGTGTATCCCTATGGTCGGAAGCAACTGGGATCCCAAGCATGGCATGACGGTATTATCATCAGGATAAGTCTTAACTGACGAAATTGTCATTCGAGGAGTCTAGAGGCCTCAATCAACCTAGATACATGCTCAGGATACCTGGGAGGTTAATAAGAAACTCCCTGTCCTCATGGAAGTCAGGCACCTTATGGGCAATCACCAGGCATTGGTAACAAATTTTTTTTTGAGTCATACAGTTAAAAACAAAAAAAAACAAACAAAAAATATATATAACAAAACAAAACACAAAAAATCAAAACAAAAAAAAACATTTCATGTGATCACATTTGTGTGCTGCATTTCATTTTTTTTATTCTCTCTCGCATTTGCATGATTGCATGCCATGCACATCTATCATTTTTACATTTGCCTTCATTGATAAAGGCTTGGCCCCTTGACTCGTTATTGTTGATTTTATTTTGCCTATCTATCTTTTCTTTGGGGTTTTGAATGATGAAACGACAAGCAAGTAATCAAAGATCCGCTCTTAACCTATGAACATGTGATCATGAACCTAGGCAATCAAAGCTAGCTCTAGCATGGGCATGCTATCTTAATCAAACTAGACTAAGGAAAAGAAAAAAACACACGCCGGAGCGTGGAGCAAGGAGTAAATAAAAACACACCACAAGGGGTGGAGCAAGCAAGAAAATAAAAGAGATATGCGATGAATGAGAAAGCTAATGCCCAAGACTAAGGAAAGATGTAATCGCCACCAAAGTAAAAACAAGCAAAAGACCTGTAAATACCTTGGAAATAGGTGGATGAAACACCCGCCCACGGGAGAGAAAACCGAAGAGAACCTGCAGGTCAGCTAGAAATAATGGCCAGGACCCTGTGCGTTACTTTAAAGTAACGGCCACCCGATAGACCGCCAGGAGAAGATGACGCGCCTGCACCAGACCGTCAGATAACCTGCAGTAGCAAAGTGTAGATTCTTTTAACTCCAACTCTTCCAGCCGGCTAGAAGACTTAGGCCTCGTACTGGTGAACCTGTAAACCTGCCAAAGATGTAGAATACAAGAACAAAACAACCCAAATTAGCCCTTTCAATAATATAGCATCAATTCTCAAAGAACTAAAGGACATCAAAAGGAAAGGGGATTATCGGGGAGTTTTTGGTTTTTTAACCCCTCTGGGCGTTTTTAAAAGATTAGGAGGATGTTTGGATGCTTAGAGAATAGTGAAAAAATGTGGAGAAAGAGGAGGGACAATGCTTTGATTGAGGAAAAACCAGGGAAGAACTTAAGCATGCAATGATGAACTTGAAAGACTAAAACCAGAGTACTCTCTTGATTATGAGATGGATGAACGTGGGAAGCAGTTCCTCTTGGATGAAGATAACTCCTGAGTTCGGCAGCACTTCGTCGTGAATTTCAAAATCCTCCTCCCTGGGCCATGAAGTCAAGGGTTCTATTTATAGACCCTCAAACTCTCAGGTCGAGCAGAGGATAATTCAATAAGATAAAGGGATAACTCTTAGCAAATCCCCGAAGATAATATCACGAAGAGTCCATAGAATCAAACAGAAGGTCTTGAGGATCAAATTTGAAAGAGATATCGTCAATCCAAACCCTTATCTTCGGCCACGGAGTAGCAGAGAAAAGGCCTGAACTGTTAGGACTCTCTGAAGTAAGTAACGGCCACACGACAGACCGCCACTTGGAAATAACGCACCAAGGAACATCCGTCGCTATCAGCCTTATCCCTAAAAGATAAGATCAACGGGAAGAAGACCCAACAAGTTGGACTCTTCAAGGAAGCAACGGCGAAGGCATAGGGGGTCAGAATGAAACAACGGCTGCACGACAAACCGTGATTATCAACGTGTAACCAAAAGGATAAGCTTTAAAACGAGGCCTTAAGCCTTAGGACTCTTTAAAGAGTAACGGTCCAGGACCCATCCGTCAGAATTAAACAACGCGCCTAGGACCGACCGTTATTATCAAAATGGAGATCAACAAGGAATAGAGGCATTGCTAAGATTCATCCAATGAAATAGCCACAAGGAACCATATCCGATCAAGGAGTTAAGACCCAAGAAATAGGCTTCAACTAATCAAGAGACTCAATGAAGAGTGAACGACTTGGAGCATCATATAGAATGAATAAGGAGATGACCCGACCTATTAGGTATAAAACGTGTGTCAACAGATGCCCCTCCTTAACGTCCTCTTTGCAGGGGAATGAGCGGAGGTGAAGCGAAAGCGAAATGGAACATGGAGATGAAGCGGAAATGAAGCGGAGTGGATCAAAAAGAGGGCGTTAAGGTAAACGACACCCGTTCTCAACCAACAAGCGATAGGAATTTTCTGGAAAGCTTCAAAAACTGATCACAAGGAAATAGCCAACCAAAGGATGCAAGTCTGGAGGAGCTAATAACTAAGGAAAGGAAACACGGCTAGCCGCCGGAGGCAACAGGAAGAACAAGAGACTAAACTCCAGATAGGAATCTTCAGCCAACCAGATCAAGCGAATAGATCGAAGGAAAACCTTCTAATTCAGAGTGGAATGATTCTCCTTATCCGAGATCAAGAACACAGCTATTCACCAACACCGAGACACTTGAACAAATGAAGCACATGAATGCTCAAAGAATGCGTATGATGTATGCTAGGCTAAAGGAAAAGAAATCTTCAAAACAAATGCAAAGAATAATAAAATAGAAAATACTCGAGAATAATATTGCTAGACCAGAGAAATTAGGGTCAGGACACCATCTGCAACCACGGCGTGCAAGATAGAACCATCGTCCCCAAACTTATTCCAATCTAACGGCTTATCCAACGATTAAACATGTGAACTTAGATCATCATCATTTTTGTTTAAGGGGAACATCAGATCCTGGAACACATGAATGACCAGCCGGTTCTCGAGATAATATCATAAGTATCATATAGTAATGCATTAAGGGATAAGGGACGAGATACAAACACCTGACTTACCTTCCGGACGGACGGTAAAGCATGATTTCGTTCATAAATTCCTCCATAAAAGATAGGTCAGCCAAAATTAAACATGATCATGAATCAAGGCATAACCATTTGTACGTGCGAGAAGCATCAACAATGAACATTTTGACAGAACATAAAACCATTTTGACATCAAATAGACCATTTAATTCATCTAGAAGCTTGCAAGTTTGTAACGGTCTGATGAAAGGGCGTCACATCAAGTAACGGACCATCCCTAGTCCGTCATAAACTAGGCGGTTCACATTCTTCAATAAAACAGTCCAATCATATGTAACGGTCACATCCAGACGCGTCAGAAGGATGTAACGGCCAGACGATAGACCGTCATATTTCCTAAGCATTCAAAAAAAACAACCGAACGGTCATGGCCCATTCATTCAACACTCAACGCCCTAAAAACCCAAACCGAGAAACCCTCCGGCGACCACCGCCCTCACCACCGTAATGGCCGGCAACGAGGCTCCCCAGCCACCACCACAGAGGAGGGAGAGGGGGAAACGGATGGCCATACGGCGGTTCCACCGCCGTCTCGAACGGGAAGTGATCCCGCCAGTCACGGAAGAGGAAACGGCGAGGAGAATCCCAAGAGAAGAAGAAGAAGCTCCCACGGTCGTGGAGGACCAAGGGGAAACCCCAATGGATGCAGAGGAACCCAAAGAACCAGAGAAGAAGAGGAAGAGAGGCATGGACCGTGAGGTAGGTCCCCTCGCCCTAATTTCAATTTTGATTTTTTGTGTTTTTTATTATGGATGCATGTGGGATATAAGGGTAGAAATGGGTCTACGAACCCCCTAGGAACAATTGTAGGCTACTTGGCCATAGTGGGCAACCACGGGGATACAAGGGAAAAAACCTCCAAACGCAGACAATGTGACGGTCCTGCCAGCGACCGTCACTTGCCTGACGCACCACTCTGAGTCCGTCAGAAGCAAATGACGCCCTACCCCAGGGCCGTCACATCTCCCAGGGTCTTAAACTATTTTTAGGGTTTTCAATTTTCAAATTTTTGTTTAGTTTTCAATTTTAAAATGCTTATGCAATGATCATAGGATGCAATGAACTAACTAATGATGCAATGCAGGGGAAAAGAAGAACGAGGATCTCCTGGCTACAGATCCGGGCAGTGTACCAGGCATTGCCCGATTACCAGAGGGAGCGACTAGCTGGGATGGGATTCACCGAGGTGCTCAGCATCGTGGTGATCCGGATGGACACTCCGCTACTGTACGCGCTGCACGAGAGATGGGACCCGATCAGTAGAGCTTTCATCTTCCCGTGGGGCCACATGATCCCCATGCTGGAAGACATAGCGAGGATTACGGGATTGAGAGTCCACGGAGCCGCAGTGACCGGATGGACTTATGGCGATTACAGGGAGATGGCACAGTAGCTGCTCGGGCTAGATTTGATCAGGCCGGGACAATCCTCCTCCCAGCTCTCGAGATCAGTACTGCAGGAGAGCCTGGGACTGAGAGGAGCGGCGATAGCCGTAGGAGAGCTACCCGTGGAGCATTTGGGCAGAGTGATAGACCAGGTGCGCCCTCGCGTGGCGGCGGAGGCAGGACCTGAGGGAGATAGAGTGCTCAGACGCTTCCTGATGCTGCTATTTGGGAAGCTCCTCTTCGCGACTCGGGCGGACGTTATCAGCTGCAGTCTGCTGCCGATGATAGAGCACTTGCACAGAGTTGGGAGATACGCTTGGGGAGCGGCAGTGCTAGCGTTCCTGTTCGAGTCCCTCAGCACGACGGACCGGCAGATGATGCTGGGCGGCTTCTCACCTTTCCTACAGGTAAATGCAATTTAAATACTTTCTACGATATGATTATGCAAGAATGTTATGCAAATGACTATGCAATTTGACTGACTTGATTTCTAAAATGCAGATCTGGAGCTACATGTACCTCCCGGGCATCGGGAGAGGCACACTACTCCACCCCGACCGTATACCGATCGCGAGGCGATGGTCGGTTGCAAGGGACACAGGGTCGATCATCAGATTGACCCAGACGATCCAGGAGAACCTGGACTCCTACCCACACACGTCGGTAAGTCCAGCACTCAAAATGATTTCTACATGCTTTTATATGCTTCTAAATGCTTTTTAAATGCCTCTAATGCTTTTAATGCTTTTATATGCTAATGCTGATGAATGAACTAAATGCTTTCAGGTGAGATGGACCCCATACCGCGGCGAGGGTTACACGGGACAGCCGTGGGTAGAGGCGGCCTTGTCGTACCGGGGACGAGACATATGGCTGCATTGCATCCATATCATCGAGCCCCTGCACTACAGGCTGATCCTGCGGACCCGGGGACTACATCAGCCCGAGGTGACCTTTCCATGCCACAGCGATGACCACCCAGGCAAGTCGGCACGGGGTATCAGCGGCAACGTGGATTGGTGCGCCCGGAAGGTGAAGTACATCCACGACTAGAACAGGTGGGGCCGAGCGGTGAAGGAATGAGATGAGAGCGACGAGACATATCTGAAGGCCTTCGCTCGACTTTACGGCGACCGGGTGTACCGAGGTACCCGACGACTGGTATGCGAATTCTAAACTCAAAAACTCTTTCTATATGCAAAAATGCAACATGTTATATGTACTGACTTACATGCTTTAAATGCAGCTAGACCCCGAGGGACGGATAGCCGAGCTGGAGGGACTACTCCACTCCACCATCCAGCAACGGGACGAGTACCGGACCGCCTTGGAGCTCCTGGTAAGACTTTAAACTTAGATGCAAATGATTATGATTATGCAATGCAAATGCTGACTAACCACGACTTCTAACCATGATTTCTAAATGCAGCGGGCAGAGGGAGCCCAACGCGCGGGACCGGACGCCCCATCGTCTTCCTCACATCCTGCAGGAGGCAAGGCTGAGCATGATGCCGAGTTTGCTCAGGCGGTTGCCCGGGCCGAGGAGGCGGAGGCCACCCTCGCGGAGCGGGTAAGATGCTTAAAAAAACCTATGCTTTATGATTATGCCAATTAAATGCTTTATGATTAACTATGTGAAATGCAACCTACAGGCGAGAGAACTAGCCGCAGCGGTGGCCGAGGCTAGATAGGCTCGATTGGAGGCAGAGCGTCTCCAAGCAGAAATAGAGAGAAGCCGAGCTGAGACTGAGCAGGCCCGAGCAGAGACAGAGCTAGCACGGGCAGAGACGGCCCGGCTGAGAGCGGAGACCCCGCGACGCTTAGATGACGCAGAGGTGGAGCAACTTCGGACGGAGCTAGCTCGGTCATAAGCTGAGGTGGAGAGACTCTGGATCGGGACGGCGGACTTGGATCGCTACCGGACCGAGGCACGGGAGACGCGGCGTCAGATCTTCACGCTGAAGATCGAGCTGCGGACGCTGGAGCAGACGGTCCGGATGATGGGCCGGGGACCGGAGCAGAGTGCTTCCCAGAGTGGGGCACGGAGGAGTGCTGCCCCGAGCGGCTCGGTAGGGGATTTTCTTGTCAGCTCCTCCGGCCAACGGAGGAATGAGAGGGCGGAGCGGGGACAGCAGGAGGAGAGTGCTTCGATAGCACCGCCACCCGTGAGGAGACCCGAGGATGGAGAGGATGATGGCAGTCCGGTGGATAAGCCGGCCGAATGATGCATTTTTATGTTTTCTTATCACTTGTATGTAACTTTATGGAAAATGGAATGAAATCCTTTTTGGGTTTTCTGTTTATTTTGTGCAAACATTAATGAATGGATGTGTGTTTGAGTGTGCAGGGACGGATGAAATGAATGGATGAATGGTTTTGGTAGGTGATTATGTGTTTGAACATGCATGCGCAGATGAGGTGTGTATGAATGAATGTATGAGACATAGGCAGGAATGTACGCATGAGTCATTTGCAGGAATGTATGTGTGAAAATGTAGAGAGAATGAGGTGTACAATGCGAGAGACCGCCAGGTCTAGGCAAGGGCAGAAGGAATAGCCTGAATTCCGCAGCAGAGAAAGTAACGGTCTAGGATCAGACCGTCATAATCAAATAACGCACTAGTTGAAGGGCGTTATACACAACAGAGGCCAAATTTGTAATCTGAGCTGCAGGAAAACAACGGTCCACCTCTGGTGCGTCAACAGTAAATAACGGCCTAACGCTGGACCGTTAATCATGGCAGAACTATAGTTTGCAGGGCGACTAGCAGGAAATGTGACGGCCTAAAGTAGACGCGTCAGAATGAAGCCACGGCCACAACCAGGACCGTCAGGTAGTGCTTAGCCCAGAGTAGAAAGAATTGAGTGGTTGGGAGAGTAACGGATTAGGGTTCACGCGTTACAAGAAACGACGGTCAGCCCTTAGACCGTTAACCTCCACAGAACATGATTGGGGAAATTAAACCCCACAGGAAAATGCGACGGCCTAGGGTTGGCGCGTCGGAGTGAAATGACGGCCGTACGATAGACCGTTAGATCGTGGGTTGTATTCCGAGACGGATTGAGCCGTGAGAACTTAAACCCGAGGTTTAGCCATCTAATCCCTTACTAGAACTTATCCAGATTGAAGATAAAGCCTTCCAACTCAAGTCTTATCCTCTCAAAGCCAAAATAAAACCTTTAAAACTTGGAAACTCAACCAAAATCATATCTTTGCTGAAAACCTCTGCTTTGGGGTTGAAGAACCTCTCTTAAGAGTAGAAATCAAGATGAAGAGAAGCTTCGAGGTGATGGCTATGGAGGAGAAGGTCTACACCGGACCTAAAGCTGCCAGAAAAGAACATGGAGAGCTCCAATGGTTGGCATCAATTCCCAAGCACTTAAGCTTCAATGTTCAAAGGGTGGTAAGTCCCTCACCAACACATCCAAGTTCAGAAAATTCTGCACTTCAATTCGTTTTATGACTTCTTCTTCTCCTTCTTTCTTCAAGCCTCTTCCTGGCCCAAGATGCTACTCAAATCTGAAGTGGGTGGCTCCCATGGTAAAGGCCCTCCCTATAGAAGTCACATCTATCCTTAAAGCTTGGCACCTTGAACCACTCTTGGTTTTAGGCAAAAATTTCCAGAAATTATCCTTAGATTGGCCAAGTATTTCAGCTCTTGTAGAACTATGGCATCCACAAACTCATACTTTCATCTTCCCTTCCTTCGAAACAACAATCCTATTAGAAGAGGTAGAGACCTACCTAGCCCTTCCTAAGACTAAGGCGGGGGATGAAGACCGGGTTTGCTACACAATAGAGCCTATCGACCCATCTTTGATCTTGAGTGATTTTATTCATAACCCAAAGGACGTGAGGACCATGATCAGCCCACACTGCATTCACTTGATACCCTTGGCGCAATGGATAGTGTCTCATTGTAAAAACAAGTGGGAGAGACATGAAGCAATAGCCAAGGCGGTGGCGGTTTGCTTGTGCGGAGTCTTCCTCTTTACTACGACCGACCACCTCTTAGACATCCAAAATCTTAGCATTATTAGCGGGCTGTGGCGGGGAATGTCCATCTCTCAAGCTATCCTCTCATACCTCTATGAAGGACTTAGCTCGGCTTGCCTAGGAGGACTTTTGTTCGGCTCCATGATACTCCTTGAGTGCTGGATGGGAGTGACAGTCAAATTCCAACACAAGGAGGACCTAACTTCAACTAGCCGAATCTTCGGGAGCCACCCTCTCTTCTTCATTGGAGGGGCATTTGGATACTCTTCTCAGGTCGAATGCAAGACGGCGGATAAGAAAACGTGGGATGAATGGCGCCTCTTCTTTAACACTCTGCCAATAGATAAGTTCATCATGCGACCAAGAATCCTTCGAAGTATTCCTCTTAAAATACCGCGGCGTCAAGGCTTGGACCTCCAGCTAGTGGGGAATACCACCATGGCGATCTACAACCCGCACCGGTGCCACCTTCAGATCGGACTTCCAAGAACCGAAGCTCCTGCACTATCACACTACCCTTCCTTCTACCTAGGAAGATGGGGACCGAGGAAGATGAAAGAGCAGTACGGACCGCGCTGACCATGTGGGAGATCAGCAAGGTGCGCCCGTGGCCAGAAGAAGTTGAAGAGGACGACACAGCACGCCGTGATTACGTGAAAGAGTTGAGAAGAATCCGCCCTCTTGTGGATAAGAAATTGAATGTGCCTTGATTTTATTTTGTTCATGAGAGAAGTTGTTTGTTATTGACAATCAAAGCTGGAATTTTTATGAACTCAGGTTTTATTAAGTTTGCTTGAATGAGATGAGACTAGCTTAGTTGAATGAGCATAAGTTTTGTGGGTTGATTGGCTAGAATGATGTAGAGAGGCAGAGCCTCTGGAGGATGTAATGGATGAGCGGTGAGCCGCTGTAAAGAAACGACGGTCTAATGAGGAGCCGTCAGAATGAAAGCCTTATTAATCCTGTTCTCTGAAGAAAGTAACGGATGGGAGATGGGCCGTTATATAGAAATGACGGTATAGACCAGACCGTCAGAGCGATAATGGTTGATGAAATAAAAGCCCCATGCCTGAAGGAAGCGACTGCCGAAGGGAGACCGTTATATTCATGTGGCGGTCTGGAATTGATGCGTTACAGCCTGTGACCTACATTTTTGTGAATTATCACTTCGAACTTGTCCTACTGCCTGTACACACTCAAACATGAAACAAGTTAGATCTGTTCTTAGACTCAACCCCTTACCTTGAAGCAAGTTAGAGAATGACCATTTCTTGATATTTGGTCAAGGGGTGGAGCCTTATTAAATAGGCGGAAAGCATAATGAAAATGCAATGCATGCTATGCACATGGTGGAGTTTTGGAAAAACATCTGATTTTTGCGGGGTTTTCACAGATATTTGGTTTTTTTTGGATTTTGGGAATATTTGGTATTTTTGGATTAAAAATATTTGATGTTTTTTGAGGATTTTGAAAAAAATATTAGATGTTTTTGGATTTTGAAAATATTTGATGTTTTTTTGGATTTTGAAAATATTTGATGTTTTTTTTTGGATTTTGAAAATATTTGATGTTTTTTGGATTTTGAAAATATTTGATGTTTTTAGATTTTGAAAATATTTGATGTTTTTGGATTTTGAAAATCAGTGTCTCCCCTAGCAACGCGAACCCTTCCTTGTTCAGAATCAGGAGTCCCGAGGTTGGCGTGTAACATGGGTGACAATCCTTGGCCAAGGCCCAATTCACGTGACGGTGTTTCTAACAAGGCCATACCCAAGGTACTAATCTTGGTCCTAAAAGAAAAAGGGAACACGGGGGTAAGCTTAGGCCAGATATGGAAGTTTTTGGGACTTGATTTCTTCACCGTACAACCCTGTTAGAGATTTGGTCTGTTGCGTCGGGGCTTTGTGTCCGTCATCGAACCTTCGTCCATTCTATGCATGCATTCGACCGGGCTCATGACGTCCCGCGGGGAACTATACTGCCACTCTTGTCATGCTTAGCTTTTCTATTTTTTGCATTCCTGGTGTTTTGGAATAGTAGACTTTTGAGATGATGCTTTTGATTTTATCGCAGAGATTACCCCTTTTCTTTTCCTTTCATTTTTTGTGGTGTCAGGTCATAACGGACTTGCCCCTATTTGATACCTCCTCTCGTTAGGGTGTTTGGATTAGTTGTCGCCTCCTTATTCACTTCTTGCCCCTGGATTCAGTCGAAGAATGAAGCGGATAGGGACTTCGATTTTCCCCTAAAGCATGGCCGAGGAGAAACGGTGTCTTTTAGAATCGAAAAACCTGACCAGGGATGTCGTGTAGTGTGTGATTGCCTTACTCGGGACCCTTCTTAGAACAGGAAGGAGCATCTTGCTGCCGGGGAAGCACATGGCTTAGACTCTAAGGAAAGAAACGCTTAAGATACAACCCATTCCACGGGTGAGAGAGCTCCTCACCTTCCGCATTTATTAAACGATAAGCATTCCCTGGATAAGCTTCTTTTACGACAAACGGTCCTTCCCAGTTAGGTTGTAATTTGGACCTTGGACCTGCAGACCGAATGAATTTGCGTTTCAAAACTATATCACCTTTTTGAAAATTTCATTCGATTACCTTCTTTTGAAAATAACGCGAAACCCTCTTTTGATAAATGGATACGTGATCGGCCGCGTTCATCCTCTTCTCATCTAAGAGTTCCAGCTGGACCAGTAACGCCTCTCGACGTTCATCGAGATTAAGTTCCTTATCGAGCTGCACTCTAAGGGAAGGGATCAGGATCTCATATGGGAGCACCGCCTCCATCCCGTAGGTAAGAGAATAGGGAGTTTGTCCCGTAGGGGTACGGACGGAGGTGCGATAAGCCCACAGAGCTTCCACTAATCTTTCTGGCCAATCAGAAAACTTATAAGCTTCGCATGTTTTCTTGATGATTTTGAGAAGGGTTTTATTAGTGGCCTCAGCTTGACTGTTGCCTTGAGGATAATATGGAGATGAATGGTGCAATGCAATATTGAAGTTCTTACAGAGGTCCTTAAGCTCTTGGGAGATGAACTGGGGTCCGTTGTCGGTGATGATGCTGCTTGGCACTCCGAACCGCGAGATGATATTCTTCATGATAAAGCGGCACACCGTTGTAGCTTTGATTTCTGCGTACGCCTCGACTTCGGCCCACTTGGTGAAGTACTTAGTGGCGGTAAGGATAAATGATTTCTGCTTGATCTACGAATTAGGATCACCGAGCGGGCCGACAACGTCGAAAGCCCACATAGAGAATGGCCAAGGAGCGGTCATAGGATGGAGAGATGAAGCTGGAGAATGAATTTTATCAGCATGGAGTTGGCATTTAAGACACCTCCGGACATAGAGGGAGCAATCTCCCTCTAGAGTGGGCCAGTAGTAGCCCTGCCTAAGGATCTTCTTTGCTAGAGCCTGGCCATTGACATGACCTCCACACTCACTAGAATGGGCTGCTTCAGCCACCTTCCAAGCTTCAACATCATCTAAGCATCTCATGAGCATTCCATTAGTAGCGCGCCTGTACAGTTCTCCTGCAACAATGGTGTACCTTGCGGCGGCTCTTCTGATTGACTTGCATTGCTCAGCTTTTTCCCCTTCTGGGAACGACCCCTCTTTGCAAAACAACTCGATTTCATGATACCAAGGTAATTCCTCTTCGTCCAGAATCTCCTCTAGTTCTGATAGTGAAACTTCCTTGAGATCTTCCTTCTCAGCTTTCGCCTCTACGGATTTCCTAAGGTTGAGGTACCACGGATCCTGAAGAGAGGGTGCATCCAATCTCTAGACGACGATAGTCTCAGTATTTCGACTGAGAGGGAAGGATAGGGAGGAAGCAAGAGATGGCAGAGCATCTGCTAGAATGTTCTGAGAACGGGGAGTGTGGATATAGATCAGCTTACGGAATTGCCTAGCGAGAAGCGTGACCAAATCTTGATAAGGCTTGAGCTTGAGGTCCCGAGTACGGTAAGTGGACAGAACTTGCCGTAGGACGAGCTGAGAGTCTCCTATGATGTTCAAATAACGCGCACCTAAGAGGTAGGCGTGCTTCAAGCCGACCAGGAGAGCCTCATACTCAGCGATGTTGTTGGTAACAGGAAACCGAAGTTGATAAGCAAAGGGAATGGTTACCCCCTCTGGGGTAAGCAGAACAGCACCGATCCCTCGGCCTTGAGAGTTGAGCGCATTGTCGAAGTGCAGAGACCAGAAGGGGTGATCAGAGATAACAGAAAGATGCTCATCAGGGAAATCGTCCTGAATGGAATCGGTGTGAGGGATGGGGAGATGGGCGAGATGTTCAGCAATGGCATATCCTTTGACTGCCCTCTGAACAACAAAGGTGATGTCGAACTGAGAGAAGAAGCTCTGCCAGCGAGCTAACCTACTAGAAAGGACAGGCTTTTCTAAGAGATAGCGGATCGGGTCCATTCTAGAGATCAGCCTAACTGGGTGGGCAAGGAAGTAGTGTTTCAGCTTATGAGCTACCCACACTAAGGCGGCACAAGTTTTCTCCATAGCGGTGTACTTGGATTCAGCTGGATTAAACAACCGAGAAAGGTAGTACGCAGCCCGCTCTTTCCCTTCATCATCTACTTGTGCTAAAACCGCCCCTAGGGAGTCCTCAATAACCGAGATGTATAGAATTAGGGGTTTCCCAGGGACAGGAGGTTGCAGAACCGGGGGATTGGATAGATATTCCTTGAGGTCCTCATAGGCCTTCTGACAATCTTCATTCCATTCAAACTTGACCCCCGCCTTAAGCAATTCATAAAATGGACGTCACCTTTGAGAATGCTGGGATATGAATCTTCGGATAAATTGCAATCTACCAATCAATCCTCGAAGTTCCGTAATGTTCTTTGGCGGAGGCATGTCCATGACGGCCTGTGCTTTATTAGGATCAATCTGGATCCCTCATTTGCTTACTATGAACCCTATCAGCTTCCATGAGGAGACTCCGAATATGCACTTCTTCGGATTCATCTTGAGCTTGTACTCCCTGGCTCTCTGCAACACCTTAGCCAGGATAGAGGGGTGTTCTTCCTTAGTTCTTGACTTCACCAGGATGTCATCCACGTAAGCTTCCATATAGATGTGCATCATGTCGTGGAAGATGGCCATCATCGCCCTTTGATAGGTGGCACCCGCGTTCTTCAGACCGAATGTCATAACCACATAACAATACGTGCCCCAGGTCGTGGTGAAGGAAGTTTTCTCTTGATCTTCCGGAGCGAGACGGATCTGATTGTAGCCCGAGTATCCATCCATGAATGAGAGAGCTTCATACTCGGCTGTATTATCCACTAGGACGTCTATATGGGGTAGCGGGAAATCATCTTTGGGACATGCTTTGTTAAGATCCCTGAAGTCAATGCCTATGCGCACTTTTCCATCTTTCTTAAGAACCGGGACTATGTTTGCCACCCACTGAGGATATAAAACTACTCTGATGAATCTGGCTTTGTATAGCTTGTCGACCTCTTCTTTGATCCTCAAGGCCATGTGGGGGTGAAATCTTCTTGACCTTTGTTTCACAGGTGTTTCCCCTGGTTTAAGCACGAGTCGATGTTCCACTAAAGAGGGGTCAAGACCTGGCATGTCCTCGTAAGACCAGGCGAAGGAATCGCTATACTCCCTTAGTACCTTAATCAATTCCTCTTCTACTTGTGAAGGGAGATTAGCAGCAATAATGATGGGCCTTGGGGCTTCTTCGGTTCCCAAGTTGATTTCCTTTGTAGGTTCGTCCACCGACGTCGACGGCTCGTCGAATCTTTTCAATCCTTGTGCATATAAGTCGGCGGTGTCATCTACATCGCTGCCTTCATTAATCGGATCCTTCTCATCCAAAATCTCATAGACGCCTAATCTGTCAGCGCTCCATACCCCTTCTATTTCCTCTTCATCTTCAATCACAATTGCCGTAGCAACAAATTCTGGGCACTTCAAAAGAGCATGGCAACGCTGAGCTAAATCTTGCAAGAACCTATCAGGAACAGATCGGGAAGGATGTGCCAGCGGGCGCGGCTCAGCAGAGGAAGGGTTGGACGACCTGGAACAAGACCCTACTTCTCTAGATCTAACTGACTCTAATTCCCTAGACTCGACGGACCCTAACCCTAACCTAGGGGACAGAAGGCCTAGTGGAAGGGAAGGCGTAGGGGACTCGTGCCCCAGGGAAGAGGATGACGACAAGACAGCGTAATCTTCCACTGAAATCTCCGTTTCAAACTTGACGTTTTTTTTTGGAGATCAGCGGAGACTACACAGCAAGATGGAGGAGGTGGGAGCTGCATAGGGAACAGCTCGGGGAAAATGCAGTCGAAGAAAGGATCGGAAGAAGAGAACCACATCTCGTGGAGTTAGGCGTTGTGAGGAGGAGGAGTGAAGAGAGTGGATAAATCAATGGGTGGGAACCTCTCGCAAGCACAAGGAACAAATAGAATTTCTGGCGGATCAATAAAGGATGGATTTATTATGATAGGAGGAAGGCGGGGTATGAAGTCCCCTTGCTGGAAAATAGATTGGAAGCGTGAGGGAGACCAAGAAAAGGCAATTGGAGAGCTCCCCTCCTTCTGTAAATCAATAATAGGCTGCTTCTTCGGTGCACAAGCCGAACCTCTTGCTTCTTCTGACATTCTTCCTCATGAAAGATCCCCTGCAAGGCCTGACCATAGTCGAGCATATCATCATCTGACCCTCCCGGCAATGGGGGTGGGTTGGTAATCAGACAGACTGCATCTCTTTCTGGCTGAACTGGTCTTGAAGCTAATGTACCGGGCTGGAGAGGCCCTCTGACAAAATGCTGGCGATAATCCCAGGTGAGTGGCCCAGAATCACCCATCACTGATAATGCTGTCTCCTTGTAGCCGAGACCTCTCCAGCCCATTTTTCTTCCCTTGGGTATGGGCTTGGTCATTCCTTGTAATTGCACACCGAGGCCTCTCCCCGGTTGATAGCCCAGTTTCAGTATGATGTTCCAGCCCTTGGAATCTCGAATATGCGACTTCACTTTGATGTTGACTGGAGTAGCGACGGGCTTGGGAGATGCATACGCCCAGGGGAAGTTCAAGTCCAGCACTGATATAACGGGCCGGCTGCTTGGCCAAAGTGTGGGAAGAACCTGCTCTGATATGGCCTTAACTGTCTGCACCGCGGACAAGCTTTTAACTTTGACGACCCTCCCTTGGAAGGGGAATTTGAAGCACTGATGTGCGGTGGAAGGCACGGCACCGAGTGTATCAATCCACGGACGACCCAGGATAGCCTTGAACATAGAGTCGATATCGAGCACATAGAATTCCACGGCCATTGTAAGGGGCCCGAGCTCTGCCTGAATGGTGATCACCCCGTGACACGCTCGCCTTGAGTTGTCATATGCTGCTATAGTGGTGGGGGTAGGCCGCAGTAACTCTTCAGATATGTTGCATGCTCGGAGGGTGCTAAGTGGACAAACATTAATTGAAGCCCCCGTGTCAACCAGCGCTGCTTCAATGCTGACTTTGTTCAGAGTGATTGTAATGCAGAGCGGCATTTGCCGAGCTTCCGGAGGTGCTAGCTCAGTTTCTGAAAATGTAATTGCCGGCCCTTTGGAGATGGTTGCTAGTGCGGTCGGTAAGCTGTCTACTGCCATATCTTCACTGACCATTACCTTCTGTAAAAAGTCTCTTAGTGCATCCTGATGAAGGGTAGACCTTTTGATCAGTTCTAGCACATATATTTTAGCGGGCACTCGGTCTAGATGATGTAATAAGTCATATTGAGTACCTGGCAGCAGTTCAGTTTCTTCTTGCTCGGCCGTTGGCTGGGAGGACTGGGGATTAGAAGTAGTGGGGTAATTCCGATGGAACATCTTCCCGCTCCTCAGAGCACAATTCGTCGCGGCATCTGAAGATAGTATGATGGGCCCTGCGGGGTGGATGAATGGAACAGGTGGTGCGGGGGAGACGGTTTGGTGGAGCGTAAGGTTGGTGGTGGTAGTGGGTGGTGAGCGGATGATGGGTGAAGGGTTGGTGGAAGGCAGGGTGGTGATGACTGTCGACGCAGGTGGAGGGAAGGCTAGCGGAAGGGTAAGGATGGATGACGGGTTGGATGGTGGTGTGATGACAGTTACGGGGTTAAGTGGTGGAGGGTATGATGGAACGGTGGGTGGTAAGGAATTTGCTGAAGCGGGTGTAATTGGGAGGATGAATGGAGGGGATGTTGGGTGTACAGGAAGGACGAAGGAGGGAGTGAGAGGATTGCGGTGGTTATGGTAGAGGGCCATGACTTGTGGTGCGGCACTGTCATCATCAAAAGACCACCCGGCATTGGGGGCCGGTGGTTGGACCACCTTTACTTGTGCTGGTGCTGGCGACTGCTGCTGAGGAGCGGGCGGGTGGTTCGGCATCAGATTCTGATGCATGCCCAGGTCCTGTACTTGCTGCGGTTGCTGCGGTTGCTGTTGTGGCGGCTGCTGCGGCTGCGGTGCCTGTTGCTGCTGCACTTGCGGCCTCGGCTGCTGCCCTCTTTTCTCCTTGATCTCAACAATGGCCCGATGCATTGCGGCCCAATCTATCCTTTACCCTTCATGGAGATCATATACCAGATCCCGGAACTGAAAACATCCTTCTATGGTATGGCCCGGCTGCCTATGGAACATACAATATTTAGTTTGATCAACGGCTGGGTTCCAAGTAGGCCGTTCTGGAGGAAGTTGGATTGCATTCACTGACATGAGGGCGGAGAAGATATCTGTAAGTGTCTCTGGCAATGGAGGGTATTGAGCTCTCCTGGGAGCCGGGCGCTTGCTGTTAGGGTTGTTGTTATAGCCGTTAGGTGGAGGGACATTATGGTATTGTGGAGGTGGTGGTTGTTGTGGATTGGTGAAGGCATTTTATGGAGCGACAAAGGTAGGCGGAGGGTTTTGTGGGGTTGCCTGGAAGTTTTATGGAGCGGGGTTTTGGGAATTGCGGGGGTTTTGGGGGAAGCGGAATGGTACAGCCTGGAATGGGAAGGCAACGGCTTGCACTTGTTCATTTGTCTGGACCCCCTCGGTAACCGGCCCTTGTGGCTTCTTGTGGTACTTGGGCTTTTGGTTTTCAAATAAAGAGTGGATGGGGGAATCCTTAAACTGGGTCTGGATGAAGCGCGCCCGGCTGTAAAGCTGATGCATGTTGGCTATGTCATTCATTGCCAGGATGTTCCGGAAGATTGGAGTAGCATTTGAAATCAACAGCTTGACCTTCTCTTCCTCCGGGATGTGGCCAGGCACACTAGCGGCCATCTGTCTCCATCTGTCTGCATAAGTGGCAAACTCCTCGTCTGGCTTCATCTTCTCGGCCACCAGATCTGTAAACGAGTATTCTGGGCCAACCCTGTCTTGGAACCGCTGGATGAACTTGTCCTTGACTACCTTGAAACTCTCAGCCTCTTCCAGTGGTAGAGAATAGAACCATTCCAGAGCAACACCATCTAAAGATCGGCGGAATAAATATGCCATAAGGCGATCATCATACTGGAATTGCGCCGATTCATATAGAAAATCCCTCACATGAATAAAGGGATTGCTGTTCCCATCGTACTTGCGGTAGCTGGGGAGCTCTGATTGAGGCGGGAATCGGATATTCTGGAAGCTTGGAATAGGAATATCGGCCAAAGATTGTGGGCCAACCCGCTTCTGGAGGAAATCGAGTTGCTGCTGCATGGCGGCCCACTTGTCGAGCAAGTCCTGCTCTCGGGAGGGAGCAGGGGTGGTGAAAGATGCTGATTGAATGTGAGGAGCAGATGGAACGTTTGTGGCAGAAGGTGGGTGCCCACAGGAAGGAGTGGAGGGATAAACAGTAGAGATGGGGGGCCCGTAAGAAGGATATTGGGCATAAGCTTGACCCAGATTAGGATAAGCTTGGGCCGCCCCTTGCTGAGAGCGTAAGAAGTCCGAAGGGCCCATGAGAACTTGCGGAGCTACCGGAGTAGATATGTGATGATCCATTTGAACACAAGAAGGGATGGGCGACTTTCCCTTATCGAAAGATTGTTGGGCCGAATTGGAAGACTGGCCCGTTTCCATGCCCGTGAAAGTGATGGTCCGTGGTTGGACCGGAGTAAGGTCAATTGGAATGGGCTGAGCGGGGAGCCCAATAGTGGAAGGATTGGATTGATTTTGGATGATGGTAGAAGGAGATGCGTTGGACCCTTGCATGGTCTGATAAAGAACTTGGAGTTGGGCCGGATCCAATTGGGCCATCATCTAAAGGACGGAGCCCGCGAAAGGAGTGGAGAAAGAAGGGGTAGCTTGACCACCTTCCATAGAAGTGGAGGACGGAAGAGGGGTAGTCCCCTCCCCGGAGGAAAAGGTAACAACCCTAGGAGGGTTCCCAAGGAGCCCTTGAGGAAGGGAGTCCTCTTGGGAGCGGGGAGGATTAAAGGATGCCATGGTGGACTCGAAAAGAGGATTGGAATAGAATGTGAAGAAGGAATTGACTTGAGGAGATGATTCGAACGGACGAAAATAACTCCACATGCAACGGACAACCTTGATAAATGCAAAAAACCAACACAACCAATCACACAATGAGTAATCAAACTTAGATGATTCTGACAAGATGCAAGTGATAAAAGATGAAGGCACTCAAAGGCAACCAAGTTGTTTAAGATGATGCAACCCAATTCTTGTGATTCCTCCTTCGGAACTTTAGTGAATTGATTAATATGTGCTCTCAACAATAGGTTCCTAGTAGGAGATGGGTATGAGACTTGGTTTGACTCTAAGTGTAATCACTCCTTCACTTATGTAACCCTAGACACGGGGTGGGAAAGGTACAACCAGCCCGGCGTCTGTGTGGGAATCCACGGCTCGCGGGGACTTATGGAGGTCCCTGGTGTGATTTCCTAGTCGGCCCCAAGGAATATGGAGACGAGAGGTCCTCACAACAAGGTAGGAAAATGCAATCTAAGATATGACAAGATGAATGACCCTATGTGCACCGGAGTGCATGCAAAGTCTAGCCTAAAATCTAGCAATCAGTGATGCACACAATGATATGAATATATGAACAAAGCAAGGAGAAAGTCAGGTATCACCCAAGCACCAAATCACAGCAGAAACTGCGGAAGTAAATGCACCTCAGATGTGTACCTGCCTGGAGTATGACGGTCAAGGATCCCTACGTCAGAATACAATAATGGTCGAAGGCCAGACCACTAGAAATAATATAACGCAGGGAGATGGGTCCGTCAAATGAGCTAGAGCCAAAATCGGACAGAAATAACAGGAAAACCCGTGGAAGCTCACACAGCAGAACAAAAGTGGCGGTCTAATGCCCCTGCGTCAGAGGTCTGTAGCGCAGGGACACAGGGCCGTCAGAATACTCAGAAAACCAGATTCAGCAAGAATAAGAGAGAAATCCAAGGGAAACCAAATAGGCAGATGATGGCAGGTTCAAACAAGAATCAAAAGCACGATTGGCACAAGTTGTCCCACCGTGATCGCCAAAAAATTATCTGTTGATTTTATTTTGCCTATCTATCTTTTCTTTGGGGTTTTGCATGATGAAACGACAAGCAAGTAATCAAAGATCCGCTCTTAACCTATGAACATGTGATCATGAACCTAGGCAATCAAAGCTTGCTCTAGCATGGGCATGCTATCTCAATCAAACTAGGCTAAGGAAAAGAAAAAAACACATGCCGGAGCGTGGAGCAAGGAGTAAATAAAAACACACCACAAGGGGTGGAGCAAGCAAGAAAATAAAAGAGATATGCGATGAATGAGAAAGCTAATGCCCAAGACTAAGGAAAGATGTGATCGCCACCAAAGTAAAAACAAGCAAAAGACCTGTAAATACCTTGGAAATAGGTGGATGAAACACCCGCCCACGGGAGAGAAAATCGAAGAGAACCTACAGGTCAGCTAGAAATAACGGCTAGGACCCTGTGCGTTACTTTAAAGTAACGGCCACCCGATAGACCGCCAGGAGAAGATGACGCGCCTGCACCAGACCGTCAGATAACCTGCAGTAGCAAAGTGTAGATTCTTTTAACTCCAACTCTTCCAGCCGGCTAGAAGACTTGGGCCTCGTACTGGTGAACCTGTAAACCTGCCAAAGATGTAGAAGACAAGAACAAAACAACCCAAATTAGCCCTTTCAATAATATAGCATCAATTCTCAAAGAACTTAAGGACATCAAAAGGAAAGGGGATTAACGGGGAGTTTTTGGTTTTTTAACCCCTTTGGGCGTTTTTAAAAGATTAGGAGGATGTTTGGATGCTTAGAGAATAGTGAAAAAATGTGGAGAAAGAGGAGGGACAATGCTTTGATTGAGGAAAAACCAGGGAAGAACTTAAGCATGCAATGATGAACTTGAAAGACTAAAACCTGAGTACTCCCTTGATTATGAGATGGATGAACGTGGGAAGCAGTTCCTCTTGGATGAAGACAGCTCCTGAGTTCGGCAGCACTTCGTCGTGAATTTCAAAATCCTCCTCCCTGGGCCATGAAGTCAAGGGTTCTATTTATAGACCCTCAAACTCTCAGGTCGAGCAGAGGATAATTCAGTAAGATAAAGAGATAACTCTTAGCAAATCCCCGAAGATAATATCACTAAGAGTCCATAGAATCAAACAGAAGGTCCTGAGGATCAAATTTGAAAGAGATATCATCAATCCAAACCCTTATCTTCGGCCACGGAGTAGCAGAGAAAAGGCCTGAACTGTTAGGACTCTCTGAAGGAAGTAACGGCCACACGAAAGACCGCCACTTGGAAATAACGCACCAAGGAACATCCGTCGCTATCAGCCTTATCCCTAAAAGATAAGATCAACGGGAAGAAGACCCAACAAGTTGGACTCTTCAAGGAAGCAACGGCCAAGACATAGGGCGTCAGAATGAAACAACGGCTGCACGACAGACCATTATTATCAACGTGTAACCAAAAGGATAAACTTTAAAACGAGGCCTTAAGCCTTAGGACTCTTCAAAGAGTAACGGTCCAGGACCCATCCGTCAGAATTAAACAACGCGCCTAGGACCGACCGTTATTATCAAAATGGAGATCAACAAGGAATAGAGGCATTGCTAAGATTCATCCAATGAAATAGCCACAAGGAACCATATCCGATCAAGGAGTTAAGACCCAAGAAATAGGCTTCAACTAATCAAGAGACTCAATGAAGAGTGAATGACTTGGAGCATCATATAGAATGAATAAGGAGATGACCCGACCTATTAGGTATAAAACGGGTGTGAACAGTTATCATGGCTAGTTTTAAAACAATCATCCACTTATTGGGCAAGGGGCTAAGCCAGAACGGAAAAACTAACTTGTTTCTCTGAAGCAATGTGCACAGGATTGAAAAGCAAGAAGTAGGCAGAGAACAGAAAACTGAACATTCCATTATTCCCTTCTAGAATATGTACATTAAGTTCCACCATCACCCTCAACATTACTCCTTTCACCACTCTCCAAGCGAGGAGCCCTAGCGGGTGTCGTCAAACCGTACGAGGCGGTACCTCTACCGCCCTACATTCCTCTTCCCATTTTTGCTCCTCGTCGATCGGCGGGGGCAGCGAAGAAGCTACTAACACGAAAGCCACGCTCTCGTGCTCTTCGGTAGTGCCCTTCACCATCCTCAGCCATTGTTCGGCGAGGCCAATACTAGTTCGGAACTCAAACAATCAGTCCTCCAAGGCCCTCCGCTCCTCCCTCTCAGGTAACCTCTCGGCTCTTTCCCTTTCTTTGCCTCTTTCCCTCTCTGCCCGTTCTCTCTCCCTATCTTCCCTTTCAAGATGAAGGGTGATCCTCAGCTCCACGACGTCCCGAGAGGCGTCATCATCAGGACAACGCCGCAATTCCTCCTATAGCTCTGCTGCCCTGACTTCCCCCTGTGTGACACAAGCCAATGCTTCCTGCAATTCTTTCGCCTGCCATGTCCACCATCTCAGGTATATGGTATGGCATGAACAAAGAAAATTCTGAGGATACCTTCACCTGGGCAGAAAGCATTCCCTCTGCCTCCGCAGCTCGCTGCGTAGCACGAGAAAGTTGCTCGTGGAGCAGATCTAATTCTGAAGTAGAGATCCATAAACTGGAGGAAACACTATCTTCTCCCATTGACGATGAGACCGCGTCGAGCTGGACGCGCTACAACACAAACGAGGTGACATTGAGGGGTTAGCGCCAGGAATCTCAAGCTATAACTGAGAACATGTGCGTCCGGGCTTACCGAGGAACTCAAAGCTGCCCGGGTGTCACCCAGCTGTTGCTCCATACCCGCCAAGCGAGCTCGCAAGTTCGTTATCATGGTGTCATGGGCATCCTGCAGCCATGGCACGTGAGTCAACATTCAAAAGAAAGGGAGGGAGGGTAAAAACAAAAATAAATAATAATAATAATAATAAAAGCAAAAACAAAAATAAAAAAATATTACACATAATAAAATGCTTGCATTTCACCTCCACAAGCCCCTCAGGATGGAGCCGCTCTGCATACATTGCCCTATAAATGTGTAAGTAATCCTCGTTGTCCTGTGCATGTGATTCCACGAGCGTGCCACCCCGCTACCAGTTTTCATACTGTTCAGGGAAGCGCACCCGCCAATCAACACAGGTTGCTGGCCCCCGTGTCTTCTTCCTGACACGAGGCAGTGCTGTCATATCCACCCATTCTTGGGCAAGCCCTACGTTTCTCATGGCCAATCGTAGCATAAGTGGCTCAATTTCATTCAAACAATGGAGCTAGAGGTCCTGTTCGAACCGGGCACGGCTTGTTATAACCCACGGCTGGTCGGCGTCGACCATGCCCGAATAAGGCCTCCAGTTCACCTATGTTAGGTTGAACATATCTTCTTAGCTGGTCAAAAACAAAAAACAAAAATAAAAAAAATAAAAACAACAACAACAACAAAAAAGAATCCTACCATCACTGTAGGGAACTCTTGCAGCTCGCGTCTTAACACCACCAGTTCGTAGGATAGAGGTGTTGTGCTCATGATGGGTTGTCACCGTCTAGCTAACGGCACCATCACTCGTCGCCAATGTCGAGCCCTCCCCATTGGGAGGTAATAATAGCTCCATAGCTGCGCCATCATGTGTCATTGGCATCAAAAACAAAAAAACAAAAAAACAAAAGAAAAATATATTACCTGAATGTGTTGCGTAAAGCCACTCACTGTCACATCCATGTCTGACCCTTGGGACGGACCTACAAATAAGTGTGCCAGCACGGTAGTTCCCCAGGCATACTGCCCTACCCTCTCGTGGTCTACTAAGAGCTCCAAGAAATGACAATGAATGTTAAATCTCACTTTGAGCCCAGTAGCAACCTCCCTAGTAGGAAAAAGAGAAATCTTCTTAATTCAATGTTTGACCTCTCCCAAATGCTAGAATCTACGCAGTATACGGCACGACACCCCCTTTCAGTCCTCTCCATGAACTCCTCCAGGGATTCATTGTTACAAGGACGGGTGTTAGTAAGCCCCAACGCCTCCATGATGGACGCCCTGGCTACTGACCTGTTCTTTCGACCAATTAAGTCCAACCCCAATAGTTTCTGAGCACCTTCTCGGTAATCAATGTAGGTGACCCCAGTTACCACCTTGCCATCCACTTTGAGGCCCGTAATTCGGACCACATCCTCCAAACTGGGCACCATATGCCCCGAGGGCATCAGGAACGCCCGACTCACCGGGTCCCATCTTTCGCGTAAAGCTTGGATGAGGGCGAGGTCAAGCTTAATCGGCTCGACCCGAAGGAAGGCTCCAAACCCCATCATGTCTAGCCAGGCCTTTTGAAAGTCTGTAAGACCCCGATATGTGGCCACCACCAACTCCCAGGAGATGTGTGACTACATCATGCCCTACATATACATAGGAAATGAGAAAGGGGTGCACTCGCGGAAGGGCCATAAAAAAGGGGAGGAAGTAGAAGGGGTTCACTTACAAGCTGAGAGTGGGTCCTTTTGTTGTGCCTCTGTGATTTTGATGATAGCAAACACTATGAGTTATCTGAACATCTGTGACATGATTCTGATCTCCATGATTTTGATGATAGCATATCATGAATCTGTGTCTGAATGACTGTTCTGCTTTGGGCATATGAATTGTACAGGGTAGTTCATGCATACAACAAGTCCATACACTCTCTACTGTTATCTTCATGCTTTTGCCAAGTCTACACATTACAGTCTAGTCTGAACATCGTCTGGCAAAGTCTATACATCGCTTGCATCGTTAAGTCTATACATTGTCGCATGCATCGTTTAGCTCAAGTTTGTACATCGTCCAGTCGTGTGAACATTGCATTCGGCAAGTCTGTATAGTCTGCACATTTCATTGCAGCATGCACACACAAGTCTACACAGTGGTCTTCATTCATGTGCACAGTTCGTGCTTCAGTGCATTAACAGAGTCTATACATCATAAGGCTGCTTGCATTGAGTCTAAACATTGGTGGCAAGTCCATACAGTGCATGCATCAGTCGAAGTCTGTACAGCCCAAGTCTGTACATCCATCTGTCTGCACAGTCTATACATACATCTATTGATAGTTCGTACAGAGTTCTACATAGTGTACTGCTAAGTCTATATAGAGTCTTTTGCATCGTTCATCAAGTCTGTACACTGCATTGCAGGAGCTGAAGTCTATACATTGTCTTTGCATAAGGCCACACAGAGTCTGTACATGCCATAGTCTTGCATACTTAAAGTCTATACAACCTTTGCATTACACGCTAAGTCCATACAGCCTTTGCATTGCATGCTAAGTCCATACAGCCTTTGCATTGCACTAAGTCTATACATTGCACTTTAGCATGCATTTCTTCAAGTCTGTACATCGTTGGCTAATGCATGCATCATCTCTCAAGTCTGTACAGCCGTCCATCTCACTTAGCGTCTCATTTGGACATGAAGTCTGTACATCCACCGTCTCAGTTAAGCCAAGAAGTCTGTACATCCACCGTCTCAATTAAGCCTTGAAGTCTGTACATCCACCGTCTTAGTTAAGCCTTGAAGTCTGTACATCCACCGTCTCAGTTGAGCCTTGAAGTCTGTACATCCACCGTCTCAATTAAGCCTTAAAGTCTGTACATCCACCGTCTCACTTGAGCTTTAAAGTCTATACATCGCAGCGTCTCATGCAGTCTCTCATGCAAGTCTATACATTGCATCATGACAAAGTCTGTACATTGTTCATGCATATACAGTGACTTGATCGCCAAGTCTATACATTGCTTCTTCATGCATTCACTTCGAGTCTATACATTGCATGCTACTAAGTATGCACATCGTGTGTTCATGAAAGTCGATGCATGCTCACTGTCTTGCTTGCATGAATAAAGTCTGTACATCCGTTTGCTAGCATGTTTGCACGAAGTCTGCACATTGTGTGCTCCATGCTCACCAAGTCCATTCATTATCATCGCTGCATGCATTTCGTCAAGTCTTTACAGCCTTTGCAGCTCATCCAAGTCTATACATTGCATATGGTTGTACATCTCTCAAGTCTATACATTCGTTGTGCATAGTCCATGCATTGCATTAAGTCTGTACATTGTGTGTTGCTATGCTCTAGCTTTGCATTCACTCTAAAGTCTACACATTGCCTGCCGTGCACACTAAGTCCATACATTCGTTGCTGGCATGTCTATACATCGCCGCTTGTTTGTGCATCGATCAAGCCTGTACAACCCGTGTCTGCATCAGTTCATAAGTCTATACATTGTCTGCTGCACAAACACTAAGTCTACACATTGTGGCATGCACGAACAAACAAGTCTGTACACACTTCAGCACTTAAAGTCTGAACATCCTTCAGTGAAGACTGTACACACTTCAGTGCTTATGTGCATCTCCTTCAAGACAAAGTCTGTACATTCTTTATTTCTAAGTCTATACATTCTATCTTTCATGCTAAGTCTGTACACGGCGGTCTTGTGTTACCCATCAAGTCTGTACATCTCTCTGATATTTTCTTCTGATTGTGTGACAAGTATATCCTTCGAGAAGAAAGGTGTCTGGGCACGTGATCTGAGGTTGGCACCTGGCACGTGATTCGAGGACAAAGAGGGCACAAGCCCTACACACGCCCTGCACAAGCCCTAGCCGCCCCTGCTATAAATATGAAGCTTCTTTCTCAAAAGAAGACTGATCGAAAAAGGAGAGACTGATCACGAAGAGAAGGAGTGATTGAAGCAGAGAGGCAGAGAGCTGCAGAAGAAGAAAAAGCTGTTTGAGCCGAAGTCTGAGAGAAAAGAAGAGATAGTGAGAAAAGCAGAAGAAGAGAGCAGATGCGAGCTAGAGTGAGAGAGATCCAGAGATCGTGAAGAAGAAGAGAAGCCTCACTGTCTTAACTGGACTTCGGATCAGATCCAATCCAGTTTGCTCCTGCGAGAGCTTTTGTCCATTTCATTTTCCAGCTTTCAGTCGCTGAGTTTTGATTTATTATTTTTTTTTCTTTCATCTGATCATTGTTCTTCCGATTCCCTTGTTTTGGGATCGGGGTTCCTCCTGTGGTCTCAGGAGAAGGGAGAGTTGTTTCTCCAATTTGCTGGTGACTGTGTGTCATCAGTGTTTCCCTCTGGTGTAGAGGAAGAGAGGTCCGAGACCTCCGGGTTGCAAGTGGCTGGGAGTCACTTGTGGGTTCCCTCTGGGTTCGCAGAGAAAGAGAGATCTATGATCTCTGGTTTGCCAGTGTCGGGCTGTCACTAGCAGTTCCCCTCCGGTTTGGAGGAAGGGAGATTCGTCTCCGGTTCTGGTCTTGTGGGTAGCAAGTCCAGGTTTCAAGCTTCTGTGTGTTGCAGAGCTTGGGTTGAGGGATTTGTTTCCCTTGGTTTGTCAAGCTGTTAGGCAGCAATTGTTGCAGACTGAGTCTGCTGTTCTAGCCTTGCTAGTGGAAGCCTCACTCCGGTTTGGAGTGGGGGGTGGACGTAGGTCTGTGGATCGAACCACCTAAAAAATCCTGGTGTTCACTTGTGGTCTGATTTTCCTTATGTGTTCTTTTCATTGCTGCGCTCATTAGATGCTTGGTTAGGATCATGTGAGGGCTAATTGAATTGTTGTCTTGCCTTGATCCTTCTAAGTATTCTTAGTTTATTTCTACAACAGTTTTTAATTCCGCATATCTGAGCATTAGAGTTTTTATTAGGCATTATTTGAAGAGGGATACATTCAACCCCCTTTTGTATCCGGGCCTTGCACCCTATCAATTGGTATCAGAGCGGGTCTCTGACTGATCAGATCCAACGATCTGTAGAGGATCTTGTCATCTTTGGTGCATTTCTGAACTTACCCTCTGGTGCATTGATCTGTATGCTGATTTATTCAATGGGCTCTCCACCGGTTTTCAATGGGTCTGATTTTAACTCATGGGTTAGCAGTCTCCATTACTATGTGAAATTGATGGATCCGGATCTGTGGATGTTAATCTCACACGGTCCTCACAGACTACCAAAGAAAGAGTCCAAATGGACTGACCGTCACAGATCAAGACTTGGAGAGAATCAGAGAGTTTTGAATCTAATGAAAGAAGCTACTGACAATGCTCTACATTCTTGTTTTTATGACTGCAGGTCCGCTAAGGACATTCTGGATAAGCTGAAGCTAGCTCAGAGGAGAAATGAGGACTGCTGCCTGATGGCTAACAAGAGCAACCATGGCAGTAATCAAGATGAATTCGAAGATGCTGAAGAGGTAACCAATTCTTTCTCTAGTTACACTTTAGATGACTGGGAAGATGCCTATGCCAATCTGGTAGAATTCTATGTAAAACTAGAGAAGAAGAATAAAAAACTGATAAAGAAGCTAAAGAAACATGTGGATGCTAAATCTCAAGGTGAAATCCCTGAAATTCTGAAAACTGAAAATGACATATTTAGAAGACAGTTAACAGATTTTGATTCTATTAGTTCAGATTTAGATCATTTGAAATCTTAAAACTAAACTCTTATGAAACAAATTGGATTACACAAAAAGGAGAATCAAGAGCTTGTTTGTGAAATTACTGAACTAAAAGAAATACTTAGCTTAACTGATGATGATCAGGCTCATAACAATGATGTTGTTCAAAATGAAGAACTGGTGAGAAACTTAGAGCTTGTCAACTCTAAATTGGAAAACATGAAATCTGAAAATGAAATACTCAAAAACCAGCTCAAGGAATTTGAACACAAATCAATAAATCTTGATAAAATAAAATAGACTGATTTCTGAGAAATTGGAAGCTGAAAAAGCAACGAATCTAGAGCTTCAGAAAAACTTCAACAAACCTCAATCTGAGAAGCAACAAGAAATGTTTTATGAATGTCAGTTTTCCTTAGATGATTGGATGCTTGATGATGAACTCCTAGAGCAAAATAATAAATTAAAAGAGGAAATCAACAAGCTGAAACATCTGAACACCACAATGTCAGATAGGTTATTGACAATGGAAAAAGGCAAGTGTGTGAGCATGGATAATTCTGATAGGTTGGTGAATGCTGAACAAGAAATTGAGAGTTTAAAAACCATCAACCAAATGCTGAGTGGAAATGTCACTTGCTGTGAAGAAAAGATAGCTAACTATGAGCTTACAATCACATCCCTTCAACAAGAAGTTGATGCTTTTAGCAGGTCCCTATCTGAAGCTGACAATGAAATAAAGTTAAAACAGGAAGTAGAAAAACTCAAAAGTCTGAATGATGCCTTGCATCAACAAGTCATTTCCTGTGAAACAGATCTGTCCAAATATGAAGCTAATATTGCTGTCTTAAACTCTGAGATTCAAGATTTGAAAAATTCTCTATCAAAATTTGTCAAAGGAAAGGACAATCTGAATATGCTTCCTGGAAATAATGTTAGTTTTTAGAGAGAGGGACTGGGTTACAGTCCGACAAACAAAAGGAGTAATGGGAATAAAACGTCTACTGTGTTTGTAAAAGTCTCTAATCAGAACACAACCTCTGCTCCTTCTGTTTTTCAATTCACTGCACAAAAGTTCACTGTCAATTCCAAATCTGCAGAACAAATTCAAAAACTGAAAAAGAATGAAAATTCACTGAAAAAGGATAAAGATGTCTCTGTTAGTACAAAGAAAGCTGCACACAAGACACATGATCTCTCACACACTCATATTAAAAAGGGGTCATGTTATTATTGTGGGAATGTAAGTCACATAATGGAAGATTGCAGATTGATGTTAAAGGATGAGTGTTGACACCCGTTTTATGCCGATAAGTTGAGTCGTTTCTCTTACTCCCTTTTGTTGATGTCTCGATTTGCCCATCACTCGTTGGGGCTATTTCAGGCATGTTTCGGGCCAAATTATGGGTTGCCTCCCTCCTTGGTCAGGTCCAGGTCGATCCAGGGCTTATTGGGCCGTGGTTTTGGGTTTTTCATCAAGTTTCAACATCCACATGCATGCATGGTTCATTCCTGGCCGCACTACTAGTGTGCGGTTTAATAAGGACCGTCCATATATTTTGGGGTATTTGGGGTGATTTTCTGAATTACCACCAACAAGCATTTATACGGTCCTGATGTGGCAGTTCGAAATGAACGGACGGCATCTGACCGCTCATCGCTCAGAGTCCTGCGCCTGGAGGTTTGTTCAGATAATTATCCAATTATCCAATTATCACCGACAGGTCTGGAACGGTTGATCAATGACCGCTCTTCTTTGGAACGGTCTCCTAGGAACCGTTCATCTGTGAGGGTCTAACGGCGGACGTTTCGGTCAGTTCGAGTGATAATTGGGTTGATTTTCCAATTATCTGAATTTCCACCGACGGGTTTGGATGGTCAAGAGTGAACCGTCCATCCGTTGAGCGGTCTATCGTAAGACCGTTCATCCCATCGTGATGTGACACAAATATGCAGCAAGTGAAATGAACCTTGGACTTTATTCGCAATCACAACAACAAGGTTTGGAGCAACTTGAAAGTCCCCGTCACACCGCGCACACCCGTTTCCCGTGGTGACTCGGGGATGCCGAGTCGAGACAGTGGAGAAAGCCCCTAGCTGGCTAGAGGACCAGCACTGCTAAGGTTGTCCCTCCCGCGGATAGGAAGCCCACAAACAAGGGCGGCCGGGTGCCTTGGGGGCACTAGGTCACTCGCTCACTATCACCCACAGTGACCACACAAGGGTTGGTGGCTCCGGGATCGGGCACTCTCTCACCGACCAGCGGATAAATTTTGTAGATATGAAATGAACAAGAGTAATGGAGCAAGGGCAGAGGCTCACCTGGTTGGTTTGAGGAAACCAACCCCGTTCGGAGACGAGGGCGAGCGGGGAAGTGTGGATTCCCCGCACACTGCGCCGATGAAGCTTGACCTGTTTATCGATTACATCCACTACGCCTCACACAGGAGGGTGAACTTGGGGTGGGGGCTTTGCTGTTACAATCAATTACTACCTCCACACAGGGAGGGGCGTTAAGCCAGCCCGGCGGGGAAGGGAGAGTCGCTGATAAGTCCGAGAGGAGGCCGCTGTCGGATAACCCGGCTTGCTGTGGAAGATGACAGTCAGTCGGTGTCGCGGCCGTAGATTCCGATCAGGAATTTTTCCGATGACGAGACCAGGGGGGTTCTCTTAGGACAATGAACCTGGACTTCCCAGAATTTTACTGATTTCTTCTGATATCGTCACTGGCCGCGGCGGGGGTTCGAACAGGGTGGCAGGATCTGGGACTGGCAGCTACTAATCTGATGCAGCAGGATGCAGAAGTTGTCCCGATGGCTCCCGGACTCTGAATCATGAACCGCTGGAGTTTCTGGGTCCGTGGACGAACCCTCTATGCATCAAAACTGACGGGGAAGCTGTCTGATGTCGGAGGAGACAGGGAGATTCATAAGAGTGAAGGTCGGTCGCTGCAGGCTGTGGGAGGCAGACCCGACCAGTCGAGGGAGAAAAAATGGAACTTTGGCCTCCAGGCGCCGAATGCAGTTCTGCTTCTTGATCGTGACCGAAGACTTGAGGACGAAGAACTTTCTAGAAGGACTTGAGGCCTAATTCTTCCGTGGTTCGTCGGGGTACAGCTTCAAAGCCAATTCAGGTACTCTTCAGGGGGGGTCCTGCGCAGTCAGGGGAGAATGGCTCTCCCGGACGGCCCCGAACTCAGAATGGGATGAGGTCATCTCTCCTGCAAAGCTAACTAGACAACCTTTCCAGATTGGTATGGTACGCCTTCAGATGTCGCCGTATGAATCCGGGGTGGCTTCTGCAAATCGAACCTTCTTCTGCCACCTGCAGACTTGGCCAAATGAAAGGGATGGTGGTGGAGCTAGGCTAAAGGGAATGGAGATTTAGCAATGGTGGGAAGGCTGGTGGTGATGGTAGATGGGGGTGGGATGTTTGGGGATGATGAGTGGGGTGGAGCAGGGAATGTGGAGTTCTAAGAGGGTGGAGGGGAGGGGTGAGGGTCGCAGCTATGAGAGGGGGATGGAGGGGTCGGCCAAGGCAAGGGGGGTGAGTAGATGGGGAGGGTTGGTGCGCAAGTTGTGGTGGGATAGGGGTTTGATGGCCCTGGGGATATGAATGGATGTGTGGGGGAGTGGAATGGTTGCTTGGGGAAAAGGGAAGGTTGCCTTGGAGGTTGAGAAGTTGTATGGGGAATGGGAAGGGTTGCCTAGGGTGGGGGAGGTATTGAAGGGAGTTATGGGCCTTGGGAAGATGAAGGGGTGGAGGGTTGAGGTGGCAGCTGAGGTGGCAAGGGGGAGGGGAGGTGAAGGGTCAGGTTCGCCCAAGGGAGGGAAGAAGAGAGAGAGTGGGGTTCTCCCCCTAGAGAGAGAGGAAGAGAGAGAGCTAGTGAGGGAGAGAGAGAGGCACTCAAGTGGCAAATTTTCTTCAATATCTCATTAACCTTCAAAAGAGGGATTGGGGTCCTATTTATAGGAAACCCACTTTTACATATAAGACCCTGACTTTTAACATACTAACAGATAACCAAGGAAGGGGGGTGCGCCCATGACCTAGCCCAACGAAATAGGCCCAATAGCAAGCACCATAGCCTAGTGAGACTCGAACTTAGGAAAATGACTTAATAACCTAGGTACAAGACTCAAATAAAAGGCAAATTACATGATTATGACTCAAGTAAAAAGGAGAAAACAATAAGATGACCCAATGGTAAACACTAAGGTCCAATCCAGAAGAAGGGCTGCTCCCTAGCTACCTCCGGGAGGGAGAGAGGTGCCAAGCCAGAGGGAATCGTGAGTGATGCCCTCATCAATTCTCTCGGGCTGCGAAGAGCTCGACTCTATCGAGTAAAGGCCCTCCCTGCTGCGGTACTGCTCTAGAAGATCGGGGTTCAGCTGCTGGAGATCCTCCCGGCTCACCCAGGTATCGTCCGATGGTGGTCGTCCCTTCCACCTGACCAGGTATCGCTCATACGCCTTGCTCCTTGTGTTGGTGACCTGTTCATCTAATATCCGCTCCACTTTATCACGCTGGTTTCTCAAGTTGGGTGGAGCTCTCTGAAGTGTAGGGGCGCTCTCAAGGGGTGGAATAGGCTGGATCTCCTCACTGGGTGTCACCGTGGGGCCCCTGTAGGGTACTAGGTTAGCCACATTGATTGTGGGACTTACTCCGTATTCTTCAGGGAGGTCCAACACATAAGCATTGGTGCCAAGTCGTCTCAGCACCTGGAAGGGGCCGGCTCCACGAGACCTCAACTTAGAGGTATTCCCAGGGAATAGCCTCTCAGTTCTCACCATCACAAAATCACCAACTTGGAATTCTTGGTAGCGGCGGTGGGAATCAGCTAACCTGTTGTAAATCTCATTGCTCTTGTTGATATTTTTGCGAATATTTTCATGCATCTTTGTGGATGTTGACTCACTAGTGGATAATGGGGGTCCTGGACAACCAAATGTGGACCTAACATGCAGTGGTGCTACGTAGATTTTGACGGACCTAGGAGGACCGGGACATCCATAGATGAGACTATCATGCAAAGGGGTGTTTGATGCTGGGGGTCCGGGACATCCATGAATGCTTTCTTCATGTTTTGACTTCACATGGATTGACCTAGGGGGGCCTGGACATCCAGATGTAAACCTGTCATGCATCGGTCCTAGTGCGTGAGTGACACAAATGATGTGACTAGCCTGACCACATGATGCGAAAGGTTGTGATACAAGGATTCCTATCAAGATGGTCCCATCTGTGAGATTTGGGGGTTTCCACTCATGGGGATCGAAGCGGTTCTTGGGATGGGTCACTCCCTTATTCCAAGGTTGATGTTACCCTTGGCATTGACTCTCATAGTGTGGGCGGAATTTCGGAATGGGTGGGTTAGGACTGACATGGTGGGTGAGGGTAGGAGGGAGTGGGTGGTGAGTGATGAGTACTTGGAAGCCCATAGGGAGTGGCCAAACAGATCAAGATGGGTTAAGGGGTGAGTGACGTGGAGGGGGGTTTCAATCCAAGTGATCGCCCTAGGGTCCCTAGCACACATAGGGAAGTGGAAGTCATGACCCTGGTGGGACCCGATGCAATGCTCCTTGTAGGAGGGTAAGGGGGTGATGTAAGACTCATTAGGCTCGGGTAGAAATAATAGGAGTTTACTCATGCAAGGACCCTTGGTGTAAATGGAGGTGATGGTCCCGATGGAGGGGTGTGAGAAACTAAGGTACCCCATGTGGCTTGCTCCTAAGGCCCACATGTTTGTCACCTCTATTTGCCAAAGTATACTCTTAATCAAGTCCCTCATGGCTCCCACAAAGGAGAACGATTGGTAGCTTTTGTGGAATGGAGGAGTGGGCAAAATTGGGTAATGATTCTCCATAGGGGGGTGCATGATGTGGAGGAGGAGGTTTTGCTTAAGCCACTTAATGAGGGGTTCCCCTAAAATCACAGTTCGTATGGAAGGATGGGTGGGGGGACTTGGTTGGTCATCTGGCAACTCTAGGGGGAGGATGATCCTAGTGAGGCTCGTTGTGGTCTCTTTGGATAAAGAGGAGCCTTCTTGACCCAACCCTTGGCATTGGGCTTCATATTCTTCCTCCCAATCTAGGGGAGCCTCATATTCCTCAATCACATTTTTATCCTTTTCGGGTGTGGGGGTTTTTCTCTCCAAGGGAATGGGAAGGTCTTTTGTGGATGGGGTGATGAAGGTTGGGACATGGTGCACCCGGGGTGGTGAGGGTGTTCGAACTTGGGTTGGGTTTGGGAGTGGAAGAAGTGGAGACCTAAGTTGGGGTAGGATTGGGGTTGGTAGTGGAAGATGGGTGGGGGCCACTTTGGTTTGAATGGTGGTGGTGATTGGGATAGGAATCATTTGGGGTGGTGGAGTTTGGGTCCTAATGGAGGTCTTGGGTTGACTGGGAGGAAACGGGGGAGTGGGAGTGCTCTTCGGGTTATGGTCCTCACGGTAGGAGTGGGAGGGTCGGGGGGCGTAGATCTTCCTAAGCTCACTTTTCATCTCTTCCCATGATCCTATGGGTTCTTGCCTCCAAATCCTCCTTAAGCTCACTATGCGTTCCCACTCCTTCTTGGCTTGTCCCCGAAGACGTGCCTCGGCCCGGCGGACTCTCGCGGATCCATAAACCCAAGTTCATTCAAAGTGTTTTTCATGAAAGTCTCCCACCTAACATAATCACTAGGATGTGACCCATCAAAGGTGATACTCTCATCTATAAGGATGCCCGATAAGGGGTGGTCGATCTGACCTTTGTGGAGGGCCGAGTGGGACCAACGAGAGGTAGCCATGATGATGAACCGAATGACTCTAAATGCTTATGTGCCCTAGGACAAGACTTAGTAGAGATAAGTCTAGAACTTGCTCTGATACCATTTGATGTGACACAAATATGCAGCAAGTGAAATGAACCTTGGACTTTATTCACAATCACAACAACAAGGTTGGGAGCAACTTGAAAGTCGCCGTCACACCGCGCACACCCATTTCCCGTGGTGACTCGGGGATGCCGAGTCGAGGCAGTGGAGAAAGCCCCTGGCTGGCTAGAGGACCAGCACCGCTAAGGTTGTCCCTCCCGCGGATAGGAAGCCCACAAACAATGGCGGTCGGGTGCCTTGGGGGCACTAGGTCACTCGCTCACTATCACCCACGGTGACCACACAAGGGTTGGTGGCTCCGGGATCGGGTACTCTCTCACCGACCAGCAGATAAATTTTGCAGATATGAAATGAACAAGAGTAATGGAGCAAGGGCAGAGGCTCACCTGGTTGGTTTGAGGAAACCAACCCCGTTCGGAGACGAGGGCGAGCGGGGAAGTGTGGATTCCCCGCACACTGCGCCGATGAAGCTTGACCTGTTTATCGATTACATCCACTACGCCTCACACAGGAGGGTGAACTTGGGGTGGGGGCTTTGCTGTTACAATCAATTACTACCTCCACACAGGGAGGGGCATTAAGCCAGCCCGGCGGGGAAGGGAGAGTCACTGATAAGTCCGAGAGGAGGCCGCTGTCGGATAACCCGGCTTGCTGTGGAAGATGACAGTCAGTCGGTGTCATGGCCGTAGATTCCGATCAGGAATTTTTCCGATGACGAGACCAGGGGGGTTCTCTTCGGACAATGAACCTGGACTTCCCAGAATTTTAATGATTTCTTCTGATGTCGTCACTGGCCGCGGCGGGGGTTCGAACAGGGTGGCAGGATCTGGGACTGGCAGCTACTAATCTGATGCAGCAGGATGCAGAAGTTGTCCCGATGGCTCCCGAACTCCGAATCATGAACCTCTGGAGTTTCTGGGTCCGTGGACGAACCCTCTGTGCAGCAAAACTGATGGGGCAGCTGTCTGACATCGGAGGAGACAGGGAGATTCAGAAGAGTGAAGGTCGGTCGCTGCAGGCTGTGGGAGGCAGACCCGACCAGTCGAGGGAGAAAAAAGGGAACTTTGACCTCCGGGCGCCGAATGCAGTTCTTCTTCTTGATCCTGACCGAAGACTGGAGGATGAAGAACTTTGTAGAAGGACTTGAGGCCTAATTCTTCCGTGGTTCGTTGGGGTACAGCTTCAAAGCCAATTCAGGTACTCTTCAGGGGGGGTCCTGCGCAGTCAGGGGAGAATGGCTTTCCCGGATGGCCCCGAACTCAGAATGGGATGAGGTCACCTCGCCTGTAAAGCTAACTGGACGACCTTTCCATATTGGTATGGTAGGCCTTCATATGTCGCCGTATGAATCCGGGGTGGCTTCTGCAAGTCGAACCTTCTTCTGCCACCTGCAGACTTGGTCAAATGAAAGGGATGGTGGTGGAGCTAGGCTAAAGGGAATGGAGATTTAGCAATGGTGGGAAGGCTGGTGGTGATGGTAGATGGGGGTGGGATGTTTGGGGATGATGAGTTGGGTGGATCAGGGGATGTGGAGTTCCAAGAGGGTGGAGGGGAGGGGTGAGGGTCGCAGCTATGAGAGGGGGATGGAGGGGTCGGCCAAGGCAAGGGGGGTGAGTAGATGGGGAGGGTTGGTGCGTAAGTTGTGGTGGGATAGGGGTTTGATGGCCCTGGGGATATGAATGGATGTGTGGGGGAGGGGAATGGTTGCTTGGGGAAGAGGGAAGGTTGCCTTGGAGGTTGAGAAGTTGTATGGGGAATGGGAAGGGTTGCCTAGGGTGGGGGAGGTATTGAAGGGAGTTATGGGCCTTGGGAAGATGAAGGGGTGGAGGGTTGAGGTGGCAGCTGAGGTGGCAAGGGGGAGGGGAGGTGAAGGGCCAGGTTCGCCCAAGGGAGGGGAGAAGAGAGAGAGTGGGGTTCTCCCCCTAGAGAGAGAGGAAGAGAGAGAGCTAGTGAGGGAGAGAGAGAGGCACTCAAGTGGCAAATTTTCTTCAATATCTCATTAGCCTTCAAAAGAGGGATTGGGGTCCTATTTATAGGAAACCCACTTTTACATATAAGACCCTGACTTTTAACATACTAACAGATAACCAAGGAAGGGGGGTGCGCCCATGGGCCTAGCCCAACGAAATAGGCCCAATAGCAAGCACCATAGTCTAGTGAGACTCGAACTTAGGGAAATGACTTAATAACCTAGGTACAAGACTCAAATAAAAGGCAAATTACATGATTATGACTCAAGTAAAAAGGAGAAAACAACAAGATGACCCAATGGTAAACACTAAGGTCCAATCCAGAAGAAGGGCTGCTCCCTAGCTGCCTCCGGGAGGGAGAGAGGTGCCAAGCCAGAGGGAATCGTGAGTGATGCCCTCATCACATCGGTTGCTAAATTTCAACAGATTTTAATCCTTTTATCCATGGTTTTATCCCCAACTTCTTTTGTCAATATCACCGTGGATAATTAACCATTTTAGTTGCCGTTTCGACTGGATGAGAGATAATGATATTATCTACGATTTATCTTTAATAATCTCATCCCGAAAATGGCTCTAAACCTTGATTTCGGGGCTAGTTTTCTAGGCTCTATAAATAGACCCTAATCGCCGGACTTGAAAAGGGGGGGAGATTTTGGTCGACGGTGAAGCCCTGCCGCATTCTTGAGTGACCTAGCACCAAGGAGGGAGGCTTTCTACATCCATATAAGCCTCCGGTTCAGGGAGTAGTTTGATTTTTGAGTCCTTCTATTTTACAGCCTTCATTACGTTTTTCATTGCATGCATCACTCTCTCTTCACGTTCCCCTTCTTGCTCATTACCATGCACACATCCACCCACGTTTTCGTCACCCTAGGGGTTTAAAACCCCCCAGGTATCCTCCTTTCCATTCGTTAATGTTCATCCCTTACTATTTTGACATATACTACATTGTCTAGTTCTAATCTAGGTCTTCTTTGTGTATTTCTTACGTTGTTTTGTAGGTCAGCAATCACCAGCACGAGGCCCATCCCCTCTAGCCGGCCGGAGAGGGTGGAGGTTGGATCCCTTGCAACTTACTGTGTGGTGGACTTGTGTGGTTTAAATACAGCCGTTTAACAGTACGTGCGGTTTTGAAAGAGCCGTTCATCCTGTTGGTGCGGTCCATAGAGTGCCGTCCGTCCTCCAATAATAGTTCCTCCCGCACCTTATGCAGCGCACTCAGGCGGTCTATCGTAAGACCATGCATTGCATAGGCGGTTCTTCATCAGCCGTTCATCTTCCCAGCGCTGCAACTTAGGCGAGTACCCCCTCCCTTTCCAAGGTACGGCGTGTTCATCACGTACGGCACCTTGGTGGCGATCACGGTCATTTGTTTTCTATTCTCCTATGATTGTTTTCATTCATCCATTGCACATTGGTCTATTCACAAGGTCCTGATCTTTAGTAGAGGAGAAAAATATATCTACACCCCTCTTTTGTGGCGATCATGGTGGGACCCCTAATGCCCGTCGTGCTTTTGAGTTGCTGACCCCCTTTCATTGTGCAAGTTTTCTTCCTGGAGTGATTTGCAGGTTGGATGCATTTTTTGCCTTCTGGGACATGTGCGGTTCTTCCACAGCCGTCCATCTTCAGGAGCGGCTGATACTCCACCGCCCATCCCCTGCGATCAGAGCCAGTCCTACTTCTGTTCCCTGTTTCACACGGTGCATGGTATATCGTCCATCGTTTTGAGTGGCTGGAATCTAGCCGTCCATATCTTTGGCACAGGTACGCTTTACTGTGTTTTGATTGCAGGCACGCGGCTGCTTGAAGACCGTTCAGGAGATTACGCGGTTTGGTACAGACCGTTCTTCTGGTATTCTCCTGTCACTGCTGCCTCGTATTTTTAGCATTCTGTGATTATTCTACGGTTCGTCTGATGTTTTCTCCCTGGATTACACGGTCCCATACATACCATTTTACTGTTTGAGCGGTTTCAGGAGGACCGTTCATCTGGTGCCACAGTGCACTCATGGTCTACTTTGATTGTCATATTCCATGCGATTGGCTGCTCGTGGTGCTAATTGTTGGTCTCCCCCTGCTCTCTTACCATTGTTGCATCATTATTTTCTTTATTGCTTATATGTATGCTTGATCATTGATTGATAGTTGCTAGGTTAGATTGTGCATGCACTCCGGTGCGCATAGGAGCATCCATCTCTTCTCATAGTAGTTGCATTCCTACCGAGGTAGGGTTTCCTCTCATCTCCATATTCCTTGGAGCCAACTAGGGACCTTGCCGAGGACCTCCGTAAGCCTCCGTGAGCCGTGGATTCCCACACGGATGCCGGGCAGGTTGTACCGCATCCACCCCCAGTCTAAGGTTTGCATCCGCGAGTGAGAGATCCTTGTAGAGTCACATAGTCCCTCATTTCCTACCCCAGTTAGGCACCTAGTGGTTGAGAGAACTTATATTTTCATTAACCCACTAAGGTTCAAAAAGGAAATCATGAGAAATTGACGAGCATCATTTAATAACTTGATTGCATAATTGGGTGATTCTGCTCTCATCTCTTCCTTCCATTGCATGCTTGTTGTTTCCTTTGTAGGTTTGGTTTGGTTAGGTTTGACTGTCCTAGTCCTAGGTGTCTTGGTGTATGTGGGGTTGTTTCTTTCCATCAGGATCATCACCTAGGGTTAGTTCTTGTTTCCATTCATACTCCAACCCTTTGTTTGATTCATCATCTTCCATGTCGTCATACGACTTCTCTCAGTCTCACGAGGACTCCCTTCCTCGTGGCCTTCTTGAGGACCCACCTAGGGTCACCCACCTGCAGGGAGGAGAGGGGACTGCTCCTCTATTCCTGACCGTTCTTGGCGAGGGTTCCCAACCCTCTCTATCAAATCTGGCCAATCAGAATTCAGCCAATCTGATCCTCAATATGATGGCCCAGCTAGATCATGCCCAGCTCCATCTCATCCGGCAAGCTTTGCAGGGGGCCGATGCCCTGACCACAATTCCTTCTCATGGCACGACTACTGCTGCCATCACGTCTCCCGTTGTTGGGACCACCTCTGTGGCTCCCATCGACCTTACTCCTACCCGTCCTCAGACCCTTCGCTATTCCAATGTGGAAATGGGCCAGGCTTCCTGTCACGCCCCGAGCCTTTAATTACAGTGGAAGACTCGCTCGGGGTGCGCGAACAGTCGGCATGGTAAGCCTCTCGCAAGCAAGAATCAATCAGAGCGCAAGACAATCACACTATTAGTTGCAATTGCACAAGATTTAATCAAACTTCAACTTTATTTCATAATGCTCAATATTCAAGATACAATCACTAATTTGATTTTCATTCTACTAGACTCAAGAAATAGGAAAATTACATTTACTCAATCTAGACACTTCAACTTCCTAAGTCTTCACTCTCATCTTTATAACACTTTCACTCGCTTCCAGACCCGCTACTAGTATAGCCCGAATCCGAATCCGAACTATTTCCATCTCCTAAAAAACATTGGAAAGTAGGTCATGAGCACACTTGCCCAGTAGGTATCTTCGCATCAACATGAAGGCACTATTTAAGTAATTATCATTTTAGCTCTAAAGAAATAAGGTAAAATCATGCGAATGCGAATCAATCATGCAATCAATCAATAGAAACAAGATAACCATGTAAGATAGAATGATCAAGAATGAGCTAGCAAGAATATAACAAGAAAATGATATTGACCTTCCATGAACAAGAATGTAACGAGATTGTACTAGCAAGCCACATATTCCTCACTTTAGCATCTTCTGCTTAAGAGCAAGTGCTTCGTGAATTTCTGTGGAATATCAAGCAAGAATGTCATGTCGTGCCATGGATCTTCACTTATTTATAGAAATAGTACTCCCAGCACAATACGATGCCAGTAGCATCATACCCCATGGTTTATAAAATAATATGTTTCCGGCAATCAGCCGAGGGGACTAGCATAGAGCCCTTGAACACAATCAGTGCTCGATCGCATCTTCAGTTATAAATTAAGCTACTTCCACGCAATATAACAGTAAAGTATGGCCAAGAATATAGCACTTCCAATAATTTCATGATAACTAAGATCAATGAATGAATGCTTCAACATAAGAATGTAGGAGTCAAGAAATAGACTTTAAACAATGTCATGCTCATAGAAATAAATCGACAGCATAACGGTATTTTCCTTAACTTCCATTTCTTTTAGATCAATTTAAGCATTATGACAAGTTCTAGATTATCAAAGTTTGTCTAGAATCATTGGAATATCAACCCTTGGTCAAACCTTGGGTTAACATAAACAAGCTATGTAACGGTCATTGGCTGGGCCGTTACATTATGTAACGCGCCAGTAATGGGCCGTTACAGTGATCCGAGTCTAGAAGGATAAAAATAGACTCAGAGGAATGTGACGGTCTGGCACTGGGCCGTTACGTGAGCCTGACGGTCCAGTTCAAGGCCGTTACTTTTCAAGAATCAGAACCACGATAGAGTGTTCTAATTAATGGGCTTTCATTGGTACAACCAACTCGACGTCCTAGTGGGAATCCCAGGCTCGCGGAGAATTACGGAGGCCTTGAAACAATGATTTCCTAGTCCATTGGAAGGAATATCTAATAGAGAGGTCCTCATGTACAAGATTATGTTCCTATAGTGCAAAGTGTGAACTAATGACAACATACCGGAATATGTGCCATGTACGTATAGAATTGACTCTATTGACAGAGAGAGAAATGTATAATCAATGTGAACATCATGATAAAAACTCCGTCAATACAATGTTAAAAAGTCATGCTTTATAGTACAAAACTATAGAATTTTGGCATGAAATTAACATATCCTTAAAATATCACTAAGATATCGAAACATGCAATACCTATCATGTACAATCAGATATCCTAAAAATCATGTAATCAGGTTAAAACTCAAGTAACTATGCTTAATCAATAAATAATATTGGCAAGTTATTTTCTGTCTTAGGGTTGACAGAACACAGGATATAACGGTCTTAAGAGGGGGCGTCACAGTGAAAGTGACGGTCATGATCAAGCCGTTACTTGAATGTAATGCGTCTGTGCAAGCGCGTTAGAAACATCCGTGCAATTCAAAAACTACAGAGTTTGTAACGGTCTGTAGTAGGGCCGTTACTTGAAAGTGACAGTCCTATGCTAGTGCGTTACAGTATCTGCTAACAAAAAACAATCATAGAAACTAAGAGATCAACTCACATCATGTCTTTTATCAAAACATGATGAGTTTCTAGTCATGTTAACGAAGTAAGGCCATCTACATGCATAGGTGATCATGAATAGATGAATAGTCATGCTTTAATTTCTTAATTTGGCTAAGAGGTGCATGATGTGCATAGAACAAATAAAACATGAAATCAATGCTCTATAATGCATGGAATTCAATCAAACCAGAGGGCTTTTAGTCCTATCATGCTGTTTTTGCCGTTCATGAGATAACCTACCTCTTGCTTAAACTATAGTTTCTGAATTTGGTTGAGAACCTTGCCGTGGATCCCTTCCTTCTCTTGTGACTTTTTCAGCAACTTCTTTAGGCTCTAACTCCACGCACTCTTGACCTAAAGATGTAAAATTCGGAGGGGAGTTAGTCTAAAGTATTGTAAATAAATTATTCTAAAGAACTTACCTGAGATAATGACTCCTTACCTTGCTTCCTTACGCCCAAAAAGTAAGGGTCGCACAGTTCAGAACTATGCCCTATTTATAGAGTTTAGGCTAGGGTTTGAGGATTAGATCGAGTTTAGAGTCCTTATTTCATAAAATCCTAATCTCTAAGAGTCCTTAGAGTTTTTACAATCTTTCCCAAGTCGATCCATAGTGGATAGGAACATCAAGTTCCAATCTTTTCATGAGTCCCTTCACTTACGGAACTAACAGGATGTAACGGTCGAGTGCCCATGCGTTACATTGATGTGGCGGTCTTACGATAGACCGTTACAGTCATCGTAGCTTAGAGTTTCAATTTATAACAACTCTTTAGTTAATTATCTAAATAATTATCTTATAGTTTTAGTATTTATCCTTAATATCTGTGGATATGCTTAAATACCTTCTAGAATATGGGCCAAACCTAATGGTCTAGGTCCTAAACCCTTTTGGACTTCAATTAAGTGGGTTGGGTTAATTGATTAACACAATTTTGGCCTTATATTGATTATTTAGCCCATTCAATGCCAGAATATTATTTAAATATCTAGAAATTACTTTTATAAATTTTGGGGCTCTACACCCTCCCCCACTTAGAAGAATTTGGTCCCCAAATTCAATTTTTGGATTGAGGAGAGTGTACTTACAATTAAATAATTCCGGGAATCTTTTCTTCATAGCTGATTCGATTTCCCATGTTGCTTCATAAGGCCATACTTTCTTCCATTGAATCTTAACCATAGGAATGACCTTATTTCTGAGTTGACGTACTCCTCGTTTCAAAATCTTCATTGGCGTTTGTTCGTATGTCAAGTCCTTCTGAATCTCCAGATTGTCATAAGTGATAATGTGATCTGGATCATACACATACTTCTTCAGCATCGAGACGTGAAATACGTCATGAACTCCTGCTAACTGTGGTGGCAAAGCCAATTTATAAGCCACTTCGCCGATCCTTTCGAGGATTTCAAATGGACTGATAAATCTTGGAGTTAGCTTTCCTTTAATGCCAAATCTTCGAATGCCACGACCCGGAGAAACCTTTAAATATACATGTTCTCCTACTTGAAATTCCAAGTCGCGCCTTCGATTGTCAGCATAAGATTTCTGCCTATCTTGTGTCATTTTCATCCTTTCCTGAATGAGCTTGATTTTCTCTGTAGAATCCCTGATTAAATCGGGGCCTAGAAATTGCCTTTCTCCTATTTCCTTCGAACATATTGGTGATCGACAACTTTTCCCATATAGAGCTTCAAATGGTGCCATTTGTATGCTTGCTTGATAGCTGTTGTTATATGCAAATTCTACCAAAGGCAAGTAATCATGCCAACTTCCTTCAAAATCAATGACACAAGCCCTGAGCATATCTTCTACCACTTGATTTGTCCTTTCTGTTTAACCATCAGTTTGTGGATGGAAAGCGGTGCTAAAATTTAATTTAGTCCCAAGTGAATGTTGTAGGCTCTTCCAGAATTGTGATGTGAATCAGGGATCTCTATCTGATACAATAGCGACAGGGACTCCATGTAACTTGACAATTTCTTTTATGTATAGTGCTGCTAGAATATCTACAGACCATCGACTTTTTATTGGTATGAAATGTGCAGATTTAGTCAATCGGTCTATAATTACCCATATTCCATTGTGTCCACCTCTTGTCTTAGGTAGTCCCATAATGAAATCCATTCCTATGCTCTCTCATTTCCATTCCGGGATACTTAAGGGATGTAATTTACCTGCGGGTCTGAAATGTTCCGCCTTCACTTGTTGACACGTGAGACACCGAGATACGAAGTCAGCTACTTCCTTCTTCATATTGGGCCACCAAAAGTTTCTTTTGAGATCCTGATACATTTTTGTACCTCCTGGATGAATGGTATACTTTGATTTATGTGCTTCTTCTAAGATATATTTCTTTGTATCTTCATGATCGGGTATACACATTCGTAGTATTCTTCCATCTTTGGATATAGAAAAATCCGATCTTTGTTCAATATTGGCTTTAATTTCCAGTAAAATTGGGTCCTCCTCTTGTAACTTGGCCAAATCCTCAATCAATGTTGGTTGAGCTCGGATATTTGCCATGAAACAATTATCTTCCTTAATGTCAACATCTAGATTCAATTGAGCAAATTGAGGAACAAGGTTAGTCATACTAATCATGAGACTTGATAACATACCAATTGATTTTCTTCTAAGTGCATCTGCTATAGCATTCGCCTTGCCAGGATGATATTGAATAGCGAAATCGAAGTCTTTAAGATATTACAACCATCTCCTCTGTCTCATGTTAAGCTCTTTTTGAGAAAATAAATATTTCAAACTCTTGTGGTCTGTGTAGATCGTGAACTTTTCTCCATAAAGATAATGACGCCAAATCTTCAAGGCGAATATAACTGCTGCTAATTCCAAATCATGTACTGGATAATTCTCTTCGTGACGTTTCAATTGTCTTGAAGAATAGTAAATCACCTTTCCATCTTGCATAAGGACACACCCTAAGCCAATTCCAGATGCATCCGTATATACTTCAAATCCAGCACCCTCTATTGGTAGTGACAAAACAGGGGCTGTAGTAAGATGATTCTTAAGATTTTGAAAACTCTTTTCACAGTCCTTCGACCAGATAAAAGGATTTTCTTTTCTGGTAAGTCTAGTTAAAGGAACCGCGATCTTTGAAAAGTCCTTTATGAATCTTCTATAATAACCTGCTAGACCCAAAAAGCTTCTAACTTCAGATATAGTCGTTGGTCGGCTCCAATCTCTGACAGCTTCTACCTTAGAAGGATCCACAGTAATACCTTCTTTTGAAATAATGTGGCCTAGGAATGAGACTTTCTTGAGCCAGAATTTACACTTATTGAGTTTGGCATAAAGTTTATGTTCTCTAAGTGTTTGCAAGGCTATCCTTAGATGTTCTTCATGTTCTTCTTTTGTCTTGGAGTATATCAGGATATCATCGATGAAGACGACGATGAACTGATCTAAATATGGCTGGAAGACACTGTTCATAAGTTGCATGAATGCTGCTGGGGCATTAGTTAACCCAAACGGCATTACCACGAATTCATAGTGGCCATAACGACTTCGAAAAGCTGATTTGTAAATGTCCTCTTCTTTGATTCTAAGCTGATGATAACCTGATCTTAGGTCAATCTTAGAAAAATATTCTGCTCCCGAAAGCTGATCGAAGAGCTCATCAATACACGGCAATGGGTATTTGTTCTTGATTGTATGTTGATTCAATCGCCGATAGTCAATGCATAACCTTAGAGAACCATCCTTCTTCTTGACAAATAGAACCGGCGCACCCCAAGGGGATGTGCTAGGTCTGATAAAACCCTTATCTAGAAGTTCCTGTAATTGCTTCTTTAATTTTTTGAGTTCTGTGGGGGACATCCTGTAAGGGGCTATAGAAACAGGTGCCGCACTTGGAATGAGTTCAATGGTAAAGTTTACTTCCCTCTGGTAGTTCGGATGGGAACACGTCCGGGAATTCATTTGCAATAGGAATGTTTGCTAGGATAATTTTCTTAGATTCGGTGACAATGACTGAAGTAAGAAAAACTTCACATCCTTTCGAGATAAGTTTGCAGGCGTGTAGAGAAGATATAATGGTAGGATGCTTCTTATATTGGATGCCAAGAAAGGAAAATCTTGGAAGACCGGGCTTTCGAAAAGATATAATCCTATTTCGGTAGTTGATGTAAGCATCATGGTCTACAAGCCAATCTACCCCTAAAATGGCATCATATCCTTTCATATCAAGGTGTACTAAGTTTGCGGGGAGATTGTGTCCTTCTACCACTACCTCACAATCAGGATAATAGTTGGTAAGCTTAGTTCCAGATCCTAAAGGTGTAGTAATAGCGAGATCTGAAGGTAGGGGAACTGATGCAGTTGGTAAGGTTTTTCTAAAAGTGGTGGAGATAAAAGAATGAGAAGCACCAGTATCAAATAGCACGAATGCAGGACGAGAACAGATTTGAAGAGTACCTTCCATGAGCCCATCATTTTGATCCCTGGGCGCTTCTTCTTCATCTATAACTGCATTGAGGCGATCCTGCCTCCTACGTCCTCCATTATTTGGTTGGTCTTTCATAAGGGGGCAATCTGGCACATGATGCTCCCTACTCCCACAACGTAAACAAGCACCTAGGCACTTCCAGCATTCTTCAGCCGAGTGGACGAATTTCTCACAAAAGGTGCACGCCGAGGCGACTTGTTCCTTTTCTTCCTTCACCTTTTTACTACTCTTTTGAGAACTTCCTCCGTTCCCGTTCCTTGATCTTTTCTTATTATCACGGCTTTTGTATGGTTCCATGATGCTGAACTTCTCCTTTTTATAATGCCGATCAGAGCGCCGGCTAGATTCTTCTCCCTTTCCTTTCAACCTTTCGACCTTCTCTAAGGTCCTCTCGCATAAATATGCCCTTTGAACCATCTCCGCATAAGTGCGGATATTCTGTGTCCCCAGTTGTTGAATGAAACCAGGCCGTAACCCGTCCATAAATCGGTTTACTTTTAATAAGTCTGTACTAATCAAATGTGGTGCATACGGTGCTAGCCTTGAAAACTATAACTCATATTCTGCCACGGACATCATCCCTTGACGAAGGGAGGCAAACTCCATAGCCTTCCTTTCCTTTACATGCTCGGAGAAATATTTGGCACGGAATAAAGTGAGAAAAACATTCCATGTATGTGGCGCATTGGCTGGAGGTGCCGGAACCGATTTCCACCAAGTGCGAGCATCCTTGTTTAATTGGAACGTAGCCAGACGGACTTTCTCTTGATCAGTGCATTGAATAACATAGAATATCCTATTCATCTCGTCGATCCAATTTTCTGCTTCGTCTGGATTGGAAGATCCATAGAAACGCGGAGGGTTTAGACTCCGGAAATTACGATGAAGGTCTCCTGCCCTTGCCCCCGCACCACCTTGTGCTATGCCTAGGTGAGGCCGGCAATAGTTTGTTGCATACCGTCCCAATCTACGCGATGAGTCATGATAAGAATAATAAGGTACCTGAGAGAAAATAACAACTTGTTATTTCTCATGAAATTGGAATAAGCAAAATAATTCTTAAACTAATTACCTATCTTATCCCGGGTTCTACCCAATCCTCACATGGGTGTGGAATTTTTCCTTAGTTCATAGGTAGGGGTCCTTAACCTTGGACTTATCCTATGACATGACTCTTTTCCTTAAGTCCTGAGACTTAGGCTCTGATACCAACTTAACTGTCACGCCCCGAGCCTTTAATTACAGCGGAAGAATCGCTCGGGGAGCGCGAACAGTCTGCATGGTAAGCCTCTCGCAAGCAAGAATCAATCAGAGCGTAAGACAATCACACTATTAGATGCAATTGCACAAGATTTAATCAAACTTCAACTTTATTTCATAATGCTCAAAATTCAAGATACAATCACTAATTTGATTTTCATTCTACTAGACTCAAGAAATAGCAAAATTACATTGACTCAATCTAGACACTTCAACTTCCTAAGTCTTCACTCTCATCTTTATAACACTTTCACTCGCTTCCGGACCCGCTACTAGTATAGCCCGAATCCGAATCCGAACTATTTCCATGTCCTGAAAAATATTGGAAAGTAGGTCATGAGCACACTTGCCCAGTAGGTATCTTCGCATCAACATGAAGGCACTATTTAAGTAATTATCATTTTAGCTCTAAAGAAATAAGGTAAAATCATGCGAATGCGAATCAATCATGCGATCAATCAATAGAAACAAGATAACCATGTAAGATAGAATGATCAAGAATGAGCTAGCAAGAATATAACAAGAAAATGATATTGGCCTTCCATGAACGAGAATGTAACGAGATTGTACTAGCAAGCCACATATTCCCCACTTTAGCATCTTCTGCTTAAGAGCAAGTGCTTCGTGAATTTCTGTGGAATATCAAGTAATAATGTCATGTCGTGCCGTGGATCTACACTTATTTATAGAAATAGTACTCCCAGCGCAATGCAACGCTAGTAGCATCATACCCCATGGTTTATAAAATAGTATATTTCTGGTAATCAGCCGAGGGGACTAGCATAGAGCCCTTGAACACAATCAGTGCTTGATCGCATCTTCAGTTATAAATTAAGCTACTTCCACGCAATATAACAGTAAAGTATGGTGAAGAATATATCACTTCCAATAATTTCATGATAACTAAGATCAATGAATGAATGCTTCAACATAAGAATGCAGGAGTCAAGAAATAGACTTTAAACAATGTCATGCTCATAGAAATAAATCGACAACATAACGGTATTTTCCTTAACTTCCATTTCTTTTAGATCAATTTAAGCAATATGACAAGTTCTATATTATCAAAGTTTGTCTAGAATCATTGGAATATCAACCCTTGGTCAAACCTTGGGTTAACATAAACAAGCTATGTAACGGTCATTGGCTGGGCCGTTACATTATGTAACGCGCCAGTAATGGGCCGTTACAGTGATCCGAGTCTAGAAGGATAAAAATAGACTCAGAGGAATGTGACGGTCTGGCACTAGGCCGTTACGTGAGCCTGACGGTCCAGTTCAAAGCCGTTACTTTTCAAGAATCGGAACCACGATAGAGTGTTCTAATTAATGGGCTTTCATTGGTACAACCAACTCGACGTCCTAGTGGGAATGCCAGGCTCGCGGAGAATTACGGAGGCCTTGAAACAATGATTTCCTAGTCCATTGGAAGGAATATCCAATAGAGAGGTCCTCATGTCCAAGATTGTGTTCCTATAGTGCAAAGTGTGAACTAATGACAACATACCGAAATATGTGCCATGTACGTATAGAATTGACTCTATTGATAGAGAGAGATATGTATAATCAATGTGAACATCATGATAAAAACTCCGTCAATACAATGTTAAAAAGTCATGCTTTATAGTACAAAACTATAGAATTTTGGCATGAAATTAACATATCCTTAAAATATCACTAAGATATCAAAACATGCAATACCTATCATGCACAATCAGATATCCTAAAATTCATGTAATCAAGTTAAAACTCAAGTAACTATGCTTAATCAATAAATAATATTGGCAAGTTATTTTCTGTCTTAGGGTTGACAGAACGCAGGATATAACGGTCTTAAGAGGGGGCGTCACAGTGAAAGTGACGGTCATGATCAAGCCGTTACTTGAATGTAACGCGTCTGTGCAAGCGCGTTAGAAACATCCGTGCAATTCAAATACTACAGAGTTTCTAATGGTCTGTAGTAGGGCCGTTACTTGAAAGTGACAGTCATATGCTAGTGCGTTACAGTATCTGCTAACAGAAAATAATCATAGAAACTAAGAGATCAACTCACATCATGTCTTTTATCAAAACATGATGAGTTTCTAGTCATGTTAACGAAGTAAGGCCATCTACATGCATAGGTGATCATGAATAGATGAATAGTCATGCTTTAATTTCTTAATTTGGCTAAGAGGTGCATGATGTGCATAGAACAAATAAAACATGAAATTAATGCTCTATAATGCATGGAATTCAATCAAACCAGAGGGCTTTTACTCCTATCATGCTATTTTTGCCGTTCATGAGATAACCTACCTCTTGCTTAGACTGTAGTTTCTGAATTTGGTTGAGAACCTTGCCCTAGATCCCTTCCTTCTCTTGTGACTTTTTCAGCAACTTCTTTACGCTCTAACTCCACGCCCTCTTGACCTAAAGATGTGAAATTCGGAGGGGAGTTAGTCTAAAGTATTGTAAACAAATTATTCTAAAGAGCTTACCTGAGATAATGACTCCTTACCTTGCTTCCTTACGCCCAAAAAGTAAGGGTCGCACAGTTCAGAACTATGCCCTATTTATAGAGTTTAGGCTAGGGTTTGAGGATTAGATCGAGTTTAGAGTCCTTATTTCATAAAATCCTAATCTCTAAGAGTCCTTAGAGTTTTTACAATCCTTCCCAAGTCGATCCATAGTGGATAGGAACATCAAGTTCCAATCTTTTCATGAGTCCCTTCACTTACGGAACTAACAGGATGTAACGGTCGAGTGCCCATGCGTTACATGGATGTGACGGTCTTACGATAGACCGTTACAGTCATCGTAGCTTAGAGTATCAATTTATAACAACTCTTTTGTTAATTATCTAAATAATTATCTTATATTTTTAGTATTTCTCCTTAATATCCGTGGATAGGCTTAAATACCTTCTAGAATATGGGCCAAACCTAATGGTCTAGGTCCTAAACCCTTTTGGACTTCAATTAAGTGGGTTGGGTTAATTGATTAACATAATTTTGGCCTTATATTGATTATTTAGCCCATTTAATGCCAGAATATTATTTAAATATCTAGAAATTACTTTTATAAACTTTGGGGCTCTACACTTCCACCTCGGCCCATCAGCAGATCGATAAGGGAAAGTCTCCAATCCCCTCTGTTCCTTACCTTGATCCTTACGCCTCAGTTCCTCCATCGCCGCAGGCCCTCGTAGCCCCGGCAGACCTCGTTAGGTTGCAACCAGGGGCCGCCCAGTTGGCTCATGCAGATACGGGCCCTTTCTCGGCCCATTATCCATCTTACGTGCCACCCCCTCAATCGGCTTATCCTTTGGCTACCTATTCAGGTATGGCTCCTCCAGCTCCTTCTCCTCCCTCCCAGGAACGGGAGATTCTTGATAAATGGGCTGCTATGCAGCAACAAATTGATCTTCTCCATAAGCGGGTCGGCCCGCAATCTCTGGCTGACGTCCCTATCTCTAACTTCCGGGACATTCGTTTTCCTTCTCAGTCCGAGCTCCCCGTGTACCGCAAATATGACGGGAATGGCAACCCGTTTATCCATGTTCAGGAGTTCTTATACGAATCGGCGCAGTTCCAACAGGACGATCGTCTGATGGCTTATTTATTTCGAAGATCATTGGAAGGGGTCACCCTGGAGTGGTTCTATACCTTGTCCATGGAGGAGGCCGAGAATTTCAAAACTGTCAAAGAGAGGTTTATTAAGAGATTTCAAGATCGGGTCGGGCCCGAATATTCCTTCACTGATTTGGTAGCTGAGAAGATGAAGCCAGAGGAAGACTTTGCGACCTACGCAGACCGATGGAGGCAGATGGCCTCACATGTGCCCGGGCAAATCCCAGAAGAAGAGAAGGTAAAATTGTTAATCTCCAATGCTACGCCAACATTCAGGAATATATTGGCAATGAATGACATTGCGAACATGCACCAGTTGTATAGCAGAGCTCGGTTCATACAAACCCAGTTCAAAGACTCCCCCATTCATTCTCTATTTGAGGCCCAGAAACCCAAAGCCGCCAGAAAATCCCAGGGCCCCGTCACTGAGGGAGTATAGATTAATGAGCAGGTTCAGGCTGTTCAGTTCCCCCACCAGGCCGCTTCCCCTCGCTTCCCCCAGCCTCCGCGCAACCCCCAGTTCGCCACTCCACAAGTCCCTCAACCTACCTTCCAGGTCCCACAATACCCACAACAAGCACCACCACCACCCCAACAGCCTCAGCGGCCGCCTCAATACAACAATGTTCCTCCACCCGCCGCTTATGGATCTGCTCGGCCGAGTCCAAAGAGGGCCCACTACCCTCCTCTTCCTGAAACCTTGCCCGATATCTTCTCTGCTTTGATGTATACTGGTGATCTTCAGTTGCCTCCTGAGCGCCCAAATTGGAATCCGGCCGCCGATCAATCTCGATACTGCATATTCCATCGGCAACCCGGGCACACTATAGAGCGGTGCTACCAGTTTAGAGACATGGTGTATGATCTACATGAGGGCCAGAGGATTGATTGGGCCCAGATGCACCAGCTGATTGAAGACATTAAGCAGAGGTAGAGACAAGCCAGGCCGCAGCAGGCGGCACCCCAACAGCAGCAGCAGTAGCAACCCCAGCAGCAACAGCAACCCCAGCAGCAGCAACAAGACCTCGGGATCCATCAGAATCCCATGCCAATACATCAACCCGCTCCTCAGCAACAACAACAGCCGCCGGCACCGGCACCAGCACAAGTAAACATTGTCCAGCACCCAGCCCCCAACGCTGGGTGGACTTTTGATGATGAAACCCCCGCACACCTTTTGGCCTTCCACCACAACCATTCCCCCGCACCTGCTATCCCCTCCATCCTCAGGCGCACCTTCTTGACCACTACCCCACTCGTTATTCCCTCCGCATCACCCATCAGGCCCGTCACATTCCCCTCCACGCCACCGGTCCTTGCACCACCATCCCCCATACCCTCTATCATCACCCCTCCGTTTAACCCCTCGCCTATCTCCCCTCCACCAGGGCCTATTAGACCCACTCCCGCCATCCTCACCCCCATCTCTACACCTCTCACCTACCCCACCGGGCCAAGCGGGGGTCCATCTCAGGCCGTGTTGGCACCAAATTGCGCCCTTCGGAGCGGGCGTCCTTTCCAAAGAATGTTTCCTCCCTCCGGTGCGTCTGCACCCAACCTACAAGTTCCTTCCCCCACAGTTGAGACAGAAGAGGTAGACCCCGTGCCGGGCACAAAATATGATTTATTGCAGCATTTGGACTGGATGCTGGCTAAGATCTCAGTCTTGGAATTGATCAAAAGGTCGCCACTACACCAGGACGCCTTGAAGACTTTCCTGCAGAAGGTCATGGTGAGTGAGGACGTGGCAGTAGATAGCTTGCCATCGGTTTTGGCAACAATCACCAAGGGGCCTTCCATTTCATTTTCTGAATCAGAACTAGCACCTCCGGAGGCACGGCAGATGCCATTATGAATTACCATTTCTCTGAACAAAATGGCCGTAGAATCTGGACTTGTAGACATAGGAGCGTCAATAAATGTGTGTCCATTAAGTACCCTCCGCGCCTACAACATCTCAGAAGACATGCTTAAGCCAACATCGACCACAATAGTAGCCTATGATAATTCCAGACGTGCTTGTCATGAGGTCGTGACTGTACAGGCCGAGCTAGGGCCCTTAGTTATGGACATGGAATTTTATGTGCTAGACATAGACCCAATGTTCAAAGCTATTCAGGGTCGTCCATGGCTGAACAGTTTAAATGCCGTCCCCTCAACCGCCCACCAATGTTTGAAGTTCCCCTTTCAAGGGCGGGTGGTCAAGGTAAAGAGCATCTCTACAGTCCAGAATGTTGATGCGATAGCAGCCAAGATTCTACCTACATTGTGGCCAACTAATAGGCCAGTTCTGTCAGTAATGGACTTGAATCATCCATGGGCATATGCGTCACGCAAGCCCGCCACTGCACCAGTCAATGTAAAAGTCAAGTCCAAGATGAGAGACTCTAAAGGGTGGCACAGGATTCTAAAACTGGGCTACCAGCCGGGCCTGGGTCTCGGCACACAGTTACAGGGCCGGACCAATCCCATTCCCAAAGGAAGGAAGATGGGCTGCCGAGGCCTCGGCTACCGTGAATCCTCAATGTCAGTACTTGGAGACTCCGGGCCATTAACATGGGACTACCGGCAACATTTTGTAAAAGGCCCGTTACAGCCTGGTACCTTGAAGAAATCGCCGTCCAGTCTTGAAGAAAAGGCAGATGAGGCCTGTGTTGTTACTGATCCACCACCACCGCTGCAAGGGCTGGTTGGTGATCTAGAAGATTTGTCTGGTTGTTTTGTGAAGTTGTTTTAGGAGAGAGAAAGCAAGCCGAAGAAGAAGGAGACGCAGCTGGTAAAGCGTCCTCCGATGCCATTGGTCCGCCAGGGGCCGCGGGAAATGGGGAGCTCTGTCATTACCTATTCTATGTCCCCTTCCCGTCTCACCTCTTGGTTTCAGCAATTGGGGTCTATTCCCCGTTCCCCTCCAATCCTGGTCGACCCGTGCTTCACGGAGAGACCCAAAATTTTATTCGTTCCCTGTGCTTGCGGGCACTGCCCGCCTATTGATCTGTCAACACTATTTACTCCTCCTCCCCCTGGAGCTCAGCTCCATGAAATGTGGTTTTTCCTCTTCCGATCCTTTCTTTGACTGCATATTTCCTGAATTGTTCCCCATGCAGCTGCCTCCTCCTCCGTCTTCTTCCTCCTCATGCTACGTGATCACCTCCAACCTCAAAAAAAAAATGCCAATTTCAAAACGGAGGTCTCGGTGGAAGATTACGCTGTGCCCTGCTCAGATTCCCAGGGGCACGAGACCCCTATTTCTCTTCCAGTAGATTTCCTCTCTCCTAGGGTAGATGTACATTGTGTAGAGTCTCCTAGGTTAGTAGAGTCAGTCGGAGTAGAATCTAGTTCGAGTCTGGTAAGCCCATCCACGTCTGCGGCGCACCCTGTGGTGTGTCATCCCAAAACCATCCCCAATAGGTTTCTGCAAGATCTGGCTGAAAGATGCCACGCCCTCCTGAAGTGCCCTGAATTTGTAGAGACTGTGATTGTCTTGGAAGATGATGAGGAATTAGAAGGAGTATGGAGCAACGATGGATTAGGGGTATATGAGATTGTGAATGAGAAGGACCCAGCTGATGATGAGGAAGATGAGGTGGATGACACTGCCGACTTGTACGCGCAAGGCTTGAAGAAGTTTGACGAACCTCCCTCGGCAGTGGATGAACCCACTAAGGAGATTAATCTCGGAACAGAAGAGGATCCCAGGCTCATACTTATTTCTGCTAATCTCTCTCCTCAGGTCGAAGAGGAGCTTATCAAGGTTTTGAGGGAGTACATCGACTCTTTTGCCTGGTCCTATGAGGACATGCCGGGTCTTGACCCCACGCTGGTTGAACATCGGTTGATCCTGAAACCAGGGGCAACACCCGTTAAGCAGAAAGCGAGAAGGTTCCACCCGCAAATGGCCTTGAGGATTAAGGAAGAAGTTGATAAATTGCATAAGGCCAAGTTCATTAGAGTTGTACTATATCCATAATGGGTGGCCAACATAGTCCCAGTGATGAAGAAAGATGGTAAAATTTGAATTTGTATCGACTTCAGGGACTTGAATAAGGCATGTCCGAAAGATGATTTTCCACTTCCTCACATCGATGTCTTAGTTGACAATACAGCTGGGTATGAAGCCCTCTCTTTCATGGACGGTTATTCTGGATACAACTAGATCCTTCTAGCTCCGGAAGATCAAGAGAAGACCTCGTTTACCACGCCCTGGGGCACGTATTTCTATGTCGTTATGCCGTTTGGACTGAAAAATGCAGGGGCCACTTATCAAAGGGCAATGATGGCTATCTTCCACGATATGATACACGTCTATTTAGAAGCTTACGTGGATGATATTTTGGTCGAATCGAGATCTCAAGAAGAACACCCCGCCATTCTAGCCAAAGTGTTGCAAAGGGGTAGGGAGTATAAGTTAAAGATGAATCCAAAGAAATGTGTATTTGGAGTTGCATCGGGGAAATTGCTCGGGTTCATAGTTAGCAAACGGGGGATTCAGATTGACCCAAATAAAGCAAAGGCCGTTATGGAAATGCCGCCGCTAAAGAACATCACCGAACTTTGAGGTTTGATTGGGCGTTTGCAATTTATTAGGAGATTCATATCTCAGCACTCGCAAAGATGCCGCCCATTTTATGAATTGCTAAAGGCTGGCGCGAAATTTGAATGGAATGAACAATGCCAGAAGGCCTATGAGGAGCTTAAGGTTTACCTTTCTAATCCCCCAGTTCTACAACCACCCGTCCCTGGGAAACCCCTGATCTTGTACATTTCTGTGATTGAGGACTCCCTAGGAGCTGTCTTGGCACAGGTAGATGATGAAGGAAGGGAAAGGGCGGCATACTACCTCTCGAGGTTATTTAATCCCGCAGAATCCAAGTATACTGCCATGGAGAAGACCTGTGCAGTGCTAGTTTGGGTAGCTCAGAAGCTTAAACACTATTTTCTTGCCCACGAGGTCAGGTTGATCTCTAGAATAGACCCCATTCGTTATCTCTTGGAAAAGTCTGTCCTTTGTAGCCGACTAGCTCGCTGGTAGAGCTTTCTTTCCCAGTTCGACATCACCTTCATCATTCAGAAAGCAATCAAGGGATATACTATTGCTGAGCACCTCGCTCATTTTCCTATCCCTCGTACTTATTCGATCCAGGACGAGTTCCCTGATGAACACTTGGCGGTAATTGCTCATCTTCCCTTCTGGTCTCTTCATTTCGATGGTGCTCTCAATTCCCAGGGCAGCAGAATCGGCGCCGTTCTCCTTACCCCGGAAGGGGTAACTATCCCTGTTGCGTATCAACTCTCATTCCCTGCCACTAATAATATAGCCGAGTATGAGGCTCTCCTTGCCGGTCTGAAGCACGCCTACCTCATGGGCGCGTGATGCCTTAACATCATAGGAGACTCTCAATTGGTGCTGCGCCAAGTTCTGTCAACCTACCACACCCGTGACCCTAAACTTAAACCCTATCAAGATCTGGTCACGCTCCTGGCTAGGCAATTCCAGAAACTGATCTATATTCATACTCCTCGTTCTCAGAACATCTTGGCTGACGCACTTGCATCACTCGCTTCTTCCCTATCGTTCCCCCTCAGTCGCGCCATTAAGACCATTGTGGTCCAGCGGCTAGATGTTCCTTCTCATCAGGATCCCTGGTTCGACAACCTTAGGAAGTTTGTAGAAAGGAAGACAGAAAGAGAAGGGGTGAAAGAAGTGTCATTAACTGAGCTTGAAGAAATCATCGAAGAAGAGGAGTTGCCGTGGTTCTATGAAATTGAGCAGTATTGCAGGGAGGGAACATTTCCGAGGCTGCGAATGCTGAACAGAGAAAGGCCATTAAAAGAGTCGCTGCAAGATACACGATCATCGCTGGTGAATTATATAGGCGGGCTCTGAACGGAGTTCTAATGAGGTGCCTAGATGACGAAGAAGCTTGGAAGGTGGTGGAAGCAGCTCACTCCAGCGAATGTGGAGGGCATGTAAATGGGCAGGCGTTGGCGAAGAAGATTCTTAGGCAGGGCTATTACTGGCCGACCCTAGAAGAAGACTGCTCCACCTATGTCCGTATGTGTCTTCAGTGTCAACTTCATGCCGACAAAATCCATGCTCTGGCTTCTTCTCTTCATCATCTTTTTGCTCCTTGGCCATTTTCCATGTGGGCCTTTGATATCATCGGACCCCTCGGTGACCCAAATTCCGCAGTCAAGCAGAAATCCTTCATTTTAACGGCTACGGAGTACTTCACCAAGTGTGCGGAAGCTGAAGCTTATGCAGAGATCAAAGCCACCACATTATGCAGCTTTATTTTGAAGAACATTATCTCACGATTTGGACTGCCAAGCGACATCGTCACCGACAACGGGCCTCAAATTGTATCACAAGAACTCCAGGAACTCTGTAAGAAATTCAATATAGCTTCGCATCATTCATCACCATACTACCCTCAAGGAAATGGCCAGGCTGAGGCCACGAATAAAACCCTTCTTAAAATTATCAAGAAAACATGCGAATCGCATAAATTTGCTGATTGGGCCGACAAACTGGTGGAAGCTCTGTGGGCTTATCGCACCTCCGTCCGCACCCCTACAGGGAAAACTCCTTTTGCTCTCACCTATGGGATGGAGGCGGTACTCCCGTATGAGATCTTGATCCCTTCCCTAAGAGTGCAGCTAGACAAAGAACTTAATCTCGACGAACGTCGAGAGGCGTTGCTAGTCCAACTGGAACTCTTGGACGAAAGAGGCTTAACGCGGCCAATCATGTTTCGGTTTATCAAAAGTGTGTCTCGCGGTATTTTCAAAAGAAGGTCATTGAAAGAAAATTTCAAGTGGGTAATATAGTTTTGAAACACAAATTCATCAGATCAGCAGGTCCCAGGTCTAAGCTGCAACCCAACTGGGAAGGGCCATTTGTAGTCAAGGAAGCTTATCCGGGTAACGCGTATCGTTTAATCAACGCGGAGGGCGAGGAGTTACCAAATCCGTGGAATGGGCTATATCTAAAACGCTTTTATCCATAAAACCAAACCAACACCGACTCGGTGGCGGGTGCGCCTTCGCTTGATCACGAAAGGAAATCTCCAGTTCAACATTCCACACACTACACAACCCCTTGCAGGTCAGTTGCTTTTCCTTTGCATAAACACTGTTTCTGCCTTGGCCATGCTTGCGGAGAGGTGAAAGTCCTTATTTTTCCTTCTCCCTCGGTTGAAAATAGGGGCAAAAGGTGAATAAGGGGGCGAGAACTGATCTAGACCCCCCCAATAAAAGAGGTCTCAAATAGGGGCAGTCCGTTATGACCTTATTCTGCGAAAGAACGAGAAAGAAGAGAAAGAAAGGAATGAATGAAAAGGGGCAGAAATTGAGGCTAAAAGCTCGCCCAAAGCTCGCAGCTCTCAAAAATTTTCTGAAAGTCCCCAAATAATAAAACCAGGCATGGGCAAGAGTGGCAGTATAGTTTCCCCGCGGGACGTTATGAGCCTGGTCGTATGGGTGCCTAGACCGGAAGTAGGTTCGATGACGGTCTCAGAGCCCCGGCACAACAGACCAGATTCTTTGAGAAGGGGGGAGTGTCATGAGAAGAACTCAAGTCCTAAAAAACCTTTATACCTACCGCCAGCTTTCCTGTTAAATCTATTTTATTTTCCAAGACCGGATCCTACCCCGGGTATGGCCTCGATAGAAGCACCATTAAAGCAAGATTAGCACCGGTCGCGAGCGGTCCTTCATATTGCACGTTGATCCCGGGAGGCCCTTGATGAGATGGGGAGGTTCCCCGTCAAGTCTAAGCTGGTTTCCAAAATTCAAAAAAACTCAAAAAAATCAGATATTCAAAAACTCAAAAACTCAGATAATCAAAACTCAAAAAAATCAGATATTCAAAACTCAAAAAATCAGATATTCAAAAACTCAAAAAAATCAGATATCCAAAAACTCAAAAAATCAGATATTCAAAAACTAAAAAAAAACAGATATTCAAAAACTCAAAAAAATCAGATATTCAAAAACTAAAAAAAAAATCAGATATTCAAAAACTCACAAAAAAAAATCAGATATTTTCAAAACTCAAAAAAGGTTTTCTTCATTCTTGCATTCATAGCATCCATTGCATTTGTTTCAACATTTGTTATTTGCCTATTTAATAAGGCTTATCCCCTTGACCAAAAATCAAGAACTGGTCATTCCCTAACTTGCTGTAGGCAAGGGGCTAAGCCTAAAATAGATTTAATCTGTTTTCTGTATTTGTGTGTGTATAGGGGCATGGTTGAAAGTGCAGTTGGCTCGTGACCGTTGTGAATGTTCAAGTCCTATCTCAATCTATGCAATCACATCATAATCAAACCACAAAGCCCAAATTCAATCAAATTCATCGACTTTATTCATCTCATATATCAAGCTCTCTAAGCAATAAGTCCTATTCAACACCATATCATCATGAAAAGATAAAACAATCACTCTGTCCCCCGCTGGGCATCCCGCGGGGACGTAACTCTCTCAGCTCCCTAAGGTAAGCCTGTCGTGTCTCTGGAACCTTCTCAACCTCTACTAGTAGGGTGCGCACCCTGCTCACCTCCCACATAATCAGCGCGCTCCTGACCGCCTGCTCGTCCTCCTCTGTCCCAATCCTCCTCGCCTGTAGCACGGGAAGGTGGGGTAGCGTCGGTAGCACGGTCCGGGGTAGTCCAACCTGTAGGTAGCACCTGTGGGCTGTACGTCGCCAAGACAGTGTCGCTCACGAGCCTCAAGTCCAAGCCCTCCTAGGTAGCCTGATGGTGGTGTCGTGAAGGAAATCCGGACGCATCACAAATCTATCCAGGGGCAGCCTGTGATGTACGGGCGCCACTCGTCCCTGGTCTTCATCTCGGCCGTCCTGCACTCAACCCGTGGAGAGAACCTGAAGGCGCCTCCTATGAAGTAAAGGGGGTGGCTCCCGAAGATCCTGCTAACAGAAGTAATATCCTCCCTCTGAATGAACTTCATCCTGACTCCCATCCAACACTCCAATAGAATCATAGAGCCAAAAAGAGGACCTCCTAGGGCCGCGGAGCTAAGACCCTCATACAAGTAGGCTAAGACAGCCTGGGAGATGGAAAGTCCCTGCCACAGGCCACTAATGGTGCTAAGCAAGGGGATCTCTAAGACATGGTCAGCCGAAGGGAAAAAGATGGCCCCGCACAGGCAGATGGATGCAGCTTTGGCTATGGCCTCGGTCCACCCACACTTATTCTTGCAATGCTCCACTACCCACTGACTAAGAGGAAGGAGGTGAATATGACGAGGGCCTACAAAGGTATGAACGTCTTGCTATCTGGTATGAACCCTCCTAGGATGAGTTTTGGGTCTATAGGGGCAACGGTATGGCATATCAAGTCTTCCTCCCCTACCTTGGACCTAGGGAACCCGAAGTAGGTCTCTACCTCCTCTAATAGGATAGTGGCCTCGAAGGATGGGAAGAAGAAGGTATGGGTCTGAGGATGCCATGTTTCTATCAAAGCTGAGATGCTGTGCCAATCTAAGGAGCTTAGGTAGTTCTGGCCTAAACTAAAGGGAATGTAGGTGCCAAGATTTGAGAAGGTAAGTCACCCCTAGGGGCAATGCACGGATCATGGGAGCCACCCATTTCAAACCAGAATAGCGCCTCGGGCCCGGAAGGAGCTGAGAAGAAGAAGAGAGAGCGTAAGAGAGGATATAAGTAAAGTTGAGGGAAAGAAATTGAATGAACTCATGATGAACTCACTTCTCTCATCAGAGTTGCGCTGAGATGCCGAGGAATTAAACTTAGCCGTTGGAGCACTTCCCGCTCCTTCTTTGCCGCTCTTGGCCCTTCAAAAGACCCTCCCTCCATAGAACTTCCCTCTAGAGCCCTCTTCATGATGATTTGGTGGTGAGAATCAAAGGTTTCAAGGCTTGGAAGGAAGAAGATGTGTGAGCTGCGAATTTAGATTCCCCTCCCACTTATAGGGCTTGTTAGGAAGTCTAGGCCTCTTGAGATTGGGGTTGGATAAGTCTAGGACGGGTTAAGATGAGGTTTAGATAGTTCAAATCGCTTTACCCTCGGTTGAGGACTCTCCAGAGAGTCCCCTTTAGCTTGCAGGGTATCCACTTGGACGGTCTTACGATAGACCGCCCATCCTGTTGTGCGGTCCTACTGACCGTTCATTTTCTACTAAAGAACCCGGTCCAACTACTTGTGCGGCCTAATATAGACCGTTCTTCCTTTCACGCGGTTTATGAACCGTTCACACGCGGTGCGGTTATCATCAACCGTTCAATTCCCTTGGAGCGGTTATTATGAACCGTTTTTACTTGCGCTCTTGAGAACCATCTATCTGATCCGCTCCTTTTCAACCTACCCAACTAATAATCACCTCCTCTCACTTCTCACTCATTTGGCGCACTCATCTCACTCATTTGGCGCTCTCATATCTCACTCAATTTGGCGCGCTCACTCACTCATTTGGCGCTCTCATATCTCACTCATTTGGCGCACACAATCTCACTCAGTTTGTACGTCACTCATCTCACTCAAGTCGGTGTGTACGTCACTCATCTCACTCAAGTCGGCGTGTGCGTCCCTCTCTCAAAGTCGTGCACATCTCTCAAATCTTGTCCGTTTGTCTCGCTCTCTCTAGTAGCTAAGTCACACTCATTCATGCATACATTCATTCATTCATCCACAAAAATCAAAACAAAAACATGCATATCACTATCATATCATATCACATCATGTACAAAAGACGGGCCAGTACAAAGCCAATCTGTCCCTCTCCTTGGCCCCCGTCACTGTCTCCCTCACCCTCATGCCTTCGAGGAGGCATCGCTGATGTCGCCTCGTCGCGCTGACATCGCCAGTGCCGCCCTCCTCCTCGTTCCTCCACTGACCGGAGGAACCCGTGAAGAAACTCCTGACGGAACGTGCGTACCGTGGCTGGCGCCGGAGTCCCGCTGCGTGAGTGCCGGCTAATGTCCTTATACGCTCGTAACTCCCCGCACAACTCAACCGCCTCAGTCCGGCACCGCTTGCCTCGGCCTGATGGTGATCTGCCTCGGCCGCACCG